>JARUPZ010000014.1:7205490-7551458 GCA_031213475.1 Nereocystis luetkeana | reverse complement strand
GAATAATATACGTGTGTTCTTTATCACATTTTACGCCGCTCACGTCTTTAGCCCCCTTAAGGTCCGCCAGCTGCCGCTTCAGCTCCTTCGTTTCCGCCCACGACCTGTCCAGGCGCACCCTTCTTGGCCGACAACGCCTCGCGCGTCTTCTCCAACTCCTGTAAAACAAATGGCGACATCATCGATCATCGCGGCGGGGCGGGGCATGGCGGGGCGGGGCGGGGGGACAGGGGGTTAGCGGGGTGCTCGGCCGACACATCCCCTCTTCAGAACCCAGCACTAGGTCAGGCGGGTTGGAGGCTATTCGCAGCCGCAAGGAAAGCGAGCGCGCGAGCCTTCCGTGTCACGCTGTGTGCTGTGTGATAAGATAACACACACCACCTGTGTGATAGGATAATTTCCGAGAGACGCACAGCCACAGGGATGGAAAAAATATATAATGTCCTGAGAACGTTTCGATGGACGCATCACGGCTCGGCGTTTGTACCCCCGCCCCCCCCCCCCCCCGCCCCCCCCCCCCCCCCTCCCCTACCCCCCCCCCCCCCCTCCCCTACCCCCCCCCCCCCCCCCCCCCGCCCTTCCCCCCCCTACCCCCCCCCCCCCCCCCCACCCCCCCCACCCGCCCCACCCTCCCCCTCCTCCCTTCTTCTATAGGCCGGGTTATGGCGTCGGTTGGCAAAGACACTGCGAAACATGCCGATCACTGGGTGAGCTTGACAACCAGCGCACCGTTTCATTTGTTTTTTTGGCGGCCGGTCACCCCTGGCGATCGAGTCTGTAGATCCTTGTTGCGGGGTAGAGAACCTTTACTCACTCCCCCACAGGGGGGACCGATCGTATCACGCAGTGTGTAGACAATGAGGCGCCCACGAGGCAGATGCCTATTAATAGTGGAGCCCATTGCTGTCTCTGAAAGTGGCCGCACCCGAAATGAAATGAGTTCATCGATGCTGTCACCCACACGCAAGACAATCCGCCTCATGCCTGAGATCGGATACATCTCTCCTATCGAGTACACCCCCTCCGTTGTTTTCTTCGGTCATACCGGTAGATAGTAGGGTACTTACCGGCGGGGGAATCCGGGTACCTACCCGGTATGACCAAAACGACCTATTGACTCAAGCATACGAGCACGGTAATTCCACGAATGTCTAACTACCCGCACCCCAGTGTACATGAACCGAAAACAACCCCATTGCCTACCTGGTATACGCTAATCCACCAACAATCGAGTTACCCGACAATACGACGAGAAAAACCTCATTACCTATTCGGTAGTTCTCCAAATTACCCACGAGTGATCAAGCACCCCGTGATATGACCAAACCAACCTCAATACCTATACGCCAGTGCCCCAATGACCCAGTTACCCGGTAATTTCCCGAATACCCAACTACCCAATAATTCCCCCAAACATATAATTACTATTACGGGGTACCATAGTAAATAGGACCAGATAGTGTTAGTAAAAATAGCTAAATATATAGGTTTTTGTGTCTAGCGTAGGTCCTATTTACTATGCCCTCCCCCCCCCGAATAGGTGATTCCCTGATTACCTACTTACACGTTCTTTGTTTTGCTTCGTTTTTTCCTCTTTTTTCCTCCCCCCCCCCCTCTCTCTCACCTTTTCCGCTGCGGTGAGCCGGTGCGAAGAGGCCTGGCTCACCGCCCCCATAGCGGAGAGGCTGTGGGCCTGCGTCGCGCGCTCCTCGTCCCTCGACCGGAGCTGCTCGCGAAGCCCCGCCAGCGACGTTTGCAGCGCCTGCTTTTCCTGTCAGGTTGGTAGTGGTGGTGGTGGTGGTGGTGGTGATGGTGGTGGGGTGTGGGGGGGGGGGATTGTTTGTGGTTGCGGGCGGGGGGGGGGGGGTGGGGTTTGTTTGTGCGGTTAGTCTTGTTGAGAGGGGAGGGGTTTGGTGGTGTTGGTGCGGGGGGTGGGGGGAGGGGGGGGGGGGGGTACTCGATATCATGCATGCGCGTAATCGCACGACCACAGACCCTCGCAACCCTACAATACCGGGACGGAGCACGTTGTGTTCCACCGACCAGGCGGACATTTGGGCGAGAGCTGCGTCCTACTGAGAACCGCTTGTGAGGCGGGCTCTTGCAGATGGGCGACAGCTTCAATATGTTGGTTTCTTGTCCGGCGTGGCTTACTTTCAGAGACAGGGGGGGGGGGGTAACGACGACGACGTACTCATTGCTTGCCGTAGCCATTTGATCGTTGAGCAACGCATCCCTTTCGAGACGGAGCGCCGTTCCTACTCCTAGTGGAGACAACCTCCAACTATTAATAGTTGGATGGGCGCTCATTACTTTATTTCCATTTTATTATGTTGAAAAAAATGCGACTATTGTCTCTCCTCCTTTCCTGTTTTGCCGCCTGTGGCCGCCACCATATACATCCTGGAGGGGGGGGGGGGGGGGGGGGTCGGTGAAGGGGAGTTAAACACCGTCTTCCCCTACAGTAGTAGCACTTTCCCTCCGACCCCCTCCCACCCGTACTTGACTTATATTAATAGTAACCCCACCCGACTCCGCTCAAAAACTGACACCCCCCTCCCATCCCCCTCCCTACTTTAAATAGGTTGGGTTGGCGTCGGTTGGCAACGACACTGTAAAACACGCCGCTCACTACGTGAGCTAGACAACCAGGGTACTGTTTTTCTATTTTTTGCTGTTTCTTTTTGGCGGTCGCCCACAGCTGGTTGTCGAGTTAGATCATTTGTGTGAGGTGAAGAATCTTTACTCCGCACAAGGGAGTTTATCGTATCTCGTAGTGTTCAGGCAAGGCACCCAAGAGGCAGTTACAGAGTACTCCCATTGCTGTCTCTGGAATTGCCTACACCGGAAATTAAACTAACTCAATGAAGCCGTCATCCATATGCAAGTCCGCCTCTCAAGCGGTCCTTAGTAGGATGCAGCTCACCCTTCACGCGACTCGCCGGATAACTCACGGCGCTTCGCGCTTGGTACAAGCAATGCCTGCCTGGTCGGTGAAAACCCGACAAGCTCCGTCCCGGCATTGTAGGGATGCGAGGGTCTATTGTCATACGACTACGGCCATGCATGAGATCGAGTACGTATCTCCTATCGAGTACACCCCCATCCCGGCGTGTACCCCCACCCCAACCCCCTCCCCACACGCCCACCCCCTCACCTTGGCCAAGGCATCTCGTTCCTCCTGGACGGATCTCAAAGCTCCCCTCGCTTTCCGCACCGTCTTCTCCATTTCGCTTTGCTTGAACGCCAGCATTGCCCCCTCGTCCATGTACGCCTCGGGGGGAGTGTAGTGTAGTGTAATGTAGTGGAGTGTAGTGCAGAGAGTGTAGTGTAGTATAGTGTAATGTAGTGGAGGGGAGGGGAGGGGGGAGGAGGGGGGGGGGGGGAGGGGGGGGGAGGGGGGGGGAGGGGGGGGGGGAGGGGAGGGAGGGGAGGGGAGGGGAGGGGAAAACGAGGAACGGGTGGGGGGGGGGGGGGGGAGGGGGCGTACTCATCGTCCTGCAGCTTCGATAGTGGTGTGTACTGTTTAGAATCTTCCAGGCATCGTTTTTTGTTTTGTAAATATAATTTTCCTGAGGTATTCTTCCACATGTTCTATCTGAGAACTGCAGCCCCGTTGTGGGGACAAACCACTCAAATTCCAAGCAGTTCGTCCCCAATGGTCCCCAACGGGGTTCACGCAAGAACAACATCATGGACGGCCATACGCACCGTAGTCGTATGACCAGTCTACCAGTAGACCCTCGCACCCGGGACAACGAGACCCGTCGGGTTTTCACCGACCACAGGTAGACGTTGCTATCAAGAGTACCGAGCGCGAAGCGAAGCGCGAGGCATGCGGCGAGTCGCACGATGAATTATGGGTGAGCCGCATTCCGACAATTTTAACGAGAACCTCTTGCGAGCCGCTGCAGGGTACGAGTAGGGGTTGCGGACGTTTTTCACCCCACACCCTCCATAGCAGCGGTTCTTGTGGTCCAACCCGCTCTACCCCCTCCCAATCCCCAACTACCCCTATCTCCCCTCGTCGCATCCCCGAACCCCACCTGAAGCATTTTGTCTTTCTCCTGGAACTCCTCGGCGCGTGCCTCCAACGACCTGAGGGCATCCACCGCCGCCTTCCCCCTTGCTTTCTCCGCCTCCAGCAACGCCTCCAGCCTGGAAACCTCTCTCGCCGCGACCCTGCCGGCAGCGGCGGCGGAGGCGGCGGCGTCAGCAGATGAACCGCCGCCCCCCCTACCGCTATCGCCACCACCACCACCACCGCCGCCACCGCCATGGTTCTGCATGACCTCGGCCATGGCGAGATTGGACGATTCTAACTGGCGCTCCCGCTCAGCGAGAAGCTCTTCGGCCATCAAAAGTCGCGCCGTCAGGGAATCTTCGCGCTCTCTCACAGCGGCTAGCTCTGCTGCTGCTGCTGCTGCTGCTGCTGCTGCCGCGGCCGTGTCTCCTGACGGTGCTGTTGTTGCTCGTTCCGCCGAAGAACTACTGTCCACCCCCCGTTCGTCCTTTCCCCCCTCCACCTGCTTCTGCCCCTTTTCCTCCTCCTCCTCTTCCTCTTCCCCTACCCCTTCATCTTCCTCCTCGTCCCCCTGCTCCTCCTCCTCCTCCACCACCTCCTCCTCCTCCTCTTCCTCCTGCTCCTCCTCCTCCTTGTGCCTCTCCTCAACGCCCCCTCCCTCACCACCCCCAACAGCCAGCGCCGACACACCCTTGTCCACTGCTTCCGCGGCCTCCTCCACACCCGCCACCCCCGCCTCCGCCGCCGCCGCAGCTGCAGAAGGCCCGTCGCTTTGTTGCAACGCCCCTCCCACCTCAACCCCGGTGTCGATCCCTGCTTCGGTGCCACCGTCGTCCGGGGAGTCTGACGTTTCCTGGCCGGCTGCAGCCGCATCGCCTCGGATCCCGTCTCCGATGCCGTCTCCGATTTCGTCCCCCCTTCCCGATTCTGCTCTTCCGGCTCCGATTTCGCGTCCACCTTCATGTCCGACTCCGTTTCCGCTTCCCTGTTCTGTTCTTGCCACTCCGATTCCACCCACTACTTCGTTTTCGATTCCGTCTCCGTCTTCAAGTCTGTTTTCATCGACGGAGTGGTGTTTTTCGGCTTCCGATTCCCGCTGCCGCCGTTCCGCCGCTGCTGCTGCGGCCGCGCGCGAGGTCGCGCGGCCCTCGGCTTGCTCCGCCTCGTCCGCCCCTCGACTGCTCCAGCCGTCGGCACCGTCGCCGCCGCCGCCACCGCCGCCGCCGCCGCCGCCGCCGCCGCCGCCGCCGCCGCTGGCGCTTCTGCTACCGCTGGCGCTTTTGCTACCACCACCGCCATTTTCATCGGCACCTCCGCCGTTTCCGACGCTACCGCCATCGGAGGGCGCAGCTTCCAACAACATCGACGCCTCCTCCTCCTCCTCCTCCTCCGGCGGCGGCTCTACCGCTTCGGCGTTTCCGCCTGATGCCACCGCTTCTTCTACCGCCGCTATCGCTGCCGCCTCTAGGTCCTTCTCTTTCTCCTCCTCCTCCTCCTCCTCCTCCTCCTCCTCCTCCTCCTCCTCCTCCTCCTCCTCCTCCTCCGGCGGCTCCTCAACGCATGCCTGTGCCACAAGACGTTCTGTTTCCTCTTCCTCCCCCCCGCCCCCCTCCTCCTCTTCTTCCGTCGATCCCACCGCCATCGCTGCCTCTTCTCCAGCCGAAGCATTCTCGTCGGCTTTTAGGTCAAGAAGCGTAGAAAGCGGGACCGTCGGCGGCGGCACTCCCTCGTCATCGTCTCGCGCCCGCCCCCCCCCGCCCATTAGTCGCCGCTTCTCCTCCCCTTCCTCCCCATCCTGCTCTTGCGCAAACCCTACGGCTCCCACCGCTATGTCTGACGGCGCCGTGTCCATCCGCCCTTCCTTTTTCCCGTCCCAGCCCCGCTCCGACCTCCGTTCTGCCTCTAGTACCCCCCCGGCCCTGGATAAACCGGGGTAGCCACCGTCAGCGCCTTGCCCCCCACCCGCTCCCCCTTCCCTCAAGTTGTTGTCCACGAATCCCGATTCGCTCGGACCCCTTCCCTCCAACCTTCCCTCCCCCCTCCCGAGTCCCAGTTGGCCTGGGACAGTCATTCCCCCGCCCCCTCCTCGTGGGAGTTCCACTTGAGAAGGCGCGGTGGTGGGGGGGGTGGAAGTGGTAGTGTCCAAGTCGATGTCGTCATCGCTGTCGAGCGCTGTTTAGTCGCAGGAGGATATGGAGGAGGGAGGATAGGAAGCGGAGAAGGGGCAGAGGGGGTGGGGGGGGGGTCTCAGCGAGGAGGAGGAGGAGGAAGTCCAGGCGCGGAGCACTATTCGTTGGCTATATAACCGGTGGACGCATGACCGTTGGAAAATGTGTGTATCGATCGGAGGCATCATAACCGATGCTAAATAAAACATATGCACCCGCCGGCAAATAAAAAAGTTCTTTACGCGAACGACGGAGGTCACGTGTATGGACGTTACAAAAAACATGACCGTTGGAAACATACCCCATGGACAGTTTTCAACAACAGCACAATCAACTAAAAGGCGCCTACAACATCACCCCGTATGGGCCAGGTATATACCACGCCCCACAACATTTTCGCCCTGGGCGTAAAAATAATACCCGCTTAGTATTCATATCAGGGGCTCAATGGCCCTTCTGCTTGAGACCAGAGGGGTAACAGGTGCCGCTTGGTCCAGGAAATGTGAGAGGACCGTGTGGGCATCAACGCCAATACTCACACGGCGGCTCACATTTCAACGTAAGAGTGGTGCGTGATCATGATAAGGTCTGCCGTTCGACACTGCTGTTATTACGGGGGACCATAGTTAATAGGACCTGTGGTATACATAAAAACCTATATATTTAACAATTTCTACTAACAATATTTGGTCCTATTAACTATGGTCCCCCGTAATAGTGTAACATGGGCTCCCAACGTGGATCACCCACAAACATCTCCAGAAAAATAAATAAATAAAAAAGAGCGAGGGATCCCGAAGGGTACACGTTTTTTTTTTACCGAAGCCACCCATTTTTTAGTTTCGAGTCCCAGACAGGGTGGGGGGGGTGGGGAGGGGGGGGGGGGGGGGGTCCTCTCTATCATGCATGAGCGTAGACGTATGCCCATAGACCCTCGCATCCGTACAATGCTGGGACGGAGCACGTGGGGTGTTCACCGACCAGGTAGACATTGCTTGCACCAAGGTCGAAGCGCCGTGGGGTGTCCGGCGAATGAAAGGTGAGCCGCATTCTACTGAGAACCGCTTGTGAGGCGGACTTGCGTACCTGGCATAGATGACAGCGGAGTGGATTTAATTTCCGGCGTCGCCACTTCCGGAGACAGCAATGGGAGCAAGATGCCACTGCCTCCTGGGTGCCTTACCGTAAACACCACCAGGTACCAGCTACGTGATGCAATCTTTCCTCTTGTGCGGAGTAAAGGCTCTCCGCCCCGCACAAATGATCTAATAACTCGACCAACAGTCGTGACCGACCTCCAAAGAAAACAAAATAGAAAAAAAAACAGTACCCTGGCTGTCTAGCTCAAGCAGTGAGCGGCATGTTTCACAGCGTCGTTGCCAACCGACGCCAACCCAACCTTTTTATACCTGTAGCATACTATATAGGAGGGTGGGATGCTACAATCGAGTAAAACAAGCCTGGAAAAAAACATGCCTTAATTCATTTTTGACAGAAAAACCCAACCCGCTATTGATATTAGTATTAATAGTTTGTTTTCAATTCCGACATGGTGTTTCTATCTGTCATGTACCCCAGGGAAACCACCCAATAATAATAAAAATACAAACAACCCATACGCCGGAAAAATCACGATCTATCTACCTATATCCATCTATCAATCCATCTATCTATGTATCTATGTATCTATCTACCTGGTATGTATTTATGTATCTATCTGTCTACCTATCTATCTATGTATTTAACTATCTGTCTCTCTACCCATCCATCCATCTCTCTATATATCTACCTATCTATCTATCCATCTATCCATCTACCTATCCCTCTATCCATCTATCTATCTATCTATCTATCTATCTATCTATCTACCTATCTATCTATCCAGGTTCCAACCCGCCGGCAGCGAGTCAAACTGTGCGGGATTCTGGGCACCGTCAGAACAGACCCAGCCAAGGGCACGGCCCAACCGAGCGCTACTTTTACCCGTAGACCATGCAATGCAACATCATCTGCGGCTCCCTCTCACCGGCAAACCCTAATCTACATCACATCTGTATACCATGTGCTTTGAGTACCACCATAAATACAAATAGGGAGCCTGCCCCGACAGCTCTAGACCATGAAAAACCTGGGATCGGGTCTGCCCGTCCGATGTGTTCACATACTACACCATCAGACGGCATTTGCTGCACGATTCGGTCTGAGTCGATGCGGGGAGAAATCGCCGAAACCCCCACAAGCTATAAAAACGCAGGGCGCGTGTACCGTAGTTGGCGGTTGGGGGGGGGGGGGGAGGGGAAGAGAGAAGATTCTGCTATTACGGGGGGGTCAGAGTAAATAGGACCAAATGTAGTGAGTAAAAATAGGTAGACATAGAGGTTTTTGTGTAGATCATAGGTTCTATTGACTGCCCCCCCCCGTAATGTTAACATGTGACAGTGGCCTCGTAATATCACAGATGCAGATATACCACTGGCGAGAGAGGGAGCAGGATCATAAGAAGGGGAGCGGAGAAAAACAAATGGGAGGATGCCGCAGGAGTAATTGCACGCACCGATGTCGCCCCACCCTCCCAGCGCCCCGCCGCTCCCCGCTAGCGCTGATCCGGCCGACGCCACGCCCTCGCCCTCGCCGTCGAAGAAGTCTTCCGCTACGGGCAGGGTCGACGCCACGCGGGAGGCCTCACCAGCGCTTTGGTCGCCGGTTGCTGTCGCTTCCGTCGCCGCTGGGGGCGACGAAAATAAAGCAGGGGCTGCATTGGCTGCGTTGCTGTTTCCAGCAGCAGTAGCAGCAGCAGTAGCAGCAGAAGCCGCAGAAGCGGCGGTGATATCAGCACCAGCGGGAGGAGGAGAGTCTTGCTGTGCTGCGGCCGAGGCAGCGGGAGGCGAGGAAGGCAGCCGCTGGATCCTGCGCGGGAAATTGAGTGTAGTATTGAGTTTTACGTGGAAAAAGGAGGTTAGAACAGGGTAGGGTAGGGTAGGGTAGGGTAGGGCAGGGTAGGGCAGGGTAGGGTAGGGTGGGGTAGGGCAGGGTGGAGTAGGGTAGGGTGGGGTAGGGTAGGGTAGGGTAGGGTAGGGTAGGGTAGGGTGGGGTAGGGTAGGGTAGGGTAGGGTAGGGTAGGGTAGGGTAGGGTAGGGTAGGGTAGGGTGGGGTGGGGTAGGGTAGGGTAGGGTAGGGTAGGGTAGAGTGAGGTAGGGTAGGGTAGGGTAAGGTAGGTTAGCTCAGGGTAGGGTAGGCAGGGGTAGGTTAGGATAGGTTAGCTCAGGGTAGGGCAGGAAGGGGTAGGTTAGGGTAGACCCAGACTCGACAGCTCAGTAAATCATAGTACAGTACAACACAGCTCAGCCCAGCCAAGCCCAGCACCGCATCACGTCACACGTAAATCCCAGCGAAGCAAAATACGAACACCAGCACATCACAAAGTGCAGCACAGCACGAACACCAGCAGAGCGCAGCATAGAATGTCATTGCGCAGTTCAACAACAGCACAGCAACATAAGCACGAACACCGGCACATCATAGGCACAGCACAGGGTGTCACAGCAACAGCACAGCAACAGCAAAGCAACAGCACAGGACGGCCATCTTACCTCGGTCTCTCCTTCTCTTTTGCCTCAGCCCGCTCCTTCCTCTGCCGCTCCCGCTTCTGCCTGGCCGCCGCCGACGCCCCCGCACCCCTCCCCTTCCCCGCGGCCGACGGCGGCGCCTGCTGCTGCGGCGATGCAACTCCCAGCCGTGACGGGCGGAGAGGGGGTGATCCCGGTCGCCCTTCTCCAGCGGCAGCCCTAGCGAAAAGAGAGGTGTAGACGAAACAGGGCAGGACAGTAGAGGTGAGCGGGTTAGGGCGGGTCTCGATAGAGGGGTGTGTGTCCTCATGCCATGGATGGTCGTAGCCGTATGCCCATAGACTCTCGCACCCCTACAACGCCGGGGGGCGGAGCTCGTCGGGTATTCAGCTGTGGGCGGGGGGGGGGGGAGGGGAGGGGTGTACTCGATCTCATGCATGGCCCTAGTCGTATGACCATGACCATAGGCAATGTCATCTCTACAATGCCGGGACGGAGCACGTCGGGTCTTCACCGACCAGGCAGATATGGCTTGCACCAAGCGCGAAGCGAAACGTGAGGTGTCCGGCGAGTCGCGTGAAGGGTGAGATAGCTGCATCCCACTAAGAATCACGCTTGACAGTTGGACGGGGGGGGGAGGGGGCTAGAGGCATGGGTAGGCGGTACTTGTCAATGGGGGGATAGAAATGAACGAGAGGTGGGCGACATAGATGTGGGGGTGGTCGGCGAGGGGAGGGGGTGGGGGTGGTTGGGGCGGTAAGGTGGTGTTGTGGTGGCGGGGGAGGTTGCGAGGCTCTTATCCGAAACCTTCGGTTCGTCTTTCAGCCGTCCGTCCAGCCGAGCAACAAAAAACACAAACATCGCGGGAACTCGCCGCGAGGAGAGACTACTAAGGCGGTCCTGGAAGCGGGGCCGATCCGGCCTCAGTGACATATTATTACGGGGGACCATAGTTAACAGGACCTATGGTATACAAAAACCTACCAGGTATATGTTTAACCATTTTTACTAACAATATTTGATCCTGTTAACTATGGCCCCCCGTAATAGGCGTCGCCAAAGATAATCCTGAGGTATACGACAAAAGCTGTGCCTGGTATATGTGCAGCATACAAGTATCTACCCCCTAGCGGCAGCTCCGGCAGGTTGAGGAGTGTTAACCTCGCCAGCGTCAGGGTGTCTTTTCGGCGAACCCTCCTCTCCGTCCACGAGGAGAAGACGCCACGGAGGAGCGGACAAACGCACGCAAACATACCCGCAGGACAGGAACGCAGACACACGCACGCACAGCAGACACACACACACACAGGAGACGATCGGGTCGGGGAGACCAACCGACGGGAAAAAAAAAACAAAAAAAAACAGACCGACCGACCGACAGACCCCGTGCGCAACACACAACCCCTGAGGTATCCGCCCCCCCCCCTTCTGCTTGCCCACCAGGCGCGACCAGGAGAAGAATAGTCATCCAGGGCACCGCCTCCGCTCTCGCCCTCGCCACCTCCCCCGCCCCCATACCCTCCACCACCCCACCCCCCACCCCCACCACCACCACCACTAAGGCGCAAGCCGGCCACGCTGCCACTATTCGACGAGGGAGACAGACGCGACGACGCTCCTCCGCCCAGGGTGGGGGACAGCCACCCGCCACCCCCCCCCCCCCCCCCCCCCCCCCGCCGCCGCCGCCGCCGCCGCCACCGCCTAGGCTGCCAGGGGTGCGTGGGGAGGGGGATCGCGCACCGTCTCCGGCGGCTGCGCTGTCGGAGTTCGGGCCCGAGCGCGCTACCTTAGGCCCGGCCTGCTGAACGGCCTCCTCCATCTGGGCTTCGAGCCCATCCTTAAAGAGGTTTTTGCGGGGAAGGTGGGGATCCAGGGGGGTGGGGGGGGGGGGGGGGTTGTAAGGGGATAGGGTGGCGTTTGGTAGGGGCAGGGTGGCGGTGTTGACGCCTTGGGGACTGCAGTCCCGTTTTTGGGACAAGTTACATAAAATTTGAAGTTGACCGGTTTGTCCCCAAAACGGGACTGTACAGTTCTAAAAGGGTGAACGCCTCGAGGACTGCAGCGCCGTTTTTCGAGATGAACCGCTCCAATTATACCACTGCTGTCTGGAAGTAGTGCGTCTCCAACACGGGACCGCAGCACTCTTTAACAAAGAGGGTCAAGGGGCGGGGGTGGTTTTGTGTGCATTAGTTTATGGGGGGGGGGGCGTACATCAAGTGGATAATACTTCTGTACGTAGTGCGTGTGTTTTTCGAATTGGCCGAAAGAAAACTTCCTTTTTTTTTTTCCTTTTTTTTTCTATCACTTTTACTTTCCAGCCTAGCTCGTAGGAGGTTTTAACCCCCGGCGATCTTCTGGACAAGCCGTGGTCACAGGTGTCGTCCCTTCTCCCCCCCGGTACGTGCCTTTCATTTTTAGTCGCGCATAGGGTTCAGCATTCCCACTGCTCGTCGATTTTCATCGAATGTAGCCAACTCACGCTCTCGCGCTCTCCGCTAATCATCAACTTCTTCATGTAAGAAAAAGTCCCTGCGAGCATGTGCACCCGGTGAGACTTGAACCCACGAAATTGGTCTTCATAGGCACGCGGACCACCTACCAAGCCACCGGGGACGCCGCATACTTACGTACGTCCGGCCTCCTTCATGACGAGTGCTACGATTTGTCTTCTTTGTTTTTGTTTTCTCTTCGATTGTTTCCTTTCGTTTCTCTATTTCATAGAATGTGTATGTCGTGCCTGTCGTATCTACCTGTAGTATGATGACATGGCATTGCATTGCCCACTGCTGCTGTGCTTACTGCATACCCCTGGTACGTGGCAACGTAGTTTCTCTGGGGCGTAGCTTTGTGACCGCAGAACTTGTTTCTCTTCTATTAATAGGATTGAAGAATCGGCACGGACACTGGTTGTGCTGGATGTCGACGGGTAGAAGAACGGTTTAATGTGAAGAACACACACGAGTATAAAATACTGCAGCTGCGCGTGCCTCGTTACGTCGGAGTAGTACTGCTTTAGTCTGCCAGGTGTGTAGGCCGCAATGTCAGCACAGGGAGTACGCCGTGCTCATACCAGAACTGCCTGCCGTGTGAAGCGAGCAAACACGGGTTACGTACGTACAAGTCCCAAGCAAGCGATATATATTTGCTCCTGCCACCAGCGCCCGGCTCTCAAGGCCCCACGGCGGAGAAGCAGCAGCAGCAGCAGCAGCGGCAGCAGCAGCAGCATCAGCAGCAGCAGCGGTAGCAGCAGCATCAACAACAGCGGGGCTCGGATTCCCGAATGAAAAAACGGAGGGGGTATTCCACGACAGCCAACTAACTACCCGCAAGGTCCACCTCCCTGCTGTACAGGCCTCCATCCCTCCGCGCACAGCACAGACGAATGCATAGCCTGGTGTGCCTCAGGAGCAGTCAGGGGTGTACCTCCCACCTGGTAAATACTGGTATAGCAGGGGTAAGAAAGAAGCTTGTGCAGCAAATACGACCCTGCGACGTATACATAAGAAGCTACGTACCTGGTATGACACTGCTGTACGGGACCGCGGTTTGACCTTGTGACTGACCGCCAGACCCAAATAAAATCAGCATATTAAGGCCAAAACAGGGCTTGACGCGTCCAGATAGACCCGGCACCTCTTGAAGGTACATCCTACGTCCGAATATATAAGAACCGATTTGATATTGATATTGATATCACAACGTACATTATATTTGCGTTAAAAAAGGCCGCAGACTTGCGAAGAGAAAATCGAAAACCATGAATCGCTGACCCCTAGTTTTTTTTAATGAACATAGTGAGGGTTGCCGGGCACCTGCGGGGGTGAGCGTCGGGGGGCAGGGACGCACCTTAATCTTGGTGGCAGCATCGCGGATAGATCCCAGGCTTAGCGACCCCCACATGGTTACCTCGAACCAATTGGTGTAGGTGTGTTGTTTGTTCCACCTTTTTTTTTTTTTTTTTTGCGTGAGTTCGTTCGAGGGGTTTGCATTGTTTGGGGATGCTTGTGGGCCATAGGAGTAGGGGATATGAGTGTAACGGGTTTTCCTTCTCTTCATCGAATTTTGCGAACCGACACCGACCGCGAGAGGACTTCGACAGCGAGACTGTGAGATAGGTGTGAGAATCAAGTTTCGGTGCGAGGACCGTTCAACTCGCAGGCGGGCTTGCAGCGGTACACCCTGCCACCACGATAGGCTCTCCGGTAATGCCCCGCCCGCCGCACCTTGGACAGCTGCGACAGGAAACAGGTGGGTATACGATCGACACCGTTGAGACGACGAAACACTACCTGTGGGTGGTAGGTACAACACGACCAAGTCAGGGCAGAGCTGTTTTGTATGTAGAATTCTGGGTTTGTACTTACCAGGTATGTGTGCACGACATGCGAAAACTGTTTCGTACAGCAGTAAGATAGTGAGTTCGCGAATTCGCCTCGTTCAACCTGTGCGCACAATCGCCCATGTCTGGGAGAGCGACACACTTTTTAACCTTTCCGCTCACCGCATCCTCGCTGGCTTGCTGGGCAGCGGCGTTGTGCGGATGCTTCGCCCGTTTGGGCGCCTCGAGCGAATGAACTTCACCATGGCGACGATCGTAAAGGCCGGCCGCGATAATTATTAGCTCCCTTTTTTTCCTGATCGGCGGCGGCACCATCACCGTCGGTGTCGATTGTTGGCGCGCTGTCGTCCCAGAGATCGAGCAGCGTTATTTTGGCCGCGGGGGTGGGATGGCACCTCGACCGCCGACCATGTGGGGATTGCTGCTCGCCATACTACCACTCGCCATTCGCGGTGTGGACCTGACGCTCTACGGAGGGGCTTTTAAATCGTCGACGACAATCGCGTATGCAGAGGTACGTGCTCGTACCAGGTACCACTCTGGATGGGAATGTAAAGATGGTTGAACAATAAAAGTAGAGCACTCACACGGGCCCCAACAAGACAGCCTTAACCACCTTAGAGGAGTACAAAAAATCCCTTGTCCAACGGGTCCCATCGTGCTCTGCTCGAGACAGCAGTATTTTCCTGATGCGTGCGTAGCCGCTTCAAGGCTTCTGCGCTGGAGATGCGCGCTCATTAATAGCAATATATATACACATACTATACCTGGTATCATAACTGGCTTTCAAGGCTTATACGAAATGGTATGCCAGTATCCGAGTATGCTGGAGCTGTGCGCTTCCTTCGTTCGTCTGCGACCCTGGCCTTTGTCACTTGTGCGTGGCGTACTCGGCAAGCGAGGTATCCTTATCCTCGGCCGTCCAAGCGCACAAGCGTACAAACATGCCGTTCTCCTTTGCTTGAAAACTACCCAGGAGAACATCGTTGAACTTGAACTTAAGGTCACGAACACGCGTGCCCTCCTTGTCCTGCACCATTACCTCTCAGTTATGAAACAAGCGGAGCATATGGAGGTGTATGCGCGTTTGTTGTGAAGGTCTAGACGGGGGGGGGTTGGTTCAGGTATTCGGTCCGACAAACAAACAGTAGCGTCACCTGCATACGCAGCGCCAGCTACAGTATTAATTGCCAGCTCGACCGCCCGGGAGCGCAATTTTCCAAAATCCCGTTTCTACGGATGCTTACGTAGATCATTCATAGCTATGCGAAGCAGGAATCTGGTTTTCAACTGACGAAGAAAGGTCGGGTACAACCTCCCTTAACCCTTGTGGACTGCAGTGTCCCGTCTTAGGGGCAAGCCACTTCGGTAATCCTTTTGGGACTGCAGACTGCAGTGATCCGTCTTGGGGGGCAAACCCCTCAAATTCTAAGTGTAATTCTTATCTGAGAGCCTCCATTCTTTTCTGAGAGCCTTTCGCCATTATTTCCATATTTTTTCGCGCGATATTTTTCATTCCTCCAGATCTTCCTGATGTTTCCCTCCAAATATGTGAAATCCAACACACCTGATTGTTTGGTTTACTGTGGCAGAATTTCACGAGTAGTGACAGAACACGCCTCCGTATCTTGAAACATATGTTCAATTATTTCCAAACTTCGGGGTTTCTGGAAAAAAAACTCTCCAACATGAATGGGCCTACCAGGTAAGTAGTTTGCCCCCTGAACAGGACTGCACCCCTACAAGGGTAAAATTAAGCGCACACCACACTCTGGGCATAAATGTAAGGACCGCTTAGCATAGATATTGATGCCTAAACCACCCTTACACTTCGGCACGGAGCGGTAGAGACTACTGCACCACTCTTGTTTCGGGGCTAACCTACTCTGAATTAGCCGCTCGCCCTGCTGGTCTAAACGCTCACCCTCGAACGCGCGCTGCTGCTGGAGTTGGTTTCGTGAGTTCCAGTTCCTCTGTTGTTGTGTGGTGATGTTGTGGTTTTATCTGCTAAAGACATAAAAAACAACGAGAACAACAACAAGAACAACAACAACAAGAACAACAACGAAAACAACAACAACAAATACAACCACAACTGCCGAGAGCGCGTACGTAGCGTGGGCGGACGCAACTTCGACGCCAGACGACGAGGGAAGAATGGGGAGAGGCACGAACCGATTGCTGTAGTGGGGAGAGGACGGAAAAGCCTACCCATGCACTAGGTGCCCCGGTCTAAGATACGACTACCAGGAGGGAGAGAGAGAGAGAGAGAGGGGCGAAGATAAATGAATGGGAAGAGCAAGAAGAAAGAAATGCACCGGACCAATGACCATGTTCAATTAGACGCGAGCCATCGAGGGAAGAAATCGCTGCAGTCTCCTCGCGATGAAAAGACAAGGCACGAACCGTAGCGCTGTAGTGTGTGTGGGGGGGGGGGATAGGAGCCCCCTTAGTGGCCTCGGCTCTGCGTTACTGCTAGGACGGGGGACCATATTAAATAGGACCTTCGGTACAAACAAAAACCTATATATTTTCGCAATTTTTACCTACAACATTTGGTCCTGTTTACTATGGTGTCCCCGCAATAGTATGGAGAGAGAAACTAAGGGCGAAGAGAGTAGTAAACAGGATGGAGGGATAAAAAAAAAGGAAATAAATAAAGCAGTACAACGAGGGTTGATCCCGCACCAGACATATTGGAGAGGGAGGCGGGTCTGAATGATGTGTGGGCTACATGTGCCTTGCGTGGCGAACCCCGTCCAGGTGGCGCAGACGTGTTTCGGAGGACTCCAAGTCGGGAGTTGTGAGCCTTCGTCCCCGAACTGGTTGATCGATTTCCTTGATGTGAGTCCACACTTTACTACTCCTGTATCAACACACAATATGACCACTGCATTATGCAGAGCATATACGGCTTTCGCCCGGCAACAAGATGAGCTGAAATCATACATGGTACCAGGTATAATTTACTTGTCCTTGAAGATCTAGTTCGCGATGTGGGAATCCGGTGTGATCTGATCTGATCTGATCTGCTCCGCTCGATGTTTGAATACTTTTCATGCGATCTGTCATGGGGTGTGACCGATCCCGGCACGCGAAATATTGGTACCAGCGCAGTTTTTATTCGCAGATTCACGTTTTTGCTCGGGTTGTTTACAACACGACGAATGGCTCCAAAATAAATCAGCTGAGAACTCAGATTATGACGCGAGCGAGCAACTTAACGCGAACATACCTGTGTGAAGCTTCTCAGCCGAACAGGAAAGAGGGTGTACGTACGGAGAACTACAGTAGAATCAATTTGGCCGAGGTAAATGGCCCCAACAACAAGCCCCCACGGACCCCTATTGCGAGGGGATTATAGTAGCCAGAAGCTGTGACGGGACATAAACTAGATATCCTGTTGTGTTTACACCAAACTGCCCTGTTCGGTTCGGATTACCATGTTCCCCCGTGAACAAAGCAGATATGCTTTGTCCACTGAGGTTTTCGCATACGTATACGGTGGCGTTTTTCATTTTTTCATTTTTTTTTCTTGTCGCAGCAATACAACGAAGGGACGACCGGGGCGTACTGCGCTTCTTGCTGCTCCAACACGGACTCGGTGGGCGACACATGGGCGTTTACCTGCCCTCTCTTGTCGTCGTCCTTCGCTGACTTCATCAACCTCTTCGCCTGGGAGTTCCGTGAGTGGATGGCACACTACGCTACAGTTACAACAGCCGCATTTGTATGACCACAGAGCTTTTTTTTTTCTTTCAGGAGGAATAATCAGCACGGACGCTGGGTGCGCTGGATGTCGGCGGGTAGACAAGGCGGTCTCATGCGAAGCACCCACGAACGCAAATAACGTAGGGCCATTCCCATAACAGCGAACTCAACAAACGTCAATGAATCGAGAAGTAAAACGCGCCATTTTTCACGAGACAGGAAAAAAAAATATTGGTCACGGTAAATCGCGACATCGAAAAGTTTGTTTTTGAAAATATAAAACGAGTGTCCCCAACAAAATAACTGCTGTCACACACGGTTTCGTGACAAGCAACATTCGTAATTGCGTGTTTATGTAACGCCACAACTGCAAAACCTTTGTCGATGTTTCTAATATCACGAATCGGGTGTTTTCTTGACGTTCAATAGGACCCCCCCCCCCATCCCCCTCGAAGATTTTAAGACGCCATTACAGCTGTCACCACGCAGGGACTCGCGCGGCAGGATTCTTTCAACTGCCGTCAACTCGTGTGCGTTGGTTGGTGTTTAAGAATCTCGGTCGGCGGACTTGAGAATCGGCCTTAGCTCTTCTCGGGGTGCAAATACGTGTGGCGACTAAACACCTGGAATTCAAAATCAAATTCAGGTTTCTGTATGTAACTGCGTAGTACCAAACGGGTTAGCCCTTTAATCCTTTTAGGTTTGTGTATGTGTCTATGCAGTGCTGCACGGGTTAACCCTTTAACCCTTTTAGGGACTGCAATTTCATTTTGGAGACAAATCGATAAAATTCTAGGTAGTTCGTCCCCAAAACGAGACTGTAGTACCAAAAGGGTTAACCCCTTTAGAACCGCAGCCCCGTTTTGGAGGCAAATCGGTCAAATTCTAGGTAGTTTGCCCCCAAAACGAGACTGCAGCACTAACATCGCTAAGGGCAAACTGCATTCCCGTCTTGGGGGACAAACTAATTGAAGAGTTTGAGTGATTTGCCCCTAAAACGGGGCCGCAAGCAGTTCTGAAAGGGCTAAGGCAACCCGAACGGGATGCCAGGTTCTTTGCCCCCGCCCTCTGCTCCTTTGTTTTTTTCTACAGTAGCACATTTGCACGTGGGCCAACCGGGCCAACTTGAAAGCCTTGGCTGTTTGTATGCTGTCTATATACTTCGAGAATTGAACGCCAGGCTTCGGACGGTGGAACTGCTTGCCATTTCGACGAGCCCCAAAAGGTCGGTCTCCTATTTACGTACATCAAATAGCCTATTTGTAGGTGGGTCATCCGAACAATAGCAACAATAGCAACAAATGCTTGGCAGATTTTGTTGATGCATGTATACGCCTTGAACAGAATGGAAGAATTGGTAAGGTCCATGAAACGTGAAGCTCCTTCCTTCCTCGGGGTCGTCGAGCTAGCTAGGAGATCGCGGTTTGACGCCTTTGACTGACCGCCCTTTGCACTAAAACCGGTACAATAAGACCAAAAGAGCCCTTGACGCGGTTTGGCCCCTTGACTGACCGCCCCCTACACTATAATCAGTACAATAAAACGAATAGAGCCCTTGCCGCGGTTTGACGCCTTTGACTGACCGCCCCCCATACACGAAATTCAGTTACCACAAGGCCAAGAGAGGCCTTGACGCGGTTTGACGCCCTTGACTGACCCCCTCCATAGCTAAATCCAGTGCATTAATGCCTAACCGGTCTCCTGTATATATGGAGGCATCCTCGGACGTCGGTTTCAAACGAGCAACCACAGCTACAACCATTGGTGGGCCCGTTGTACAATACCAGATAACACGCCGTCTCGGATGAAATGAAAAACAGGGTTCAGAAGGCGGGATACCGATTCCGACACCGATATTGTCACCTGCGCCATCCCCCGAACCGCCTGTTCCTACGACCAAGACGGAGACCTGTCTGGCACCTGTGAGAGCGACGGGAGGTGAACAGTTAAGCTGTAACTAGTCGTTCCGTCTCGCGAAAGGCCTCCGGGCACGGGGAAGAGGGGGAGGGGGACGGGGACGGGGCGACGGGGCGACGCGGGGCGGGGTGTACTCGCTGTCATGCATGGCCGTAGTCGTAGGACCATAGGGATAGAAGGAGAAGGGCAGGGGGGAGAGAGGGGGGTGGGGAGGAGGTGGGAGTAATACTATCCTGGTGGCGACGTTTGACAAGATGTCGACGGCCTCTCCAATGGGGGCGCCCACGGTGTGCTACATCGTTCAATGTCTCCACACTACTGTTTACGCTTCATCGTGCAAGCAGAGGGGGGGTCCACGCCATCTGTCTATACGATATGTGGCACCTCTTGATATAAACTACCCTGTGGACGAGACAAACCGCAAAAGTAGAAGGTGGGTGTTCCTGGTAAAATAGGAGGCTTTCGTCGGGGGCAAAACCGGAGGTCGTATTACGATCGGCGGGGATCCCTCGCCGTGTATCTAACACACCAACGACATGCCTCGCTAGTAAAGTTTTTCGATTGTGTGAGCGTTTGTGCTGGGGTTAGAGCTAGAGCTAGGGTTAGCCACCAGCCACTAGTCCAACAAACACCCGTCCCACTGATTGAACGGCTTCCTGGTTCCAATCGATAGGGTTGTGATAAACAGAAGGCAATCACGTCTGTTTCGACCTTCCAACCCGCTCCCTCCAAATGTTTGGTTTTCAAGTCTGTCTTACAGAAATCTCCTCTAGTTCCCGACACACTACTTCATAACTACGTGCTCACCGTCGAGGTCATCGCATATGAGATGCCCGCGGTGAGAGTCTATCTCTCTCGCCGCAGGTCTAACGCGCCATCGATGGAACCCACGCCAAACGCATACGATTCAACGCGTGCCGTTTGCAGCTATCTCGTGGCGTATGTGTTGACGATCGAGGTCATGACCGTGGAGAAGGGGGTGGAGTCTTGGAAGAGTGTTCGCAGCTGTTCTGTTGAGGTGGACGAGTCGACCGAGGAGCCTACGTCGCTGTCGGAAACTGTCGTCATGACTCAGGTAGACTGGCGTGGTTATTGATTCTCCGAGTTACCCATGTGTTTTATTTGGGGTCTTCTTTCACATTATACCGTTCATTCTACTTGATGACATCAGAACGCCCGATGTCCGCCCTGATTGCCTGCCCTATAGGTATACAAATTATGTGTGGCACGTTGTGGCGCCTGAGAGCGTGTGGTATCAAGGCCGCAGGTCGGGACGGGCAGGTTTTATAGCGTGCCGGTGCGTGGGAGTTTCATTTTTTGGATGTTTCCCCCGATTTGAGGTTGATAGTCGAGTCAGGGGTTTCCTAAAGCAGAGGGCGTTTGTTCGCAATCTCGCCTGCTACACTCGGTCACACCTATATTCTTGGGCGTAGAATCCCGGCGATCTCAGTAGCGAGCTCACTCGGCATTGGAAAGGAAAACGACATCTTCCACATATGTTTTTTGTGCATGTATATGTGGCATCATCGCACCACCCGATAGTTGTCACTCTTGGCTTGCCTCTATTACTAGGAGCTGCAGATCTCTCGAACTGTCTTCTCGTCACAGAAAATGTGCTTTCCTGCTGTGTGTGTTGCTCGTTTGCCCCATAAGCAACAACCATAGCCACCACAAAGCAAGCCACCCGCGATTCTACCATGTCGGCCCCGCCTACGACAGACGTTTTGAGCGTTGTACTCCTCTCCAACAAACACCACATAGAGCGAGGGCAGTCGTCGATTTCACGGCTGTTTTTGATTGTTGATGTGGTTTGTGGGCAAGAGATTCGTGGCCGAAGCCGTTTCAACCAGACTTGCTATTTTTCTGTATGGTTTGGCGTGTTTCTGAATCTGCTTTTTTCCTCACGTAGCTGACAACGGGAAGGAAGCCCCTGTGCGTTACCCTCGTTGCGTGGAGGGCAACGCCCCATTTCAATGCAACGCCCCATTTCAATCGTGCTGATCCCTTGACGGCAGTTGTTTTTCGTGCCATGATGAAGCGCCAAACCAAGACAAAATCATGAACAAATCCACTTTGACCAAGCCAAAATCAAAACGTTTCCATCCTCTATCCAACTAAAAAAATCCCGGGGATCGGGACTCTTCTGGTGTACACTATACCCACTGTTAGTGCAAAACTCGAGGGACGGGGGAAGAAAACGTCCGACCCGCCCTTTTCGAACTGCAGCCTCATTTTGAGGACAATCCACTCAAATTTAAATTATTTCTTTGTCCCCAAATCGGGACTGCGGTCCAATGTACGTATACTATAGGTCTAGACTAATTCGTGTATCCCTGTGTCTGTCCTTCGATCGCACCTGCGCTTGCTCGACAGGAGCAGTGATGCAGAGTACCCGCAAAAGTCAGACTCAAAAACACGAGAAAGCAGATACCACAGGTATATACCCGATCAACACGAGAGCGAGCAAGGTAATATTATACAGGCTACGCATCCATTTTACCTGATAAAGTCGCCATTGCGGTGGTAAACCACGGTATGTTGGTTATAGCAGTTACTGTAGCTAAACGGTGCGATATCTACTCCTTCGCTGCCTTTCGTTATTGGTCTGCAGTATTTCGTTTTACTGGCACGAATTAAGAATTTCTTCTTTCGGGAAAGTTATCAGTGATCAATGTTGAAGATCATGCTGCACTTTGTCGGATGGCGAGAGAAATAATAATAGATAGAGAAATAATATGTACCTACTGGGCACCGACAGCAGCCGCCAACGTACTGATTGATGTAGAGCCCACTCAAGTTAATGTGTTTCAGCCCCCGATCGCCCGCAACAAAACATACCGGATCTCCGGTGGGGATACCAAGCCTACTATTACGGGGGACCATAGTTAATAGGACCTATCGTATACATAAAAACCTATATATTTAACCATTTTTACTAACAATATTTGGTCCTATTAACTATGGTCCCCCGTAATATTAGTAGCACAAAGAGCTACAGCAATGCTAGCAGTGACATTGCTGTTGTTGCTGTTATTGCTGAATGGTGTTTCCCCCTTCCTGACTGCACACACATAATATACTGAGTACCAGGTATACTATTATACCAGGTGGCACGACACACGTACTTACATGTATGCGCACCACCAACTCCACACACATAAAAGAACACCAACACACGTATTGTACGGACGGGAAAACGCGGAGTGGCACTATACGGATAGAGCTGTATGCATCCTTTGCCGACTACTACAGCAGTTCCTGCTCCACCTTGCACCTTGTATCACAACAGACACCACACCACACACACCACACAAACAGCGCACCACAAAACCATACACGTCACACACATTATAATACACCAATCACCAAAATGCCCCCCCACGCCACACCACATACTACCTGGTACGTACCAGGTAGATGACACCAGGCACACGTCGTACGCGAGAGTACGCGGTGTCACTGTGCTGCTGATGATCAACACACATATATGTATCATATCAACACCCCCCAACACGACGCACACATACATACCAGGTATACCTTTAATATCATATAATAATACAACACACATGATGTCACGCATATCGAATAAGCACCACACACTACGTGCATAAATAACGCGCTACGAGGTACACAAATACATAAAACACACCACACACGACCACCCCGACACGCAGAACAAGCACGAGTAGATGTGTACGTACGCATGCACTCGTATTGTGTCGACTATTTCCGCAAAGCCGACCACGCATGACGACACATCAGTAAAAGGACAAGGTAAGGATAGAGCATCTAGGCACATGAATCGCACAAGAAATATCTCTCAGACAAGAACCAAATAAGAGATAGGCTCTCACTCTTTGTTTGGCGGACGCTACGCGTACAGCAGCTGCAGAATAATAGGAAAAAGGTTGGATTGATAAACTGTGCTCACGGTGGCGAGCGCTACATAAGCTAATGAGTCCTCCACCGGCATTGTCATAGTCTGTGGTCATCGATGTGGTTGCAATAAGAATATACCCTGCTGGCATAATGCTTGCTCAGATGACGGGTCGGTGTCGTGTTGGTGGACCAATTCGGTAATCAAGTGTACCGCTGTCTGCTGCAACATAACCTCCCGAAAACACAAGAAGTACGAATAATAAAAAGCCATTGCGACACACGAGGTACACACGAGGTCAAAATACGAGCACTATTTTTGTTTCCAATAGTTAAGTACAGATAGGGATAATTCGGTCCCGTTGACAGATGGGAGCTGTGGTATAATGGTTAGAATTGATCCCTGTCACGGATCAGATCCGGGTTCAATTCCCGGCAGCTTCGTTTTTCTCAATTTTTCCTTTTATTTTTATACCAGTACGCGTATGTTCGTTTTTTTCATCATTTTTCTTTGTGGCCCTGCCCAGAAGCCAGAAGAAGGGGAATTAATTATGGAATTGAGAATACCGGTCAACGACACAGCACTAACTATTAGGGTCTCCTTTTCGGTCATTCTTATCGGAGAGCTTTTTTTCCAATTTTTCGACATTTTTTTCGCGCAATTTTTCAATCTTCCATATTTTTCTGTCTTTTTTTCCAAATATTGGAATGTTAGCGAACTTGATATTTTGGTTCTGGAGAATTTCACGAATATTGACAGAACGCCCCCATATATTGATACGTATCTCCAATTATTTCCAAACTTTGGAAATTATGAAAAAACACTCTCCGATAAGAATGAACCCTAGTCTAGGCTAACCAGGATCGCATCGTACGGACGTACTGACAGCTACTACTACTGCTGTAGTATGAGTAGCTGGTTTCTGTACGCGTGCACCTCTTTCTCCTGCAATGGTACATTATTCGGTTGCCGGCTTTCGGTTGAGCATGCTGTGCTCGCAATGTCGTGGCCAGTGCCAGGTACGGTATAATATAATAATACAAGGCGCTTCGCTCCGCGGGCGGCCTACGCCGCCCGCTACGCTCGCTCAGGAAGGAAAAAAGTACATCAAATAATGCGAAGCGAACAGAGGTCCACGATTGAGTTTAGTGTTTTCAAGGATCGTAATTATAATTGCAAACCGGCGACTTGATAGTGCCAAGAGTCCCGCCGCCATGCTTCAGGAAAAAACAGCTCCGACGTCAGCTTGGATGCCACATATAAGCTTCGCGTCGCGGATGTCGTACGTACGTACATACACCCCAGGTAGGGTATACTACTGTCTGTACTTATTTTCTTCTTTCGATATGCTCTATGTCTGTACTGTATGTACGAAGAAAGCGAAAGCACAGCACGGCACAGCAGCAAAAACAATGAAAATGAAACCGAAAACTCGGAAAGGAAAAAAAATCCCCGCCCCCTCTCGTGTAATATTTTTCTGCCTGATTGGAACACCTTACACCCGGTCGAAAAAAAGAAAATAAAAAATCGCACAGAAGAGCTTCTCTCTCAGCCTCGTACGCCGCCCGCCCCTCTCGCGACCCCCTCGCTACCGATTCGGTCCGGGTAAAGCTTTTATCACTCTCTGCCACAATCAGCCCCGTCGCCCGCCCCGCGTGAAGCCCGGTGCTCACCGTGGCCTTCGTTCGCCAGCTCGATAACGTTGGTGTTCAAACTGCACACCTCCCTCTTTCAACTTCAGCGTGGTCGCAAAAATAAGCACCGCTTGAATAGTATCTTGCCCTCCCGAACGACCTATATAAACTCGTACATACTCTATCAACAATCATAAATCGAAGCCAGACAAAGCCCGTTCATGCATCCCTCGTGTATCGAGGCACACACGACGCCTAGGCACGAAAGCGGCGACCGCGCTCCTTGCAACCCCCCCTCTACCCGCCAGCACCCGCTGGCACCCGCGACGGTGCCGGGTCCTCCCGCGATGCCGTGCTCGGAGAACACGCACGCACACGAAACGAAAGAAGAAAAAATGAAGAAATGACCGAGAAAACAAAGAACTGCTGGAAAGGTCCGGCAAGTAATGAAAGGAGGCGGTTTGGAAGTGGGAGCTCTGAGAGGCCAGGGATACACCAACCGAGCACGCTCAGGGGTTGTGATCTAAGTATGTAGTTCTATTCTATATTACAGTAGTAGTATGACGTTGCACTTACAGTAGCCTCGTCTCCCGAATCTCCTGTACACACGATGCATTATCTCTGCCTCTCGCACCTACCGCACGGCTACTCATATCATAGCTACTAGTCATTAATAAAAAGTAACTGCTGTTGTACAAACTTCATACTCCGGTACTGCGTGACCACAGAAGAACTACTACTATAGTAGCACCTCTTTACCACGGAAAACGCGGGAGAATCAGCACGTACACAACACTACAATAATACGGTGTGTGCTGTGGACGTCAACTGGTACAAACATACTGCAGTCGGTAGACATAATAACAACCGTTCGGTGTAACCCTCACAACACCACTTACTTCATACATACTGGTACAGCAGCACCTCTGGTGCATGAAGAGTACGCGACATATGTATGCTAATGACTTGTTATTTGGTTAAGAGTTTCAGGCTGACATATATATTTCGAAATTTAAGAGTTTGCAGCTTGATCGTGCGTAACTAGTATTAATAGGGCAACACCTTCACTGCTGTATATTATTGTTTACCCCTTTAGAACCGCAGTCCCGTTTTGGGGACAAACTACTTGAAATTTGAGTGGTTTGTCCCCAAAGCGAGACTGCGGTTCTAAATAAATGGGTTAAGCGGCTTACCCTGGTATTATTTGCGACCCTTTTTAACCCTTATTATAGCACCGCACTCCCATATATATATGTGGGGACGAAGTAGTATAATTGCAAGTAGTTTGCCCCCAAAACGGGACTGGGGTCCTAAAAGGGTTGATAACAAACATTTGTGTCTAGCGAGGAACGGCGTTCTAATAAACTCTACCAGATACCAGATAGATATGAAATAGCGTAAACTTGCTTAATATACATGTTCAAAGTTGGCATCACAATAATAAGCCTTAGCCATATTATATGAAAGATGCTTACCTGCCGACGCGTGCTGCATATACGAGTATATTTATTGGCGGATGTACGCCAAGGGGGGGGATAGTGAATTTATTGACAGAGAGGCCGATTGAGCGATGCGTCTCTCCCAAAGTCTCTCCTTTAATCTATAGTACGCAAAAATACAACACACCTAAGCTGCAGAGGGATCACAGAAATAAGATCTCGAAGACGAGACCGATCTTTCCAAACGAGATATTTTCTGATAAATAACTTCATGCTGAGCTCATACTGTATTTATTTCCCGACGACGCCTTCGTTTACCTTGTACCACCCCCCCCCCATCATTAAAAACAATCACCCTGGAATCCATCCTAGGGTGGGGGTGGGGTGCTATCTTCCGTGTTACCAAGAATTTACGTGCGTATGTGTCTCGAATGTGGACGTGCTAAGTATCCACGTATAACAGGCAAGAGGTTTCGCAGCTTCAGTTTTCTTTTTTTATTTGTCTTATTATATTCGAGTCTAGTTCAGGCTTACACGGCCCCAAATCGAGTTCATGTTGATACACTACTTTGAATGAGGCTGAAATGCCGGTACTTATACCTGTGGGTTCAGGTATTGGGATCGTATTTGTAGTACTTGGGCGGCGTATCGTAGATGGAAAACCAGGGGGTTTGCCGGCGAGGCGCGAGCCTTGCTCTCAGGCTACATAGTGCACGAAAGGAATAAGGCTGCTCTTCTTTGATCTCCAAGCAAACTTCACACGTAAGTCCCGACGAGTGCCTTCTGAATAGGCAAACCTCTCAAGGGATACAAAGTGTCCCGACCTTGAACGTCACAAGTGGCGTCATTACTATATCAGACGCGGAGGCTTCAACCGAACGAGTGAGTTGTCGCGCGGCGTGCGAAGGGTTGATCGAGGACGGGGAAAGAAGGATAGATATGCTAGCGATGCCTTCGACACCGAGGTGTTTGTACGCGCGTTTCACTTCGGCGGTGTGCTTTGTCGCGGCGGCTGCGGCGGCGGCGGAGTCGACCGCCGGTGTTCGAGCGTGAGCAAGGTCAGACGACACGGGCACGCTGCGGTTATCGGAAATGGTCAGGCGGCCAAGAGGCGTGGCCAAAGAAGCAACACCAGTTAGCGAGGGAACCACCTGCCTCTTGCCGGTGATGCCCGTGATCTCGGGGACGGGGGCTCTCTTGCTGCCGCCCGAGGAGAAGCTGGAGGAGTCGGCTCGATACGCGCCTCCCCGTGAGTGGTTTCTGTGCCTGCTGCGCCCGTCGCTCGAGATCTGGCTCCCCTTCCCTCATTTCCCCCTACCGCCAGCCCCGTTGCGTCGAGTGGTGCCACTGCCGTTTGCGTCACCTGTGCCGCGGCGGGACCCACCATCATCATGGCCGGCAGGGCCTCCTCCAACTCCAGGGTGCCGGTGCTCCCGGTCGCCGACGCGATGGCGGGAACTGTAGACCTGGACTGCAGAGCTATCGCCAACGCTTGGGTGCCGGTGGGCCCGGTTGTCGGAGGGGCGGTGGGAGCTGTCGTGGTCCGGCCCAGGGCCATTTTCAACTCCTGGGAGCTGGTGAGCCTGGTTGGCGGAGTGTGTCGGACATTTGCCGTGGGCGATGTAGGATTAGGGGGTCGGGTTTTTTCTGCTTGGTATGTTCTGATTGGCTTTTCTTGGACCGGGATAGGGGCGAGTTTTGCGTATTTTGTCCGGCCGACAACCCCGCTCAGTATCGGGGCTAGTATCGGGTCACTCCGCTGTGGCACAAAACACGTTACCGGAGTTTTTGGTCTGGGTTTAGGTGGGTTTCGGTGTATTCCGTATTATCTAGCTTCTCGTCTTGCCGATCCCCGCCCCGCATGGGGACTGGGGGCGATCTGGACATAATTGACAACGCACACTGGGGCGCAGGATCGCCTCTCTTTTTCTGTTAACTTTTCGCCTTTCGGTAGACACTTTCTCGTCCTTCCCCCGTTGCGGGTGGGACATGATGTCGATCCTACGGGATAAGTTCTTCGCATATTTGCTCAAAACTCCGTGAAGACATGCTTTGGAGCACCTGGAATCGGGTTTTCACAACAAAATATGAAAGAAAAACATTTTTTTCGGAAGGAAGCACCTACCTGTCACCACTGCTGCTATTGTTTCTGGCCGTTTTATAAGGCCCACCGCGGTTGGGCGGGATACACTTTCGCCGCTACCCGGGCCAGCTTTAGGACCTCAGTTGAAAAGATGGCTGTGTCACCCTTTTCCGCAGCTTAAAGCAGCCAGTATGACACCACTTCTGTTTGTGTTTAATTGGAGCAGATATTGCGAACGACATCCGCGGTGGACTACATTTGGGGTGACAGGCTTGAACCAACTCTTCTTATCCATGACTTGTGAGAGCGTGTATTATTAATATGTGTTTCACACTGATCCCCCGCCGGCAAATTCTTCTCCTCCAGGTATGAGCGCTTACCGCTCTATATTACTGCTGTACAACAGTACAACCGTAGATGACCTGGGTTACAGGTTTTTGTGAAAGGCTAACCTAATCGTGCCATTTCTATTGGTGAGGCACACGATGTCCAAGGTGTACGTATCTCTTCCGTTTTTATGTACACCACGCGGTGTACTCTTTTGAGCTATACAGCACCGGTCTCTACTGCAATGCCACAACATCATCACAATACGCATACCATTAGAAGCTTATATATATCATGGCCTGGAACCGAACCACAGCTACGGCGGTGGATACATTGGGAACACAAGGAGAAGTACGCGCTTACGGGGGGGTCTGTACTGCTGTGTGTATATATATGGTGGAGGCATACCGGTATATGCGCGCGTAGGGGTTGCGACTTACGACCTCCCTTTCTCGTTGGGGTCGCAGATACTCAAGATCCCAGACTCTAAGGGCCTGGTTTTCAACTTCCACTTTGGTACGACGCTTCGGGCCTCTAGCGAGGCGGTATGAAGACCAGAACTAGCCGAGCGTTCTTCGCCCGTTTAGAGCCGTTGCGGCGCAATATATCTGCCGCGCGACGTACGAGTATGTGGGGTGGGACTTGACCGCCGGGCACCTTTATCCTCGTGGTTTCGGCCGAAGGTGGTCGGGACGGTCTGCGGCTTTCGTCAAAGCCTGTTGTAGGGTGACCACTCTGCAAGGACATTTGCGGGCGGCAGCTTCACGATGCACTCCTTTCGCGTGGGAATCTCTCTCAGGAAATCCCTAGCCAGGAC
The DNA here is from genome assembly GCA_031213475.1 of Nereocystis luetkeana. Taxonomy (NCBI): domain Eukaryota; class Phaeophyceae; order Laminariales; family Laminariaceae; genus Nereocystis; species Nereocystis luetkeana. The sequence goes on along the minus strand of JARUPZ010000014.1, from coordinate 7,521,553 downwards.
GACGGCGGATGAGATAATGGAACCTGGCGACTGGCAGACAGAGTCGGTAGCCAAGTACTATACCATGGGGCCACATCTGGCGAGAAAGTGCGCACGGTAGCAAAGGAAAACGGGGCCAGAGCTACGCCGCGAAGCTAGCGAGCTGGCACTGTCGCCTGAATATGAGAGATATTTTGGAGCGTGTGTGGGAAACTATTTGTCCAGTGTTGTTTGGGTGAGACAACTCTGTGTCTGACCAGTGATCAACTACAAAGACAACCCAACGGCATAACGAAGTACGAGCGGGATCACGGGCCGGCGCAGGAGGCCTCATCCGGTCCAACAATATATGTCCTGAAACGATCCACATTGCATAGAAAACAATTGTAGGAGAACAAGGGCGATCAAAAAGGGGACCCATAATTTGGAGCAACAGGTTGAATCGGAATGTCTTGAGGTTCTTATCGCAGAGGGGCGCTCTTCTTTTTCTCTCCTCAGACCTCGTGAGCAGGGTGGGTCACGAAATACTCTCGAAACCACCCCACTTACCCCGCAGTACTGTAATGTTCGTAAGTTCGTGTACCTACCGCAGTAGATCATCATTAGCAGGCACTAATCTTGCGCTCCGAACACGATACACCGGCTGAGCGTCCGCTCAGCTCGGGGGGGCGTACGTACCAGGCGAGGGCCCCCCTGCGGGCGCAGGAGGCCTAATCTAATTCAACAGTTACAATAAAACGGTCCATGTCAGAGAGACAGACCGTGACAAGATAGCAAGGAAAGGCGCTCTCACGGGGGTCTACGCATAGATAGCTATAACTGAAACTTGAGGTCACGTGGTGGCTGGTGGCTGGTGGCAATAATAGTGTGGTGGCTGGTTGCTCGGTTGAAGTAGTTCCTGCCATTCACACAGGATCATAAGTAACATGCATGCTGGATCCTCGTTCGGACACATCCGGCCGTCTATTTTTGTTAATGGATCTACAAAAAAACATGATCTGGTATACTGTACAGGTCGTGCAGCGCGAAATAGAGTATTTGACCGTTTTAGTTTATGGGTCTTAATCTTCATGTCTTCGTGCGTGCGAGCACGGACACATCCGACCTGTTTCTGCAGATGGATAGATCGTCATGCGAACATACCCGACCGTTTGGATTTTGTCTGCGGAGCTTCATGTAAACACCGCCGACCGTTTTTGTTGGTAAATCCTCGTACGGATACACCCGACCGACCTTTTTGTTCGGTGGATCTCACTTTATACGAGCTCAGCCGACCACTCTTTTTGTGCTGACGTATCTCCATACGAACCACATCCGACATCCGACCGTTGTTTGTTGATGGATCTTCATACGAACACATTCGATTTTTTTTTGTGAATGGATCTTGATACGAAAACATCCGACCGTGTTCTATTGATGGATCCTCTCATACAAACACACCCAACCGTTTTCTTTGTTGCTGAGGATTTGAATACGAGGTCAGCCGACCGCTATTGTTTTGGTACAGCGTGAGTGCTGTCTTCACTGCCATGACCTATTATTTTGGAGAGATATCAATTATGTGGTTGCAGACCGTGAGACAGGGAAAAACAGGAGATACAGATACAACATAGACGTTCATGCGAACACATCCTATGATGTTTTCTTATGCTTCTGGTATATGTGTAACTTCGTACCATCACACACATATATATATATATCCTGTTTGTTTCAGAAGGGTTTGCCTGTTGGGCTACTTACTGCAGTAGTAGTAGTTAGTAGTAGCAGTAGCCATGCAGATAGACCCTCCCACATCTCGGGCGCCTAATCGTTTCCCAGTTCATTATCTTGATCTTAAGAAAGCATATATATAGCCGGGTCTTTCTGGCGGGTGTAAGGCCGGACTCACCCTCAAGGAGTGATACCTTCTTGCTGCTGCCTGTGGCCGCGAGGCTCAGGTGGCAGTAGAGTTGGGTCGTACGTGGTGCGTCAGGCACGGAGACCTACGATTCGCGCGTCTTTTTTAGGCAGCTGCGGCAGAGCAGCAATGCTCAATCGGGGTGTCCGCACGCGGAGGCAGGCGCCACCACAGGCCACACTACGGCACAGTCTATTGCGCCGGTAGGAGGCTGGACTCGACGACGAGGGAGGAGGGAGACTGAGCGTCGACGTGCGGGGAAGAGACGGATTGACCCCCCCCTGCGCGAGAATTTTTATTTTTCAGATCAGCACCGCAAGTGCGAGGAGCATTTTGTTCTTCAGGATGACGGAGAAAGGAAATCGACTGGAAGGGAATGGCAACGAGTGCACGCGCAAAGGAGCGGGTGGATTGGGCCAAGGCGATGAGGCGGCCATGAAGAGCGGCAGGAAGACGGTGCACGGAGACCCATGATCTGCGCCCACACCATCATCACGAGAGAAGCGGTCATAGTTTGTTTTTTCCTGGTATTGTTTTTTCGAGGCAGAATAGTATCTACCGGTACTTGTTATTAACGTCGTCATTGACTGGTCTTTGTAGTTTAACGAGTTGTATACCCTTCATGGGGAATAACCTATGCAATTGTCAGGGACGTGGTATCATAACTGTGCTGCAACTTTTTGTGTCAGGCAATCCAGGAAGAGATAGCGATCGTTGATATTCGTGTGGTAGTAAGGTTCGATTGCTCCTTTTTTCACTGCATATCCGCGAGTCTTCACTCTGACAGCACTCCAGATAGCAGGCAGGTATGTTCTTCTTTCGTTTTCACGACTACCGTGCGTTTCGTACGGTGCAGGCAGCACTTCAGACAGCATCCGCTGTAGTCAGCAGCCACGAGTTGGTTAGTGGTGGGAACGGGGGTACTCTATGTTATAGTTGAGAGGGTATACCCGCGGCCATGTTAGTTCAGTTTGCACATTGGTTTTAGCTCGTCTGCCCTTTCTTCGTCTCGTCGTGTATTTTGAGGCAGCCGAATTTTCGTTTTTTTTTTTCGTTTTTCGGATCTTCCTAGGGCTCCAGCACCTTTTGTGTGACCACGGACTCCTTCGTCAGAGAGTTTATGTGAGAACAACAACAACAACATAATAGCCCAACATATAGACCCTCCCACACCTCGGACGACGGACGATATACTCACCACATCGATTCCCAGTTCATGACGTATATATTTCAAGTAAGATTTTTCCGACCTTGTTTGTTGTGTGGTCTAGTTCGTGTCAACGGGTGAGAGTCGTATAATCCGCACACCTACATGATCTACAGCAGCAGCAGCAGTATAGCACCCCATACTTCCTGAGTGGGGTCTGTATTACTATGCCTATCTCGCTCAGCCGCTCACAACGGCAGGCGACAAACTAGATGATCGACATAATGACCTGTATATGATCAATCTAATCTATATCCGCGATGTGGGCCCTCCTAACATATTATATCCGACCGTCAAATTTTGGTCCGTGGGTCGTCAAACAAAAGCACACCCGATACCCGACCGTTTCGTACGAATTCTTGAAGAATATCTTCACACGATGAGCGCTTGTCCGACCGTTTCGTTTTCGTTCTGTATGGTTACTCAGATATACAACGTTACTCGAACAAAACCCACCCGACCTCTTGCCTATTGTTATTAATAGCGAATCTTCGTACAAACACATCCGACCGTTTTGTTTCATTCATTGCCGAAACATCTTGGTACATACAAACAAGCAAATCGGACCGATGTTTTTGTTGCTGAAGGATCTTCATACCAATCAATACGGACAGATCCGACCGTTTGAGCTTTTTCGTTGATGGATCTTGATGCGAACAACATATCTGATATCCGACCGTTTTCATCGTTCTTGTTGGGAATGGTCAAACGAACATGACATATGTGTGCGTTCCGTTGAGGGGTCTGCAAACGTGAATAATCCGACCGTGAGGTTTTTAGTTGATTGATTGGATCTCGAGACGCACAGCATCCGATACCCGGCCGCTTTTTCTATTATTATTATTATTATTATTATTATTATTATTATTATTATTATTATTATTATTATTATTATTATTATTATTATTATTATTATTATTATTATTATTATTATTATTATTATTATTATTATTATTATTATTATTATTATTATTATTATTATTATTATTATTATTATTATTATTATTATTATTATTATTATTATTATTATTATTATTATTATTATTATTATTATTATTATTATTATTATTATTATTATTATTATTATTATTATTATTATTATTATTATTATTATTATTATTATTATTATTATTATTATTATTATTATTATTATTATTATTATTATTATTCCTCTTGCCATCAGACAATGTGCAGCATGATCTTCAACATGGATCACTCACAAACTTTCCCGAAAGAAGAAAACCGCGGAAACAAAAGGAAACCCATGCACCAAGTCTACCTCCCTTCCGTGCCAACTTTCAGCTTATATTATCTACTCTCTTCACAGCACCAAGTCCGACCGTTTTCTTCTCTGGCTGATGGATACACCTTCACACGAACCCATCCGAACGTCGGTTTTTGTTGGACGTCTGTACAGATGGGTCTTAGTGAGATATATTTTCAGTAGTATTGTCACGCCGACATTGTTTGTTGTTGTCATAACAACATTGCGTGCTGTATTCCGCGATGTATGTGCGATGTGTGTACGCATGACATGTCTAATGCATGCGGCTACAGGTGTACTCGAGCGACTCCGGCATAGAGGCAGGGTGGGCGGCGCTGATCGCGCTTGTGGCGTTCTTGGTTGTTTCCTGTGGGGTCCGTTACGCCCGGGATGATCGGTGCACGATATGCGGTCATCATCTCATCTACTTCCGAAAGGTGAGCGTCGGCTGGTATTACATGTTAGGCGTGAAGTATACAGCAGTATATAGCGCTCCTCCTACACGTAGTTTTTTGTTTTTGTTTTATGGCATTAACAAATTTGCCAAATTCGGCAGTTTCAACTAACTCTTGATTGGGCATAGATAGGCGGCATAGATAGGTGGAAGCCACACCTACAATACACCGCCCTTAGCCCTCGTAGGACCGCAGTCCCGTTCCGGGGACAATCCAGTCGAATTTCTAAAACAACAACGTCGCCCCCCAAACGGGACTCACTGCATTCCTAAAATGACATACGCGTACCTTGCACGTACATTGTGGGCAGGCACAACGATTGAAAACTTTCGAAGATTTGGGCTCTCGAACCGTCGTTCAGTTAGTTGTGGTTGACATGGACCTGCGGCGCAAAGCAGTAGCGAGTAGCGATGGTACAATGCACCACTCTTTTTGTTCCGAAGTTTAAGTATAATGTTCATATTCATACTGAGACCCAGACGCAACGACCCGCATCTTGGGTCCCGGACCGTTATTTATTGTACTTGATTGGCACCATGGACCTGTGGTTACACAACACCATCAAGATGCACGTACCTCGCTAATATTACCATGATGTAAGCACGGTCGTTTTATATTTGGGACAGAGTGGCACACGGTTTGCTTCTTCTGACATTTTTCATTTTGCAGAGCCTGGCAGAGCTACTGCTTTTGTGACACACAACAAAAAAACAATGTACGTACACAGCAGCAGTGTAGGTTGTATATACACATCTTGCCTGTGGTACGGGGATACTGCTGCTGCTGCTGCTGCTCCTGTAGAAGTTGCATCTTTCACTACTATTATTCCAGATAACGAGAGCGTACGTATATATATATGCCACACCCCATGCGTAGTGCCTTGTACACTCGACTCATCCACGGTGGGGGAGGGGCGTATTTTTTGGCTCTCAACCTTTTCTGAGGGCTCCTCGAGTGAGTAACTACCCGTTAGTAGGATACTTCCACTGCAGTAGTAGTAGTAAACAACTTTCGACTATACTTTCGTCGGATTGCTTTTCAGCACACACGACCCTGTGATGCCTGTCGAGCCTTCAGCCATGTTGTCCACACCACGAGTGAATGCTCGGCCGTGTAACGTGCGTCTCATCAGCACACTGCTGTGTTAATAATCCCCGGATACTCTACTACTGTCGTTGCTCCCGCACGCATTTGGATTTGTCCAGGATCCTTAATTCAATTTCTCTTGTTGTAATCCACAGGCTGGCCAGCCACAGTGCGATGCGTACTGAACTTGCCGTCTGTGAAATGGGCTACTCTTTTGTCTTCCGCTTACTATTGTTTTGTCCGATCCTATGTTCGGATATTTATCCGCCAGTCTACGGTGCAGCAGAATGTCTTGTTGTTGCCTTCACATTAAATCTCCACACTAAAAAATCGTCTTTTCTACCCAGCTTCATCAGTAAACCCAGTGTCCGTCCTGATTCCCTATCCTAAAGAGATACTGATTCTGTGGTCACAGACTGAGACAGAGGAAGACCAAAAATAAAACTAAATCTCCTGCTGTTATATCTATCATCTACTGTGATATGTCTGGCAATTACTTGCAAATTGTATTTTGCTTTGTCAAATTGAGTGTGTGTATAACTCCAAGCGTTAAGCGAATCACCTTTTGGAAGAATACAATGTCGACTAGTAGACGTGTTGTCACCCGTTGTCTCTGGTTCCATTGCTCTCGACTTTTGGTAGAGTTCGAGCTCTATCACCACTAAAACTGGGGGGTGATGTGGATGCCATGCCCCCGGAACCATCACGTCTACCCATATTCGAAACCCCAGTGCCCTTCGAGAAAGCCCTTCCAGAAGCTTTGCTCGAGGAACTCGGGAGACTGTCATGTCTGGATCTCGCCACGGAGCCTTCTCCTCCACGTTCCGCTGACGGATCCTCAGAGGCGGCGGCTATTCTCCTTACCTTACTTAGCGGATTCTCCGCAGCGGGACTTAGGAAGGCCCCGCTGAATTGTCCTTTGACCCGAGCGCCACGAGAGCAACGATGATTGCTCGCCCCCTCGGCTCTCACTCATCATGTCTCCCTGTATCATCCTGTCATCGGACTGCTATCTATCTCAGTCCGAGCTGTCCCACATTCTTCTAGCCGTCATAGTTCAACTGTATGATAACAACACTCTGCCAACGCAGAGAGACGTGGGGTAACGACCCACCGGCGGTATCGACTACGAACCTTATAGTATACTTTAGGACTATGATAGAGCAGTAGTAGCGCATATAGAAATTTGAGAAATGTTGGTTCTTTTTTGTTCGAACAAGCTTTTTTAAATTCATGTTCGTGTTCGGGGTGATATATCGAGCTCCTCTGCCTCTGGTGAGGAGCTTATGAAAGAAGGTACGACCCCTGAAAGGCACTGATCACTGTTGACCGCGGACGGGCGCGTACTAGGGTGGCAGCAGCCCCTAATGTTTTATGAGACTTATCCCTTTGGGTTTCGCGTCCTCCCATGACTCACGTAACAGCCTCTAAAAAGAAAAATATTGGATGAGAGACTGTAATACGCCCCACACATATCCCCATGGGATATTACTGCTTGTACTCCAGTATAGCAGGTATCTGACGAATTGTATTCCTGGGGTACACCCGAGGTTCTCGTAGAAACTAGGGACATTTGGTGAATAGGTCGGCCGGAAGAAAACGCCTTTCCGAGACAAAAAACCGGAGGTCTTTCCTGTAGACGGAAGTGCCCCCTCTTGACGTCCACCGTATCGAAACCGGAGGTGTTGGGTGGCTCCTCCGCCGAAAGGAGGTATTGCCAGTGACAAACGTTTACGGTCAAAGATGCGTCGCCTTCGTATTATTCCCTACAGTGGCACGGCTCCACAGCCAACCACAGCTATTTATACGAGAGCAGCACGTATTTACATATGTATGCGTTCTGCTATGTACAATCAGCAACTTGAGCACAGACAGCATTGCCCTGAAAATCCGCGGTCGGTACTGTGCCCCAGGGTTCAACGCCGGCCGCGCTTGGCCGGCACCCTGCTCAGAGCCGTGTGTTAGGTCGTTCGTGGCTCCTATATGTGGATACCCCGGACAAGTTAAATGCGCCAAACCAAATGAGTTATATTTCAATGATCAGTTTCACCAGTAAATGAGATGGACCTCCAGAACCACTTGTTGCGAACACAACGCTCGTCTGCAGGGAGGGGGGCCACGTGACGGAGTATTCAGGCGCTTATTGATTAGAGGCTTGATCAAGCCCGGAGGATGTTACCGGCGCTGACTACTAGTAGTAAGTAGCTCAGTGGTCTATCCTTTATGCGACGAGCGAAATAATTCCCGGGTTCGCGTCCCGCCAGACGTCGTACTTCGGCTTATTTATTCTGCCGCGGTTTACAAAAGAGAAATCAAGAGGAGAGAAAAACGCGAAGAAGAACGCCCGACCAGAGACCCGAAAGTGGAGTGAACCACTTGTTGCGTAAAATAACGCCGGAATAGGGAGGGGGGCTACATGAACGTAAATCCAGGCGCTGATTGAGGGCTTGATCACCCCCCGAGGAAGTTGTTGGCGGGAGGCCGTATCGAGCCCAAATGTACTTATTTTGGTCGAAGTAGTTAGGTTGAACCACTGAAAAGAAGTCCAGGGTTCGAGTCCCGCCTGACGTCGTATATTTCCGCCTTATCTCAACCCCGGACAATGTTGTCGGCGGGAGGTCGCATCGAGCCTCTCAAGGCTCTTCTTTCGTTCGAAATATTTAGGTCAAGCCGCTGAACTACTAAATCAGCTGACTCAGCAGCTCAGTGGATTATCCTCAATACTTCGTTTGGCCGAATAGTTCAGTGGTTTAACTTGAATGTTTTGAATACATGCACAACCCTCCCCATGGGCTTTGGGTATCTATCGAATGACGTAAAGGCATACGGCATAAATGAGCTCCAGTTTTGCGAAGGGTTCCGACGAATGATACACACGTTCGAGTCGAGGCACTCCAGTAACTCCGCATAGGACGGGTTTCATTTTCTATTTTTACATTGTGCCGCATTGTCCCGCATTTTTGTTGACAGGTATGCTCACCTTGCCGGTTCTACGGGTACGACCCCCCGTCCAAAGATGTCATGGAGGTGAGGCTCACTGCTACTGTTCGTCAAGCAAAACAACACTTACTTGCGTTTCTGTGCGTAGCCTCCCTAAATTGCGAAGCTACCCGGACGAGCGCACCACCGTAGTCGACGTTCGAGTCCGCGGGCCGCCCCGGTAATGTAGTGGTTTCATCGTGGGATACTGCTGATTGACGGAAGGATGTTCGGTCTATATTGAAACGGCATCTACGCTATGTTGTCGGAAGGCAAGCACAACAATAATACTAATATTCATGGCCCTTAAGGGCCGGGGTCAGATTCCGGCGGGTTCGCAAAAAAAAACTGGTACTCTATGCGCCTGTTGATCATCGGGGAAAGCACTAGAGCGCGAGTTATTAATATAATGTTTTCGACTAATATCGACGAGCAGCGGGAGCGCTGAATGGATCGTCTGCGCGATAACAACGAAGGTGAATAACGGGGGGGGGGGAGAAGAGAAGTCACCTGCGACCCGCGGCGTAATACTATCTAGAAAGTATAAGTGATGGTTAAAAAAAACAGGAAAAAATGAGGTGATCTATATATTTTAATTTTTCATGCGCTCGCTTGCCATCGGACAATGTGCATCTCACGCTCTGTTTTGACGTCGATCAGTCATAGATAGGCAGCTACAACATATATATACAAATTGAAGCTACATCGAGGATTAAAAAGGGCACACTGATATTCCTTCCATAAAACACGAAATTCGGGATCCGCTATTATACGCTGAAATTAGTGTAGAACGCACCCATTCTCAGCTAGGGGAAATCCATCCTGAACAATATTTCCTATTTCATACGACGTACAAGCAGGTGTGCGCCACGGCACAAAACAAAACAAGAACCAAGAGGGAACCGAGCAATGTAAACTATTTGAAACCGCCTACTTTAGCTGCACTCACTTCCCGAAGAAGTCAGCTGTCTAATGGTTGGCGTGAAGTTGCCACGTACCTGGTCTGGCGCAAGCATATACCCCCCCCCCCCCCTTTCCCGTCCACCCTGCACACTGTCGATTTATTTCTTGCGGGCACCACGTTGCTCCGTATGCGAGTTATGCCACCTCGGAGGGTGCCCACCAGACAGCGCACTAATACCCAACTTGGAATGGATGCGATAGATTGGTGTCTGCACTCTATCCTAGCCGTCGGCCGTCCATGACGACGAACGCGATCATACATGGCGGTTTCATGTCCATATTTTTGTGGCCGGCCGGTGCGCCCTCGCAGGGTTTGTTGGTTTCCGTTTCGGCATTACGATCGATGATACGTCGAACCAGGCGCGTGTTATTTTCGCTTATGTCGATGGCGCGCCTGAAAAAATGCGCTTGCCTGTTTGTTTCTCTCGTTGGTGCGCGTAGATCATCAGAGAAAAGCGCTCGGTGGCGTTACCGGAGCCAACGCTCTCGGAGCGCGTAGACACGGTCAAGGCAAGCACGAAGAAGGTACGACACGGCTCTCTCCGCTTGCTGACATCGTTGGTGTCGTAGTTGCAGTCGCGGTGTGTCTGCACGACACCGCTGTGTCATTGGGGGCGATCGAACTTGCTAGACCGTTATTCCTGCCGGGCGACACCGCCGTGTTACCCCGTATATTTAGCGGTGGTTGAGGTGCGCGCCTCATCAAGCACATGCGGTAGAGTACGGCTCGACACCGAGCAGGCCAGCTCTTTCGCGAGTGAACTACTCTGCTGCTATAAACCACATGATGCACTAGAGCCCCTCCTCGCGTATGCATGCCGTAGGAACATGGCGAAATTATTCCCGCACGTGTTCCGCCAGGAGACTGGATAAGCCACGTGCCCGCCGTCTGCCCCCGTTCCCTCCCCGCCCCAATTGAAAGAGAGAGAGATAGCACCGGGGGGGGGCGATTCGTCATAATATCACGACTTGTGCTTCGAATGCGGTAGTCCGGCATAATTAGTGTGCCGAACATGACACACTAGCGGTGACTCTCGAGGCGTTCTACGATAGAGGTTCCCCCTGAAGTTTCTGAGGGTCCTCACTTAAGGAGGTCCATACCTCACCCAGAAACCTACTTCAGCAAAAATCAAATTTGCATCGCGGCGAATAATCCCAAATGGCCCGAGTCCACAACACGTTTTTTCTCGAAATCAAGATTGACATTCCGACGTTTTGAGGTCAAGGAACTCCGTCTTTCAGAAACCAAATGGCGGAAATGTGCTACCTCTACCGTATAACGGGTCTCCCCCTCTTCCGCTTCATGGGAACAAGGCGGAAGTAGCGTAATCGCACGGTGGAGGGGGTGCGCATGACGGTAAGGGAGGCGCGTATCGTGGTACAATGGCAGGGGGGTTAGTACATACCAGGGTATCACTCTTAATGGTCTGGTAAATATATCCTTGTGTGTAGGTATCACCTGCCTACTGATCTATAGGGATAAAAAGACCGATCGATTACCCAGCCCAGGGTGTCCGTATAGCACTCCCCACCCCTCTGAATGGCGGCATCGTTGGGGCGTCGGTACCGTATGCGACCGTACGCCGACCTATCCGCTTCGTTTCAGCACCTGGGGAACTAGGGAGACATGTGTGTTCAGGGAAAGCACGCGCAAGCGCTTCAATAAAAGAAATGCTCGAAGTGAGACTCGAACCCGTGTCGTCGAGGACGCCAAATGTGAAGGTATTACCTACTGAGCTACAGGGGTAACAGACTGGTCTACTACCCAATCCAGGGTAATCCTTATAGCAATTGACCATCGGGTTGTCACTTCATTTTGTTGCATCAAAATCGGTTCACGATGATATGTACTGTAGGTATAGAGCAACCAACTCCTCCTCATGGGATTACCCCGAGGATTATTGGGTACTCTTCTCCCCCCCTCTACCCCCTATACCATACAGCAGCACGGCGCTCAACATGCTACACCCAGCTTCCTCGCCCGCACCCCGCGCATCGACTCGGTGGGCCCCAGGTATTCGTGCAGGCAACAGAGGGGATGCTTTCGACCTCACGGTTTGCAACCACCCGCCTTGGTCAGCAGAAACACGCTGCCCTAACAAGCTCTGACAACCCCGCCGTGGGAGGGGCTGACGGGGGTCCGTCTAGAAACGAAGACAGCAGTCCTGATCCCTATGGGGACGGAGCTAATGAACGTCGTTCGGGAACTGACGGAACCGGATCTGGACGGCGATCTAATAGTCTCGAAGTCACGACCACCACCGACAGAGGGGTTCGAAGAGGGTGGGTGCTGACTATGATCGACTCGCATGCCGCGGCGAGCGGCAACTCAGTTGTTTACTACCTCGTACAGCTCATCAGCCTCATTTCCGACTCGGCCTAAAGCTTCGACAAGAGTGGTTGATGTTCCACTCTACAGCCAGCCTTACTTCTAAACTTTTGGGGTTTAGCTGGGCCAAGGTCTACACAGCCCCCCCTCTCTCCTCGTATGCACGTAATCGTTGCATCCCCGAGACGCCTCGATGAACGTAACTTCAACCCGCAGTAGTACTGACTGGATACAACCCCGTCACGCCCAAGACATCCTCCAACACATTTTTCTTGTCATACACTACTGTGCATGTACACACCGCAATCTTTTGAAGTTTTCCCCACTCCGCAAGGACGACGATGACAGACCCAACAGCACCGCCAGGACGCGCGTTCGACGACATACAGGAGTCGGAAAACCGTTCTGACGCCCTTTTCTGCCCCCTGCGTGCGTGCGTGCGTTTTGTCGTTTGGTTCCCAGGCGAGGGGGCACGGCGTTTTCGAGCATAGTGCGCGGGGTATCGTTGTCACGGGGCGGCTCCAGCCTCTCGGCGTCTCCCGCGAGGGGAATGCTAGAGAGGGATGCAACCATATTCCCTGACCCTCCTGTAGCTGGTACGGACGGGAGTGACAAAACAGGGGGAAATAGAACCGCAGCGCCGAAACCACCGCTCAAACGCTCTTGAGAGGCAGATCATATTGATGCCCACCGTTTGTACGCTCCTGCGAAGCAGATAATACCACTGCCCATCGTTCGTACGCTCGTGAGAGGCAGATAATACAGAATCGATGCATATAACTATCTATGATAGGGTTGGAGGGGTGTACTCGTTGTCATGCTATGCCACGACAGGGCGCGGTCGGGGGGGGGCAGAGAGGGATGACGCGTTTGGGCTCGCCGTTTTTTTGCCGACGGAGTTCCACAAATGAAGACCCATGTTTTTTTCCTTGCAGGGGTTAAACAACACCTACCTGGTATATTTTCTGCGGGCCCTCACTTTAGTATAGGCATAGGCTGGTGTTACGGTAGACGAGGTACCCTAAATTATCACCACGGCGCGAACGCCACTAGGACAAGAGGCTCCGTTTCTCACTCAATATTGGACGCACACAATTTCGTTGGCACAGAGCAGCAAAAAGAACCCCATGGCGGTGCATATTGCGAAAACAATAATCCAATTAAAACACGTGAAAAGGTGGCCAAAAAAGAAAGAAGGTGGTCAACTCCGCCGAGTGACTCTCGTCGCCTGGAAAATTGGGACATGAATGCGACTTCCCTACCGGGGCACGAGTCTGTGGGAGCTACTGCAGTTACCTCGCTATCTGCAGTACTGTAAATAAACTAATTTCGAGGAAAAATATAAACTTAAGACCGATGAACAATCCCGTGGGCTACTATAGGCTCACGAAAACTGCAAGTGTTGCAAACATCGACTCATCCCGCGGTAAGGGGTTGCACTTGTTTTGCCTTCTGAGGCAATATTTTCTGACAGGTCGGACTTTTCGAGTGAGCAAGGACCGGTGGGCGTATGACCTGATACGTAGAGTGCTGTACTATTTTAGAGTTAGCGCTCAGAAATGTTCGTCGGGTTGGTGCAAAACAACCTTTCTTTTCAGAAGCCATGTTGTGGGGTGAGATATTGAGTTGCTTGTGTGAAAAAAGAGCTCAGAACACAAGGCAACAACTCCACATGCCGTGGCCTTGCCCAACAGTAGTAGAGTAACTAACTGTATTCCAACGATTGGGTACGGTATGGTGGATGTATTGGATGACTAAATAATTCCTAGTGGCATAGTATGCATCAGCATATAAGGTCCGTGAGAGTCGAATACATCGTACGAATATCATCTATAGGGACCTTATGTATCGATCATTGGAACGAAGTTTGAGGCATGTGGACAGACAGGCAGACAGACAGACAGACCGACAGACAGGCAGACAGACAGACAAACAGACAGACAGACAGACAGACAGACAGACAGACAGACAGACAGACAGACAGACAGACAGACAGACATACAGACAGACATACAGACAGACAGACAGACCGGCGTATTTGCAATGGCCAAAACAGAGACTCGGTTCTACAAACTGATAATACGGAGGCGTTTCTCTCACGATGGGTGAAATCTGACAGACGGCAGCATATATATTTGGAAAGTTTTCACGTACTGGAAACAAAACATCGGGAAAATCTGGAAGCTATAAATATTACGCCCCCCCCCCCCCCTCCCCCCCCTCCCGGAAATCCTGGAAATTCTGGAAGCTAGGCTCTCTGACAACAACGGCCCTAGAAGTACCCAATATCATTCGACTCACATACTGAAGAATAGTTGATATTTGTCCTTGTTGTCGTCGTTGTTGTTGTTCTCACTCGAGCATGGGATCATGGCGGTAGTATAGCCTATTGCGACCGGAAATAATTTAATGCGCAATATCCAACTGGAAATCCCGGATGGTATTTAACATTCGTTAATGTTGGCGTTGTTGCTACGGTAGCTGTCCTTGCGTGTGAAAACATCACCCCCATAAGCCAGCGCGCGTTCACACGACACACGCTCCAACGCCTATTATCTTGCTATGCGCACCAGTACACACAACACTACTTTCTCAAAGAAAACTTTAAGTGTTCGTCTCTGCTGTGGTACCTACCTGCAGGCAACAGTCGAGCCGGGAACGTTGCCACACGATCTGCCAACCTCTTCCTCCCCTCTCACCTACAGCGGTGACAAGTAATAACACTGCTGCGATGCTGCAGTGTCGCGCGCTCCCGGGAAAAATACAAACAAACGATTGCATCAAGTACTACCTTAGATACACTCGGCGAAGCATTATCAGAGGTTATTCCAAAGTCGTCGAACTGGAACCCTATCACACGATCTGCTATTCTTTTTCGGTCCCGTCGGCAGCGATACCTATCGTACGGTTCCCCCCGCCGCTCCCCTTGCCACCACTACTGCCATCCTTTGCTGCGAGGCGCGACCAGGTCTTCTTCACCCCCCCCCCCCCCCCCCGCCCTCCATATCATGCCATCCTGAAACTCTTCGCTGCTTCGAAGACCCCCCGGTACCACATACGTTCTCCCCGCAGGCCACCAAAACACTGTATCTATTCCGAACACCAGATGGGTAACTTCCGTGTATCATCCCTCTCGGTGGTCCGGAATACCTACGTATAGAAGGCCGTCCGCTATACGTTAGAAATCGACCTCCGCAGCGTTGTGGTCGATCTGACTCCGGTATCCCTCCAACAGTCATCGTCCTTGATTAACACCACCCGGCTTTTTTTGCTAGCCGCTCCTTGTTTGTCGGCTGTACGCCCCCCCCCCGATAAAGAGGAGACAACGTGTTCGGGTGTAGTCGTCTCGACGCGCTCTCGCGTTGTGCTTTCCAGAGGGCCTCGTGGAGGGCAACATTTTGAGGTGCTCGGGGCATTGTCAGGCGTTGAAATTAAGACCTCGTAGGAGGAGGAGGACAAGGCAGAGAAGGAGGGAGAGGCCCAGGCAGAGAAGGAGCAGGAGGAGAAGGAGGGAAAAGAGGACGAGGTTATTTGTGAAGTTGTAAGGCAGATTGTTTATCGATGAAGCCATTGAATGCTAGAAACGATAGCTGATCGGACAGACAGACCGAGACTACGTGAGGCTTTCGATGCCGGGTAGATGCCGACAGATCTTTTAGATGCAACTGAATGTGGGTGCGGGGGGGATATAAAACACACCAGGATCCCGATAGAGGTTTTAGATATGAATAGTCAGTGAAGGGTAGCATATAGAGCTCTTTTTCTCTGCTCGTCAAGTCTGGACACGTAAAGGTAGGCCCGCGCGAGTCGGATTCGTCCGTCGATTGTTCGCAGGAACGACCCCAGGAACGACGTCGTCGCATCCATTGGCTTTTTTTGTACCTACAGCAGCAGCAACACATTACAGCAGGGACCCAACGTGCCTCAGGTCCCTCACATGAGATCATCCACACTCAGATGTTCACAAGCAAACGTGTATATAGGGGGAAGGCGACTAACCAGATCGATTGGAACACGTTTTGTCGTGTACTACAAAGAGGCACATAAGGGCATACACACTCTAACGTGTTGTGCTTCCCAAAAAATGACACGAAGTTTTGGCCTTAAATGTAGAGAAAATTATTCGAGACTTGAAAGGTACAGTACGTTTGTTTGCCGTTTGCCAGCTTTCTGCCGACTAGCTCGGCTCGCAGCGGACGCAGCAGCTCGGGAGTCATCAATACGTAAACGTGCTACTAGTAGAGACGCACGCGCCTCCTGGCTCTTATTAGCTCCGCAGTGCTCGTGTGATGTAGAGCTCGTAAACCAACGAGTGTCGCCCTTGCATGCATGTGGAAGGAACAAAAACCCATATTCGATATTAAGGGTCGATCTTAACGAGGAGTGTTTTTCATTTCGTTTCATTATTTTCCCGGAAATTCGGTATTTTTTCAATAAAACGAGAAATACCGAAATTTCGGACATATAATGAAAAAACACTCCTCGTTAAGACTGACCCTATCAGGCTCGAGTGTTTTTCAGTTTTGTTTATTATTTTCCAGAAATTTCGGTATTTATTTTCCTGTACGAGAAATACCGAATTTTCGAGAAAATACTGAAAAAAAAACTAAAAAACAGTCATCGTTAAGATCGCGACCCTAACCGACTGATTCTGCATGGGCTGCGACTTCCGGAGGGATCAACCAACACCAATGAGAAGAAGAGATATACTGTAGTCTACTTGTACGTCGAGAGCGAACTTTTTGTTATATACGAGCAGTGGGCAAATGTCTCCGGCAAGTACATGATACCTGGTATACTGTATGTATGTGCAGAGGAGGGAGGGGCGGCGGGGAAAAAGAAAACAGACAGTGAACAAAGGCGGATGCAAGCATGATGATACGACACGTAGAGAAGAAACGCAGCAAAAATGAGCGAAAATAATCGAACTCAAAAGGCGGAGACAAACAGCAGAGAGGCAGAGCAATAACTACGAAGCAGGTAGCCATCCCTGCTACATACGGTATCACATGGGTAATAAGAAGCTAAAGCACCCCCCCCCCGGACGAAATTCAAAGCTGACCTGCTACATAACGTATCACCCGGGTGATAAGCTAACACACCCCTTCAGACGCATAACTTGCAAACCTATTTTTTCTCGACAACAAGAAGAGCGCCGCAAAAACGCCCAGCGACGCGACTCGGCAAGATCTCCCCAAAACTGCCATCATCGTTGTGTGCACCTGCGTACATAGCTCGCATAATAAGTTCTTGATTGTTTTTGTTCCCAAAAAGTTTCCAAATTTAATTTTACTGTCGAGGGTTTGCTGGTCCAACAAGCAAACAAAAAGCAAACAATGTAGAAAGTTGGGAAATTTGGAAAAGTTGGAAATTATTGAGAAACTGGTGGGGAAAAGAAAAAGGAAAGAAGGCTGTTTTTAGCTTCTTCTCTGTTTTTGGGGGGAAATCGTTTCTGAAATTTATCCGATGAGGATGCGTTCTACGATAGAGGTTCACCTTCGATTTCTTTAGGCTCCTGGGTCTCCCCCCAAGGTAAAATGCGAAGTTCAACGGGGGCAAAATACTATTACGGGGGGCTACAGTAAATAGGACCACATAGTGGTGGAAAAAATAGGTAAATATATAGGTTTTTGTGCGTACCATTGGTCCTATTAACTATAACCCCCCGTAATAATGTGATTGATGCTATAAATACTTGCATCTCGTATTTGTACGTACGCCTTTTGCCCCCCCAAAGTATGGAGCACAAGTTTTATACCTGATACTTCAACTGGCGCCTCTGGTACGAACGTCGTGGAGGCCTAGAACCCCCCCCCACCCCCCCCCCCCCCCCAAATGTGAAGCCTCTATCTTACAACACGTTCGAGGGAGAATGCACGTACGTTGTC
Organism: Nereocystis luetkeana; assembly: GCA_031213475.1. Lineage (NCBI taxonomy): Eukaryota > Phaeophyceae > Laminariales > Laminariaceae > Nereocystis > Nereocystis luetkeana. The sequence continues at coordinate 7,503,506 of JARUPZ010000014.1, read as the reverse complement.
TTGGGGTGTTTTACTGTCGTCATAGTCGAGGCGGGATAACCTTGTGACACACGGTCTGGCACGCCCTTACCGGGGTCGTCGCCAGCACTGTCACGTGTCAGAACCGTGTGCCGCTGTCTTGCCCCCCACGAGTAATAAAAGGGAAAACACACAAACGAAACCCGAATACCGGAAGTATTGGTCGCAACTTCAACGGAATTGAAACCCGGTACCTTACCACAGCATCATGTGCCACAGTATTCTTGCGTTCATTCGTCAACATCGATCGGTAGAAGCGCGGTTGCCCCCTCCCTCCCTCTCCCCCTTCCTCTTATCACCGCTCTCGGCCACTACTGCCTCTTGGCGTGGCTCCCCCCGCCCCCCTCCACCTCGTTTCTTGTAGTCGTATCACGTCGGCACGAAGCAGTCCGCCGCTTCGACGACACTCCGGGTATCACTTCGTAGCCTTTTCGCCTGACTTGGGCTTCCACGGGGAGCCTCAGCTCCGAACATTAAGGGGGGGCTGTCAGCGGACCCCTCGGTTGTCCGATTGAGGTCATCATCTGCCATATATTAAGCCCAGATATTTCCTGGTCGGCCTGGCCCCCTTCATTCCCCCCACGCGAGCTATCGTTGAGAACGTCACCCAGTGATGAACCAGCCGGCGCGTTGACTGCTCGTCCGAAGCACGCCTCCCCCCCACCGCCCCCCCCCCCCCCCGCGCGAAGAGGCGTAACACCTTCAATTTGCGGATGTTCCTCGTCTTGACGCTCTCCGCATTGTGGCATTTCCGAGGGCCTTGTGGCATGCGACATAATGAGGAGGAGGTCGGTGAGTACGAGCAGTTGACGGAGGGAAGAAAACAATGGTGATCTGTCGAGGTAGGAGAAAAATGCTGGTCGAGAGTCCAAGAAACTTTTCTCTGAAACGTTTGCACCTTGGATAGTACATGTCGGAGGACTAGGGTTCAACGAGGACGACACCTGTATCCCGGGGGAACATAGTAAATAGGACCTACCTGCGGAACACACAAACACCTTTATATGTTACTCCCGTTACTAGCAATATTTGGTCCTATTTACTATGGTCCCCCGTAATACATTATTATGCTTATATATAGAAGTATGGTGTGTAGCCACGCGGGGAAGTAACACGTCTTGTTCCGGTCGATCGTGGGATCCGATTGCTACCCACAGAGTATATACGAGCCCCACGAAACAACTGCCCTTTTTTTGGTGTATGGGAAGCGCGAAGTGTGATCGAAACCTCAGGAAGACCACATTGGGTTTGCTTGTTTCAAGGAATTTGCTCGTTCGCGGTGTGTGCACATGAAAAAGAACGTGACGGAAAATTGAGCCTCCACGCCAAATGGACATATTTTGTCTTACGTATCAATTCAACCCCAATCAATGATGGCGGGGGCGCCTTCTGCACCCCTACGAGTATAAGGCTCCGTTTTAGTTGCTGTTGTTGCTACTCTCATATAATCCTGGTAGTAGAGGGGACCACAGTAAATAGGTCAAAATATTTTTTTTATTGTGTGCACCGCACTCGTAGGTCCTATTTTACTACGTATGGATCTCCGTAATGAAGAGTGGCTTCTTAACCCTTTTAGGGCAAACTACTTATAATTTGAGTGCTTTGATATGTGGGACTGCGGTGCTAAAAGGGTTGACAAGATATTAAACGCTATCGCACACGCATCACAACAGGAACATAGCTCTCTCTCTCTCTCTCTCTCTCTCTCTCTCTCTCTCTCTCTCTCTCTCTCTCTCTCTCTCTCTCTCTCTCTCTCTCTCTCTCTCTCTCTCTCTCTCTCTCTCTCTCCGGTTCTATTCGTATACCGCTCGCGAAGAACACATTGATCGCGCTAGAAAAACTGGGAAAACGCTCCTTCTTAATCCATTTAGAACTGCAGTGCCGTTTTGGGGACAAACCGCACAAATTCTAAGTAAATTGTCCCCAAAACGGGACTGCGGTCCTAAACGGGTTAAAGACACAACCACGGCATAAATAGCCAGGGGGGTAAACAAGGCCAAAAGCTGTGGTTGTACGTACGTAGAATGGACGCAATACGCAACGAAAGTGTTAATAGTGTACGAATATACTGCTGCTGTACTGCACGTACTCGTACTCTGCTCACTACTCGTACATACCACACAATAATAAATAGTAAAAACAAAAAAAAAAAACTGAAAAAAGTTCGACCACTGGTGTCCCCGTATCACCTCCATTCATTGGGAAGGCGTTCTTACTGAAATGCCCTTCTCACAGGGATGCACCCCTCGCTCCTCCTCTCAGAGCACAAGACGAGACCAACGCGCAACCATACGACGAGAAGAGAGTAGCACCCGGCACGTGTTCCAAGTACTACGCGCGTGGACAGTGAGGTGAGTGATAAAACGCTGATTGATGATGTCCAAAGAAACGTGCTCAACCAACCAAATCCCCAACGGGGCCTCGTAGTGACTGGGTGGACCGTAACTGGATCGAGTCCGGTAGACAGGCCTCACTCATAGCTTAGGTTTGTCTTTGTTAGTGAGTGAGTTCGCGCGAGTCTCACACTACTATTCGTAGGAGATGACTCTCCCGAGTGGCTATATCTCCCCCGCACCTACCTGCCCCTCTCGGGGGTCAGGTCGTGTCAACACGCCCACACGCGCCAGTGGCAACAGCAGCCTGTTCTGCTGTTGTTACAAGGAGAGCTACTACGGGTTCAATTGACTCACAAGACGTATATATTCTAAACGTCCAGGAAGTAAGTGTGGTGAGCCTATCATGCTCCACGTTTTTTGTTTTGCACCAAACCGCCGGAACATGAAAAAAAACGAAGAACATAACATTATTCGTAGAGGTACTACTATTTAATAATAGCTGCTGTCTGTATCTAGGCCCTAGCCTTTGAGACATACATGCCTGAAAAATTGCCTGCACTACTGCTATTAATTCTGAAACAGGCGCGCCTGAACTACAGGCTGTTTTCGTGTCTATCTTGCTTACCTTTTGCCAGGCACGCCCAGGCACGTCAGGCACGCTTTTACAAAAAAACAACGTTATCTCGGAACAGACCAGGGGAAAGGGGATATATATATATTTAGCCCGTAGCCGCCACACACACAGCGCACATACCACAGACCACACCCCTGATGATAATGGGGGCACTGCCGTGTAAAATAACAACTTCAGTTAGTTGTCGTGTCCTGCATATTATTAACTACTTGGCTCTGGCAGCGCCATACTTTTTTTTTTTTTTTTTTTCTGGCTCGGAGAGCGAGAGGAAACCCCTGTCCACACTTATTTCTCAAGTTTTCGTGTACCGGTTCGAACCCGGTTCGTTTCTTCCACCTTGGTCGGGCCTGCCTGTGGCCGTCAGTAAAGTGTGGTTTACTCCGAGGATGTAGGCACCCGAGTCTAGATATGATCTCTCCCGAGTCAGTCAGGTAGTAGTGTGGGATTTGAACCCAGCGAAAATCCCTCATAGTCTCCCCAGCTTGGTTCAGTACACGAGTCACCCTACCCGTCTGGGCGTTGGTCTACTTTGCAGGCACATCGTACGAATCTTACAGCAGTTACTAATACTATTATAGTAGTAGTAGTAGTAGTAGTAGTAGTAGTAAGCTGCGAGCCTCCAGCGCATTGGACAGTTTCAGTGCGGGGTGCGGGCATGGTCGTTCGTGTGTCCGGCAAGTAGACTGACTGATTGATGTTGATGGCGCCGAAGCGTGATTCGAGATCGAACCCAACGCTGGCCTTGAGGTATGTATCGACCCTGCATGCACACAATGTACATACATACATACTTGCGAACGTACGTTTGGTTGTTTGTTGCTGGAATTGATAGTGGTGCGAATCGAACCTCGTTTGTTTGTTTTTTTCTTCCTCTCTTTGCAGAGTGTTCGCTGAACACGCACGACTCTATATATATATTCTCTTTTGTTTTACAAGAGCATACGTCTGAACTTTTTTAGTTTTTTTTTGTTTAGACCTATCTATGCCAATGGGAAAGCGAAGTATCAACAATAAAAAATGAATTTCAAAGATACCCTCCAAATTATTTAGAACACGGTTGGTTCCTATGGGCACGTTTGTTTAGAAAAAAAAAAAAAAAAAACTTTGAGAAAAGCCCGAAAAAAACAAGTCTGGGGCCGATGTTGGGCCAACATCGGCTTGAGAAAAACTCTGGCCGATCTTTGGTTCGAATCCCCTAGACCATAGATCCACCTGATATCTTCGAGGCCGTCATCTATATATAATAGTCGTTGGCCTTGCCGGACACCGAGCGGGTTGGCCATGGGCTGGGTCTATATGTTGAGATCGAGCGTCGATCGTCACACGAACGACGAGCTGATTTCTACCAGCGTGTTGATAGTTTAGTGTGCAACCAGAGGAAAACAAATTGCGCCGCCTGCAGCCGCTGGAAAAAAGAAGAGAAAAAATCAAACATTTTTTCTCTCTTGTCCCACAGCGGCGGTACGAGGTATTTGTCGGCTGCTCTTTGAAAGCAATATATTTGAAAGAAAACGTTGGGACTTGTTCGCGTTCAATTGGGATAGATAGATAGGTCTAAACTGTAGGATCTTCCTACGCACGGTTGCGGCAAACTGTAGCCAGAACGCCACTTTTAGCCTACTATCTAACAGTTAAACTGCTGTGGTTTATGCTGCTGTTCTCCCCCGTTCTACGTCGTCAGCTGAAGGTGCTGTAATCACCGCTTGTTCCATGTCGGTACAAAAAAACAAACAAACATGCTACTTATATTTTTATGTTTGCATGCATTCTTGTTCAGGCATTTATTTGCCTCTTCAAACTACTTGATTTTAGTGTATATCTAGCGCTTTCCTTGCGGCACTAACAGGTTTCATACATTTTTTCAGTCACTTTTCCCGCTTGAAATCAAAGCACTTCAAGCTAGTATGGGATTTGCGCTGGGGCGCTGAGCAGGTTCCAGGCATTTGCTCGTCGACATAAAAATACTTGAAATTAGTATAGGTTTGTCTCGGGGCGCCGAGAAGCTTTCAGGCATGTTTGTCTCTGGCATTTTTTAAGGCACATATATATGTCATGCCTTCAATCGGTAGTTTAAAGGCAAATTAAAAGGCACGCCAGGCACACGCCTATCTTTATGCCTATCTCATACCTACCTGGCATGTATTTCGCCCAGTCACACTAAACTACTTGACACGGGGTTTGTCTCGGGGCGCCGAAAAGGTTTCAGGGGTGTCTCGTGCAATTTTTAAGGCAAATTCCTTCAATATTTATTATAGATATATATATATATATGCACATGATTAATGCAAGTTGAGACACGTCAGGCAAAACATGGCTATCTTTTTGCCTATCTTGTTTTTGGTTCGCCTGCAGCGCGTGCCTATCTCCGCGTGCCTGAAAGCGCCTGCGGCGTGCCTTGAAGGGTAGGACCTCTATGTATGTGTAACCAGGAAGTACTCGTATGAGTAAATATTATAATATTACCATCCTAAAAAGCGACAGGGTATATATACCTGATTTTATTAGGAGAACCCCTAAAATATCAGCAGCCTGGTACACCGTCCCTGTGGCAAGCTACGCGCAACCTCGGAAATATCTACATATAATATATATACCAGGTATATATTATATATATATTCATAGTTTGTCAGGGAAGAAAAGGCTGAAATCTTCTCGCGATAAAAAATGAAGGCACGTACCGTAGCGGGAAGGGGGGAGAAGAGCCTGCTATGTGACCCCGGATCTGAGTTACGAGTTGGAAGGAGAGAGAGAAGAAGATGTGCGAAGATAATGAATGGGATAAGAGAAAAAAAGAAAGAAAAAAAGTACAGACACACGCCCTCCTTGCAATCTGGAGCTTCAGATTGTGTCTCCCTCCTATATACGCACACGGACTGTATTATTTACGGCCTGAGGCCACATACATTTAAAACCCGTGGTGCGCGCGACCGAAGTGCCACACACAGCTTGCAAAGATGAGAGTTTTGCGGCGAAATCCTCGATTTCACAGAGCTGTTTTTTTTGTTTTTTTTAATATATATATGTACGGGGAGCTACTATTAATGCTACTGCTGGAGAAGCCAGTGACATAAAATATGGAACGCCTGACCGTCAGGTTCCGATGTCCCATCTTGACAAAAAATGTGCCCCCACTTGTAGCCGGGTATTTTTTTCAAAACGCCTAGCTTCGCTTTGCACCCGGTCGATGTAGACTGTGTAGAGCCTTGGAGATATTTACTGGCGGACGCATTATTACCACTGTTTCTCGCCGGACACGACGGAATTCCTTGCCCGTTTCAAGGAGGCGCCGAGGGGAGGGGGGGGGCAGCGGCGGCGGCGCCCTCCGGCGCACAAGCCGGACAACAAACCGTGACCCCAATCTGTGAGTACGTCTAAACACGTATCGTAGCTACGCAACTCATTCGTCGTCTGGAACTGGAATTCACGATTGAATGCGTGTGTAGAATGGTTGTGTACACAACCAGCCACGTTTTTCCTGCAGCCTTCCACCATGTAGTGGTATGTTGGGACACAATGATGTCGGATTACCGCATTACCTCCTTACGGCGAGGCTGATTTGGCGGTAAGTAATAGGGGTGAGCCGCGGTAACTACTGTAGGCCCCCTGCCCGAAAAATACAAAGCTTTGCATCCCTATAGGAAACCCCTCCGTTTTTTTCTTCTCCTTTGGGCAGCTCCTGCCTTCCGTATTTCCACTTTTGAACCTGTGCGGTCGCCCTGCGACCTGCTGCGACCATGGCGATGGCATCTTGGATAGCGAAGAGGTCCAGGCACGCTGGTATGCGTGAGAATAATCGAGGCGCTTCGTCGTATGTACAACAGGAAACAAAATAGGGCATACCCTAATACCTGGTACACAGGGTATGACAAATCAACGATACGCACGAAAAAGTAAAACAAAAACAAGAAGGTATTTACTGCTTGTATTTTCACATTTATTTATGTACGTGCCTTTTGATCCCAGCGGGGGGGTGTTGGAAATGTCCCCTGTTTTTGCCGCAGTTATTACCCGTAATAATCTCACATGTCCGAAAATGGCGTGAAGACACTTTAAGCACGAAAATTTCCAGCTGTAACCCGACACCACTGGTGGTACACATATACTTCGTATGTTGCTCGTGTGCTTTCGTATTTTTTAGACCCGCTGGCAAAGGACACAGCACGCGATCATCATCATGTGTATACTGGTGGTGCTCCTCGTTGTGCTGCAAGGCCAGACGGTACTTACCCCTGGAATAGGTTCGGGTATCTGGATCGTATTTGTAGTACTTGGGAGGCGTATTTTATATAGAAAACCAGGGGTTTTCCTAGCGAGGCACGAATCAATGAATCTCTCCTTGCTCTCAGTCTCCACCGTGCAAAGAATGGACTATTAACCCCTTTTTTAGAACCGCTGTCCCGTTTTGGGGACAAAGTACTTGAGATTTGACTGGTTTGTCCCCAAAACGGGACTGCGGTGCTCTTCTTCTTCTATCTCTAAGCAAACTTTACACGTGAGCCCCAACGAGTACCTACCTGCTCAATAGGCAAACCTATCGATGTATCAAGGGATGCTAAGTGCCCCGACCTTGTACTTAACAAATGACGTCGGCAGGACAGAACCCACTCTTTGTTATATAAAATTTAATGATTACGATATACCGCACCCAACTCTCGCCGGCGCACGTCACATTACAACAGCAGCTCAGCAAAAACCTGTCAATCTGTATTTATTTACCCTGCTACCAGGCATACACAGAGCACCAGGTGCACTGGATGCGGGACAACATATACATATATATGTTTTCTCTCCATCATTATTAAGATAATAGTTGTGTTCTGCTTATTATTTTTCACATTTATTTGTTTAGTCTTATTTAAAAAAAAATGTTTTCTGGTCCTCTTGCTTGCGTGATGTTGTGTTCTCGTACCCGGTACGCGTGCATTTCACTTGCTTCACCCATGAATTCACGATTATTGTTTTGCTTTAGGTATTTCCCTGACTCAGGCTGTGACCACATAATCAGCATCTCTCTTGGGTAAGGAACGAAAAAATCAACCCGCTTTAGGACTGGAGTCTTTTTTCGGGGACAAAGAAGTCAAATTCCAAGTATTTTTCCCCCAAAACGGGACTGCACTACTAAAAGGGCTACTAATAGTAATGTGAAAAGCCAACACGTATACTCGTACGCGCATACACACGTGAAGAAAATAAAAACTGGGCAATTCAACCTTCAACCACACTTACTTGATAAAAATTGCGAAAGTAAACAAACCAGCGGGGTGGGGTTTCTGAAATAATTGTCGACCGTACGTCCGAATTCCACCGCGAAAAACTGTCCAGCCAGGCAAATTAACATACACGTCACAAGCAGCGGGTGGAAGAAGTTCTTTTCGCCGCGCCTGGCTGTATACAATATATGGTTTATTTTTTTCAACGCCTGTGGATGGTCGGATTTGTTTGTTCGCCCCTACGTATATAGCCGTATCCCTAGATCTTGACAAAAACCTTTTGTGGGTGTGGCAGCCTCTTTTTCCGCTGTTCGTTGCGGCCAGTATTATACCAAATGCCATGGTATGTGGCACTCGGGTGAGTGTTATTGCCGTCGACATTCTTCGTGGCGGAGAGGATTTGGGGCGATTCCTTTCGACCGGCCTGCACCGAAACCAAGACTTGACGAGGTGAGGTGAGGCTGGAAGGCCACTGACTGGTGTGCGACGATCTGAGCGCACACAGCAGTGTCACAGCTGTTCAGCCGGAAGGTGCAAAAGCGAGACGGTGCTCGTAGCCCGGGTCAAACCGGAGTTAGTTGTGAATTACCCGCCTCAACCTTTTTCGTTGGCCGGAGTTTTTACCGCAAATAGAGTCAACCACTCCGCACCATCAGTTGGCTCACGTTTTCACCGGCAATATGCTTTGCCATATTCATACCATATACCTGGTACCTGGTAAATATTACCAGGTATGCTTAAGTATACAAGGTTCTGCGGTTGACGCTGCCCGCATCTTTCAAGCGATCTCAAGACCTTGGCAGCGACGATGATATTGACTGATACCGGGAAGAGCTGCAACAACCTTTGCGGCAATTCATTAGCTTGGTTGAAAACCCACGAGAAATCGCGTTACACCACAGATAAACTTGACACGGAAGAACCCAACCAGTTTTCACGGAGATAGTCCGCCAAAAGCACAACACCTGGTAGCTCAATAATAGGAGTCAGTCCAATAATCTACCAGGTACCGCATTTATTTCACGTTGTGGGTATCCTAGCCGCTAAAAGTCCATGTTTCAGCAAAATCGCCGTAATATTCCACGCCCATATACCTCAACGAATTGTTCGAAAATTTTAACGATGTACTTCCAAGAGCGCACGCACAGCACTCCAAAAATCTCAACACATTCAAAGCCCACAAATAAATGCCCACTCGCTCGGCTATGTTAACAGCATGCCTCTGAGAGCGCCCGCTCAGCACCGTATGTAGGCATGCATTCCATTCACCATGGCGCCATCTGAACCAAAATGCCTCTGACAACGCGCATGACGAAATCCATGTGTAGCTGGTGGCAAAAAATGATTTTCCCGGCGCCAGTACCAACGCAAGTCGGCAAGGGAAGAAAGGACTGGAGCATTCCCTCGACAAAAATGAGGGCACGAACCGCAGTAGTAGGTGGGGAGGGAGGGAGGGAGAGAGGGAGATAAATGGGCCTGGTTATATGACCCCGGATCTGAGTTACGACTGTTAATAGGGGAGAGAGGAAAGAAGGGCATGTATATATAGTATCGGGGAAGAGAAGAAAATTATGACTAAAATACCCCAAGGGAAGACGTCGGGAGACACGACAAGCAAGGCAACACGCGCACTGTCAAGGGTATATGCACAGTTGGGCCTAGCGTTTCTAATCAAGGTACTAACCGTAGTGGAAATGGGGGGGGGGTGAGCCTGATATGGGATCCCAATCTGAGTTTACGGTAGAAAGAAATTAAGGGCAAAATAGATATGATGAATGGGAACATAAATAACTGCTGTATATATATACAATACACGTACCGACCGAAGACGTCAGGAGACACGCCAATCAAGGCAACACGTGTGCTGTGAAATATGTAGGGCCCAGTGTTCGTCACTAAAGCCTACCAGTAGTGTTTAGTGTCACTCAAGGCATGCCAAGGCGGTCAAGGTAAACTTGCTGTCTGTCAAGGGGTGAAAGGTGAATGGTGAATGTGCTGTCTCCTGACGTATTCGGTATCAACAGCAGAAGGAGAATCGATCCTGCTTGTTGTGCGTATCGAGTTCCCACATATGCATACCTGATGCATACCTGGTGAATAACAAGCAAGAACAACACGAACAAAAATGACGTACAATGCAATAGTTTAGTACCTGTGATGTGTCGCAGTTCTGTGACCACAGAGTTTGTATCTCTCGAGGATTGAAGAATCGGCACGGACACTGGGTGTGCTGGATATCGAAGGGTAGAAAGAGCGGTTAAATGTGAAGAACACACACACGTAATATGATGAATCGAGGGGGGAGAAGGGAAAGCGTTCAGGAGCAGTACAGGACACAGGATGGAAACCGTATTGGAAGGAAAGCGTACAGCCCCCTTTCCTACGTGCGTACGGGTAGGATCTTTAGACGGCGAGGCAAAATGAGGGGGCTTGAAATCTCCACCGTATATTAATGCTATTGTTGAAGCATAGCGGGATAAACGGGAAACACTCTATTACTAGGTACAGAGGCCGGTCTGTACGGTCTGCAAATGTATCCCCATGGCCGTGACGACATTATGTAGGGTCGCGTATCGCTGTGAAGGAATTCGTGAATCTAAATATGTTCATGTAGATGGAGGCGTACAACGATCACGGTAGAGTCAACTGAGGAATCGCTGGCATGTAATTTGAATTCAAAATGCGCCCAGCACGCGGCGCGATACAGACGAATGCCCTCGATGTTAATTCATGGGTGGCCGAACCGCTTCATTGCCGAACCCACCTCGCCGAGAACCACTCAAAACGTTTTAGAATGCGCGACAAGCAGGAACCATGGTGCGAGGCCCATTCCAGGTAAGTTTAGCACTGGCGTTGAGAAGGTTGTTCGTTGTGCAAAGACCTGCAGTATACACTTAATCTTGCGTCGAGAGAGGTGTATATGCACACCTTGATACATATAAGCGGTAGGAGGTGGTGGTAATAAAGCCCGTAAAAGCGCCGTGAGAGCGCGATCGCCCAGCAGTGGAAACACATTTCTGGCTCACTAGCAGAGAAGGCGGAACACCGTGCCCCGCAAATGAGACATCCGGAGGGTTTCGTAGTGTATCCCAAACTAATTGCAGAGTAGGTACCCCTGCCGAGGGGCTAGAGGGGGTGTGTGGTAGCGGGGGAAGTGGCCAGGCCTGACAACCCAAAGCAGCTTGCACGGCGATAGTCGCACTCGTCCCATTCATTATGAGTTCATTGTTTCGGTGCCAACTTACGAGTGAAACCCTAAATATGCAATAGCACTAAACGTCATAAATGATACAATCGATTGATTTTGTTCTATCACATATATACAAGAAGTTTAAAGAGTAGGGAGGCGTGCTTCATTCTCCAGGTTTGTACGTTGATGATCGAGTCCCGCGTTTCCAAACGAAGAGGCTTCTTGTTCAGAGTCTCGCCGCTACCATGAAAAAGCGTCAACCATAGCATCACACCAAGTATGTATATATATATATATATGTAACTGGTACTGTAGACTCCAGTCAATGGCAGGAGCGAGCTCACCGGGTACAGCGCGAAAAACAACACATACATGCTCCGGGTATCACAACCGTATGACACATATGATGTGTTGCGTCATTGCACCAGCCGGTCGTTCCCTTGGTAACTTCTCTCCAGGAGCTGCAAGTCTCTCGAACTGCTGTCGCCGCGTCGTAGGCAACGTTTTCGATGTTCGGTGTGGGGCCATTTTACCGCACGACACCTGCAAGCAGACGCCATACCACAACGACACCACACCATCACCGACTCCGCCACGTATGCCCGCCGACGGCGGACGTTCGGCGGACATTTTGAGGATAGAACTCCAATCACACACCACATAGAGGCCTGTGCTCGGTTTCGCGGCTGTTAATCGCTGTGCTCGCAGTTTCGTGGCCTGTGGGCAAGACATCCGTCACCCCCTGCGGTTTCAGCAAGTTTGTGGGTTTTCGCTTTGAAATGTTTGTTTTGTCACTCTTATAGTTAACGCTTTCGCTGTGCGATCCTTCTTGCATGCATCGACCTCGAGCCACACAGCTCCAGTTAGGTCACTTTTTTTTTTTTGTCTGCAGCTGGGAGAGCGAATGCCCATACGTGGCATGGAGGGCAACGCCCAATCAATGACAAAATATTTGTTTCGTGGTAGTACCTTGGCGACAGAATGCTCTGCTCGCAAAACACAAACATCAATCCATACAGGCCAAAATCCCCATTGTTCCACTCTACTACTTTATTGCCTATTCAATTTATATATTTTTTTAAGTGGGAAAAGGGGCCGGATCGGGCTACATGTAGAACCCGCCAAATTAAAAAGGTACAGGGGATGGGGGGAAAAGGTGCGACCGGCGCTGCTGATGTGCACTCTGTTAATAGTGTGTAAAAAATACGACTAGCTGCACATGATTAGCGCTGATAATGCAGGCACGCTGTCATACGCACGTGTTCTTGCTCTGCGGATAGATGATCGAGCCCGACGGCCGCAACGCGATGATCACAGCACTTTTTGGCACTCGCGATTCCCTGGATCGTTCCAGCTCCTCCAGCATTTTGTTTTTTCCATACCGTTTCCGCAACACAGGGACACAGGTCGCAGAATCCTTTGGGGAAACGTCCGCGTATTCCACAATTATTAATAGCACGGTGATTCAGATGCCCCATTTGTCGCGGTGATCAACTAAGTACACGGCGATCCGCGGCATAGGCGAGACTGCTTTGTATATTTTTTTGCGACGTGAGAAGCAGTACCACACTGGAAGGGTTTATCCGACCTACCAAACTTCCACCATACATTCGGTAGTAGTCTCCTCCATGACATCGAACGTTTCAGGGGCATTTTTAGAGTAGATGATGTACGTACTTAGGTACGCCCGGGTAAAATACCCAGGTGAGTACCTGTACCCGACGCTTAGGTGCGTTAGGTACGGGCCTCGATACCTCACATATGTGGTAGGTACGTTAGGTGCAGACCTCGATACCTCACCTAAGTTCTAGGTAGTTACGTGGCTTAAATACTTACCCGGGTATCGGCTATACAGGTCGGCGAAGTACAAGGGCATAGGTGCGAGCCTGGGGACGACCTCAATATCTTACCTATAGTATGTATTTGGTACGTTGGGTACGGATCCTGGTACCTTGCCTAAGTGTTTACCCACGACACCTGCCACCTGGGGCACATACCCAGGACACCTGTTTGCCAGACGTGCCCAACCCAGGGGATAGAGTAGCGGCGTAGACAATGCGGGAAACCGCAGGTAGGTGGAGACCACAAGATCCAAGCTTCATGCAGCGAGGGAGCCAGCACACAGGACGTTCCCTAGGCAGCTCTCACAAACTCTGGCACTTACGTTACTCAATCGCTCCAGCCCTTGGGTTACAGGTTGGTGTTATTGTAGCTATATAATAAGCCCTCACTCACCCAATGAAACAGCCACTGGTCTAGGTGTCTCGATGAAACAATATTGAAATGCTTTTTGGATGTACGTGAGATCAGACGTACGTGAGATCAGAGACTCTATTTAGCAGCATCTACTGGCAGGCCCAGCCGGTAGATAGCTGCTGCCACAGTAGATTACCACTGCCAGCACGCTTTACAATAGAGCCCAGCCCCATCAATTTGACGTATCTTGTACGGATGTGAACCCAGGTACTTACCCGGGTGCGTGCCCGTATCCCCACTTGGGTACGGCTCCACAAACCTCACCTAAAGCTTACAGTAGGTACGTTAGGTACGGCCATCAACACTTACTCGGCGGGTAGCGGGTAAACCTGTCTACCACAGTACGAAATACTCGGGTCTAGGTACGAGCCTGGGGACGAACTCAATAACACCTACCTTACCTGAGTTTTAGGTACGTTAGGTACGGTTCCCAATAAATTACCTGCTGAAGGTATAGGTGTTAGGTTCTCTAGGTGCGGACCTCGAAATCTTACCTAAATTTAGGTACGATAGGTAAGCTCCAATACTTACTACCCGGGTATCGAGTATACCCGTCGACGAATCCCCGGGTTTACTGTATACCTGGTAGATAGTGTTACGAGGCTGTGGGCCCAACGCCAGCACCTTACCTAAGTTATAGGTACATGAAGTACGGATCCGGATACCTTCCCTACCAGGTAGGTGTTAGGCCACTTCTTATGCAGTCGGAAACTAGGGTCGAAAAAGCCGGTTTCCGATTGGAGACAAAAAAAGGCAATCTTATGCAGTTGAAAAAGCGCCTTTTCAATTAAAAAAAATGATTATGATTTCCAACTGGGCCAGGCAGTCGAAAAAAAAGAGATTTCCGATCCATTCGTCAGTCGGATTCGTGCATCGGAGTCCAGCCGCATACTCGTACGAGTATAACACACCCACACAACAACACGACATACGACACAACCCCACACAACAGCATCGGCGACGCTGGCTTGGCCGCTGTCACTTCTGCTGCTGCTCGGCTCGAGTCAGCGTGACATATTATCCTCATCTATGTCCGTCAGCAGCACGTCACAGCACCCGATGGCCGCAGTGTGCGGTATCGATCACGACCTTTTGCAACTGCTGCACTGGTTGTAGCTTTGGGAACTGTCGAACAAACCCAGCGTCTTGATGTGGCCTCGAGGACGAGATAGAGGAGAACGCCCCGCGTTTGAAGCTCACACGCTGCTCGAGGAAGAAGCGAGACACACATCAGCATGAATGTGTGGTAGGGCGCAGCTGCTGCTGGAGGAGGAAGACCTCTCTGACCCCACAGGCATTACGGCAAAACAGTTTCGAACCGACTTCCGTCTACCCTACCCTTGTTTCTGGGTGCTACAGCAGCAACAGTGGTCAAGCTACACCCACTCACGTGCATAAGCGTCTCCTGGTCTCCAGAAAGAAACTCAAAAACTGTACCAGGTATATTCGATCCGACGGTCGATAATAAGAAGGGTAGCTATTCGCAATCCAGTCGGAAAAAACACCGATCGGAAACCGGCTTTTTCAATCCTAGTTTCCGACTGCATAAGAAGTGGCCTTAGGTACGTTAGTTACCGCTTCCATACCTTACCTAACACTTAGGCATTAGGTACGCTAGGTGCAACATCAAACGCCTACGAGTAGGTATACCTTACCTAACATATCATCATGTCGATTTCCTTGCATGCACATGTATGTATGTGCCCCTCCCCGAGTTCCATCGACCTGCCGGCCTCTTGTTTCGAGGGGTACTTAATCCCGTTGCAGCACAGCCTTCGGTGCCACAGCACGAGCCCTACCCTGTGCAGCCAAGCCTCCTGTGTGTCCTATACCATCTATCCCGCAACACCGATCACAGTAGTCGCAGAAACAGAGGAAATAAGAAATCCTAAAAACATCACACTCGAAGGGGGGGGGGGGGGGGGAACGAGAGCAACCCTCACAAAAAACGATATCACACTTACATGGAAACCCTGGAAAAAATGCGGCGCAATTGCAGCTTTAAACCAAGGGGAATTATTATACCTGGCACCTGGCACTTTGTACCGAGCGAAAAAAATGATAAAAATTGAAAAAAATGCTGTTGGTTGTGCAATCGCAAAACTGGCACAGCAAAGTTGGTGGGAAAGCGGAGCGAAACAAGGTTGAATCCCCTCTCTCATTGCCGCTGCTACTATATCACGCCCCCACCCCGCGCGGTGACAGCCTGTGCTTCAGCCGAGAAGATACCTGTGGCTCGAACGCTTTCGACATCTCGCCACAGCAGTCGTCACATCCATATATATACAAGTCTTCGTGAAGCACAGCACGGAAGATATCACAGCACACTTGCTTGCGTTGTGCCAAATCTACGACACGGCTGTTGCTGCTGCCAGGATGGAGTCAACCACAAGTTCTACCGAGCAGAAAAACAAACACAACTATGAGGGTATCGACATGGGCGAGGGCCGCCTGGATCTCCCAAAGCGCGTCACTGCTTCCAGGGAAGGCCGCGCCTGGTTCGCCCGAGGCTGGATGCACATCCTGAACTTCAACCACGAGGAGGCCCTGGAGTGCTTCAGGCGCTGCATCGAGGTCGACGACCAGTGCGCGATGGCTCTCTGGGGAACTGGTGAGAATTTATCATATATATGCGGCGCAACTGCAGCACCATACGTACCGTTGAGGTTGCAGATACTACTACTGCTGTAGCATCGATTGGGCGTTGCGTGCATTCTTGTCGTGAGAGTGTCATGGGCACCACTTCCCACAGAAAGATGTATGTATACCCACGCGCTGATGGTGTCTGTTTTGAGCGTTGATTGCACATTCCTTCTGGCTGTCTGGCACTTGCCGATACACCCATCATGCCGATGCCACTGCTCTTTGGGTGTGTTTCAGCGTGTTTTTTTAGTTTTTTTTTGTTTTTGTGGAGATAGTGCTGGTGAGTACTGTGACACAACAACAGCAAGCAGGAGGCAGCACCCCAGGTAACTGTTATGGTATACCTGGTGCGGAAAAAGAAGGCGCATCCCGAGAAAACGGCCAAAACTATTACGGAATCCTTTGGGGCCGGTATCAACGAGGAGCGTGAGCGCCCAGCAGTACCGGTAGGATCATGTTGCGTCCATGCCGCACGACTCCTTGATATGGCGCTCTAGGGGATTGGTGATAAATAGCTATGCTCTGCAGCGCAACAGCAGTACCATATCGGTAGCAGCAGCAGGTAGCATCGATCAGGCTGCCGCGTGCGTTATTATGGTAGGGTCATGAGCCCCCTCTATCAAAGAAATATAGCTACGAGTAGACGCTGACGTCTGTTCTGAGCGCTGCGTATTCTCGGTGTGATCCGCCGTACTGTGTCGGTGACCCACACCGGCCCGAAAAAATCGAGGTGATCCGCTGAAGGCACTCCACAAAGCTGGGTGTCACCTGCCTGCGCATTCATGCGATGACGATTCTCTTTCAGTGCGGAGTTTAGCGCAGTCAAGGCGTTGTTGGATGCTTTATTTTGTATTTGGTACCGATGCGCACAGGGAGCACATGCATACGGATCGAAGAACCGCTATGTCATGCTGGTACCCTTGACGGAAGAAGAAGGCGCACCCCGAGACAGCGACCAGCACACCGAGTATATAGTATGAATGTGTTGGTATGATGCAGTAGTACTGTCAACTCCATATTATAACGAGGAGCGTGAGCGCCCAGCAGTGCTGGAAGGATCCTGTTGCGTCCATGCCGTTCGACGTTTTGGGCATACTATTGTTCATAATAATACTTGATGATCGACAGCGGTATATATCTCGGACACCAATTCTTTCATCACCCCCCAATATATATATTTTTGTTTTTCGGATCTTCCTACGGCTCCAGCACCTTTGTGTGACCACGGACTCCTTCGTCAGAGAGTTAATGTGAGAACAACAACAACAACAACAACAACAACAACTACAGGCTGTGAGCCGAGTGACATGTTGAAGGATGTTTCCTATCTACCAGGTAATAGGTAAATCATGAATGGTGCTGTCGGCCCAGTTGACGAGGCTCTCGGAGTAAAGGCAGGCGGCCAAGACCGGCCGGTTCGTTCATCATGTACATTATCACGCACGTTGAAGAGAAGAAGATGCGGGCACGGCGCAAGCCCACACCAACACGAAAAGGGGTATCCAGAACTCCAAGCCAATCCCCACACGTATTCTCCAATGCAATGTCCCGCCATATCTTCGTACCAAACCCAGATCTCCGTATCAAATCTCCGAATAACTATCGCTGCCACAAGGAGAGTGACGTCATAAGTACATCTTTCACTCCCCCTGCTCGTGCCACCACTTTCCGCTATCTCAATGCAATGACAGGAGAAAGTCTATAACATATCCTCCGTACTATAATACTCTTGATAAAATCATGCTTTCTCAAAACTATAGCCAACAGGCTAGACACACCACAAAGTGCAATAGCCCGTAGACTAGATAATTGCAAACTCAAACTATAGCCTCAGCGAGAACCCCGATTACTTTTAACCCCTTTAGAACCGCGGACCCCGTTTTGGGGACAAACCAGTCAAATTCCAAGTGCTTTGCCCCCAAAACGGGACTGCGGTCCTAAAAGGGTTAATACGTTTTCAAACTTCTCAACACAATCTGTCTGTCTTTTATCCTATCGGCCATCCTTAAATCACAAACAACTCAATTCAAATTCAATACATTGTCGCCAAATAACGGGTGATCAATCCATTATCGTCTCCATCATCATCAGTCTCAACTTCAAACACCAATAGAATTGTTCAATCATCAAACACACCCACAAAATAACGCCAAGTAATCACACAGAGAAAATGTCCTGTCCAACACTCCTCTATATATATGTCTTTCCTTCTCTATGCTCTCTTAATTCCTCCCCATAAAATCCACTATCGAGCACATACTACTACTGCAGTGTCCTCGACACAAGTCTTCCGCCTAACGAATCCAAGTTAAATATCAAACACATAATTCCTCACTAATATCATCACTCAAAAATAATAGGAAACAAGAAGTCCTCAAGACTCTGAAAACCAATCACATTACAGTCCTTGTCACAGCTGTAGAGACTATGCCATCTTTCGATTGGAAACTCTGATGGCCCAAGTCGTCAGATAGATGCTGGGCCAAAGTCTGACGAGTTGGGCCATCGGGTACTCAAAATCGAAACAAATATATACCAGGTATGGTCGGATTTTGCATTCGGACTGCATTATTGCAGCATGCTTTCATTTTTGGGATCGAAAAATAAAAATCTGAAGCTCTAAATCTAACCGCATAGGAAACAGCGTTTTACACTACTACTGCGGGGGACCATGGTAAATAGGGTCAAAACCGTTCGAAAAAATAGGTAAATATATACCTGGTACCACCAGTTGTTTGTGTGTACCGTAGGTCCGATTTTTTTGCTATGGCACCCTGAAATACGAAGTATTGCATGTATGTAGTGATCTTAAAGACAAGCGTGGTGTCACGAAGCGTCTATGATATGAAATAACCCAGAGTAATCAGAACCAGGTATGCGCTGTAAACACACATATATATATGTACGCGTTGTTTCTGGTCCATCGTGGGTTCCACCTGCTATGCCCCCCCCCCCCCGCCCCCGCAGAAATAGAAAGAACGTGCAGCAGTGCAGCAGTACAAACACATCATCATCATGGCTCCTAGTGTCTTACAGCTCCTCCTCCTGCTGCTGCTGTGCACTTCGGGCGCACCCACCCCAATCCCCCAGACTGGGCTGCTTTGTGTGGCCGGTCGGCTGCTGTACATATGAATCTGCAGTATTTTTCATCATTTTTCCCCTCCGGGAGTAGCCCAAGAAAACGCCAACTTGGGTTGCGAGGCTCCATTTTTTTTTTTTGTTGGTGCCTCCATTGAGCCCAAGCTACACTACACCATACGCCACCACAGCAGTTCAGAATCTCCTGCCTACGTTGGCTGTGCGGCTCGATACAAATTGTGATGTCAACGTTAAATATAGAGGCTCATGAAGGCTGATGTATTAAAACTGGTGTACCTGGTATATTATTTGGAGTGGATTTTCACTCTAAGCACAAATGCTTGCAGTATTCGTACTCAGCTCCAAATTATTCCCTCCCAACTTCTCAACACACGACGTGTAGTGCATACATTTTGATAGTCGCGCCGGATACAATGTACTGAAGCACGGCACCCGACTCCGAATTTTCAAGGTATACAAGATGGATGGCTAATGATAACTGACATGTGCCAATTTGAACGATGCAAAAAATGTTGTATAACTTGAAGCGTATCGTTTCCCATCAGGTTATAAACTAATAATCCAGATCATCTCTGTGGCGTAGCTTTGTGACCGCAGAACTGGTATCTCTTCTATTAATAGGATTGATGAATCGGCACGGACACTGGTTGTTCTGGATGCCGACGGGTAGAACTACCGGTTTAATGCGCAGAACACGCACACGTCTCCACATCATCAGCACACCAGCACATACATCCTCGCAGCTTCCAGTACCTTTCTTGCCCTGCTGTGTGGAGCTCTGTCAGCCAGAGATCTAAGCAGTGCGCCATAATGGTGAAACTCCATCATGACCTTGGGGGTCAATGGCTGTCAGTGAGCGCTATTATTGCGTGTTGCGTTTGTGGGCGACTCTTTTACTAATCATCCTGGACGACACACCACGCCACGCATCACCCACCAGCGCTCCCTCAAAGCTTTTCACCCCCAAGGCCATGATGTCATTTTGTTATTTCGACGCACTGCTTAGATCTCTGGCTGACTGAGCTTGGCACAGCAGGGCAAGAAAACTTGGTAAATAGCGTTACTTTCTGGGAATATTCCCCAAATCAAAGGAAAATAAATGCGGGCAACCGAAACAAGCCCCGTCTGCCGCACTGATACCCGGACCTGATCCTACTGCCCAGCACTACTGCTGTTAATGTGCGCTACGTTTTCCTGGAAAGTTCCCACCGGACGAAGGAATGGGTTCCCGGAGATGGTAGGGTTGGGGTCGGGTGGCAGGTGAGTGTGTTGTCTCATGGTTGTCTGAAGGGTGGACGAATGCGGAGATGCTGTAGTTGTTTTCATAGCAACTGGAGGAGAGCTGAAAGAAGAAGAAAAAAACACGCTTGCACTTGACTTGTTGTACTACTCGTATATGAAGCCCAACCTTTTGAAAATAAAGAAACTCGAAAAGGAAGGTGGTTCATTCCGCAGAATATGGTCGGAAGCGTGTTTCATATGCAGTGTGGGGAGCAGGAAACCCGCTCAAATTCCTCTGCGTTATTCTTTCGTAGAGCTGTTTTTCTACTGCGGTTGGGGAACCGGAGAGAAAAAATTCACTCGGAGGAATACCGTTTCTGTGTTGGGATATGGACGTTGAGATCCATACGTGTATGTTGTGATGCACCGCCTATCTAGGTAGTTTGTCCCGTATAGAGGTAGGTGTTAGGGTGCGGTGGTAGCTGTAACAACCGAATCGGCTGTCGACGCTCGCCCCCTATACACTTTCTTAGGCCATGCGCCTTCGTGGACTCGGGCCAACATGTATGTACAAAGTTCGGGATTGCGCTGAGCACGGTGACGCGGTGTGGTGTGTGGAGTGACGATGTGGTTGTAGCAATGCATGGTCGTCGGAATCCGTCAGGACAAACATGCAATGCCGTCCGGTGGTACCATCCACCACCCGGATTAGTAAGAGTGCCCATGCAAGGCCTTCCCCGCATTACTGAACTGACCTTCGGGTCTAACCACTTATTCTCAACGCGGGACAGACAGATACCTATTACGGGGGACCATAGTTAATAGGACCAAATATCTTCAGTAAAAATGGTTAAATATATAGATTTGTATTTATATCATAGGTTCTATTAACTATTAATAGGACCAAATATCTTTAGTAAAAATGGTTAATATGTAGATTTTTATTTATATCACAGATCCTATTAACTATGGTCCCCCGCGATAGTATTTTTAGAGTGTTGGGATTTTTTTTTTTTTTTTTTTTTTTATCCTCCGACTTGACGACTCTTGCTTGGAAAGTGTGTTGTACAACCGCATCGAAATCGACCCGTTAGACCGTCATATCAGAGCTGTGGTGGAATGGTTGTGGGTGGTACCTGTTTACCCTCCCGTCGGAGGATGTCAAATATTAACTTGGAAAATGGGAGCTAGGGGTATGGTAGTCTAAGGGAACGTCACTCATACGTACAATACCTACATAGAGTACGCGACCGCAGCGCTTAATTAGCCCTCTAGCACTGCTGTACAGAGACAGACACATGAACCCCACTCTAAAGACCGTTGCTATAGGAGAGCTTTTTATCTCAGATTTTTCCTGGTGTTGAAAACTTTCTCATTTTGTATGAAGATAGGAAGAACGGGGGCGTTCTGTCACGAACTGTGAAATTCCTCAGGAAGACAAATACCAGAACAAACTTAAATTTCACATATTTATAAGCATATCGTGCGACCCCCCCCTCCCCCTGGTCATACGACTACGGCCATGTGCAAGATATCGAGTTCGTCCCCCCTTGCAGACTCGACGCATGTGCATGAGCGGCCTGCACAAAACTTTGTGCGGGATGCGGGTCTTACTGGTCCAAGCCGGACTTTCGGCCGCTCGTCGTTGATTAAGGGAATCGCCACCAAAAACCTCGGCGGAGCCGCGTGACTGCCCTTGTCGACCTCGAGCCCCCCGAAGGGTTAGGGTTAGGGTTGGGTTTAGGGTCAGGGTTAGGGTTAGGGCAGGGGGAGGCCTGGGGTCCGGATGGTCTGGGTCGCCGTGAAAGGTTTGAACGACGACACACGCCTGGCACAAAGGTTTGTGCAGATCGCTCCTGCACATAGCGGAACCCGCTGGCAATGCTGGAAATCCTTGAAATAAAACGATCTCTGATAACAACGGCCCTAACTCCAACTCATATGTGTCCCAAAAACCCGAATAAGAGCCCCTAAGGTGTAGGTCAATCCAACATGTTTGTTAGGC
The DNA here is from genome assembly GCA_031213475.1 of Nereocystis luetkeana. Taxonomy (NCBI): domain Eukaryota; class Phaeophyceae; order Laminariales; family Laminariaceae; genus Nereocystis; species Nereocystis luetkeana. Next base: position 7,480,894 of record JARUPZ010000014.1, on the reverse strand, counting down.
TCGGTTCTTGCACGAAACACACGCAAAACAAGTCAGCTGTGAATGAATAGAGTCAGCCTACATCAGTAGCACTGGACTGTAGTATCATCAATCTGCGTACAAAGACTACAGAACAGTACAGCAGAGGCGTTCTACGAAAGACGTTCACCCTAAGAATTCTGAGGCTCCTCAGTCAAGGAGCTCCACACCTCACCCTGACTTTAGCAAAAATCAAATCGAATCTTATTGAACAATCCCATGGCCCAAGTATATAAAAAATGTCATTTTTCGAAACAAGATTGGCATAGCGACGATTTTAAGCTAAGGAACCCCGTCATTCGGAAAACACTTTTTTTGTGGAAATATGCTACCTCTATCGTAGAACACGTCTGCAGCATACCTGGTATAGACTATAAGCCCTCACAGCACTGGCAGTAGTAGTGCGGGACAAACCCTGCCTCAGGCAATGTTTAAGGACGAGAAGAAGAAGTTCTGCCGGCTTCCCAAACAAGGAGTTTCTTAACCCTTTAAGAACTGCAGTCCCGTTTAGGGACAAACCACTCAAAATTCAAGTGTCTTTCCCCAATTGCCCCCAAAACGAGACTGCAGTCTTCAAAGGGTTAAGTGGTCGCCGTCTACTGCACATTAACACGAAGCGGCAAGTAACAGGGGCGGTGTGGCCCTTCGTGGATTTCGTGCTCGGGAACAAAGGTCTGCCCTACGCTACGGCAACTCCAACTCAACGGGTCGGGATTTCATCGTCCTTCCCCTGCAACAATCCCAGCCTGCATACATACGAAGCTTTCATATTTTTGTTTTTGTTTCTTGAAAATTTTCAATATTCCGTATTCTTCTGTTTTTATTTTTACCAAATAGTGGAATGTTATCGAACTTGATATTTTTGGTTCTGGAGAATCTCACGAATAGCAACAGAACGTCTCCGTATATTGATACATATCTCCGATTATTTCCAAGCTTTGAAAATTATGGAAAAAACGCTCTCGGATAAGAATGAACCTAAGAATGAGCTTGAGTAGTACCGCTGTACGAGTACAGCACCGTCCTGGACCTGTGGCGACACACCGGGACACCGGACCAGGCTAGATGTCTTGTATGATAAAAGGGTGCGTTGCATGCTGCTGAATACGTAGGAGTAGTAGCTTTTAGCAGAACCGCTGCCGAATCATGAAGTCTCCTGGGAGTCTCAGGACGATCACTTTGATACGGGGGGCACTTCGGAGTGACGGGATTAGGGTCATACACTTTGTGTATCCCCATATTGTGTTGGTCCCTTATATGCCCGTTTGCGATTGACAGTGTTCATGCAGCGCAGTAGCAGTCCATGGGGTCGTTGGTAGGACTTTGCACTTCCGTGCTTTCTGAAAGAGTCGAAGAGTCAGGGTTTAGGCCGTTTAGGTCAGGCCATAGGCCATTCGAGGCAGGCATCTCGTGAGGTGTGAGAACGAGCCTCTGAAAAAATTAGGTGCCGCCCAATATAATGAGTGTCCCACGCGCGTCTCACCGGAACAAAATCTGTTCGTTTTGTTTGCTTTCAAACCCATTTCATTGCATTGTCTTCCTTTTTCCCCCCCTTTCGATGCCACACACCCCGATGCTGTATATATGACGCACCTATTATTCTACTCCTTATTGGCGCTGCAGCGTATGCCTTGGGTAGCAACTACAACTTCGAGCCGGGGTTTGGCAGCGGGTTCGATCCCATCCAAGCCGCCGTGGCGAAGGTCGGCGCCGAAGGCTCCCCCTACTCGGAGCTGGAGAGAGACCTGATCCACGCGATGGCAACGCGCTCCTCCGCCGAAAGCAAGGCCGCGATAGACCCTGCTAAGTTTATGTTCGGTGAGTTGGAACGCGGGTTGTGTGTGTTGGGGTCGGAGGAACTAGCTGAGGCTTCTCGTGTTGGGATATTTATAACTCGCCCAATAATAGCTACGTACACAGAAGACTACGTACACAGAAGGCGGAGTTGAACTTGGGTCATTCGTTTATTTCAATGTTTTATGTTTTTCCTTTGTTTCCATGTTTCGGGGTATGCTTGCTTTCAAGGTTATCAACTTCGAGGCCCGTGCTGGAACGTTGTCGGACTGCAAACGCAAGAGTAGTGTTACAGGGTGGCGTGGCCCGCCTAACACCTTCACGTCGTGTATTGCTTCCGCTCGTCCCCGGTCCCCTGATCTACGCATGCCTTCCCGCGTTGTTGGAACTACTGCTGAACGCCTCCTGTTTCGTCGTCGGGACTATTGAAGGCAACCCGCCGGAGCTGAACGTTGACTATTCCGGTGAGTGTTGACACGACCCCAACAGACGCATGCGCTTCGCATATACGTCGTGGGAGAGGACGAGTCAGACAAGCCTGTGATATTCACTGTCAACTACGTCTGGTCCGGTGGAAAGGCTGGAGACCTTTGCTACGAACGAAAAGCTTGATGCGCACCTTGGATGGCTTGCCTATCTCTGCCACAGAAGAAGTTTGCTAAAACACAGAATCAACGCGTGATCAACGAAGGTTTCAGTGTTCCTCTGTTTGTGCCGCGGGCTGTGATGATTAGCATAGGTACCGGTCCTTGCCCTCAAAAAGAGTGGGGTTCTTGGCGTATACTGACTGCTGCAGGCCGGTGGCTCTCGCAGATGCGATTATATAGCGTCTCCCCTCTAAAAAGCGAGCCTGTCGTCCACAATTTGGTTAGTTTTTGTGTAACCGTGCCGCCCTTAACGGCCCTCTTCACGCAGATGCAATGGCCAAGCTGCACAAAAAGCATGTCGGCGACATCGACATCGCAGCGGTGTACGCGGAGTCCTTGATGGTCCTGAAGCCGTGGGCGATGTGGACGAGGGATCCCGTGTCCGGCAACGTAACTCCCGCGACCGAGGGGACTCTTGTCGCCAAGGACGTCTTGGAGCGGGTGCGTTTTTCTTCTGTCGCTTCGTATATTGAGGCATTTTATCAAACGCTATACGTGATACGTAGTCGAAAAATCGGTTTCATCACTTTGGCGTATTGGAATATGGGCGTTGAGATTCACATTTTGTTCCCGGTCAACAAACCGGCCAGCCCAATAGAAATAGCGGTGCCGTCACACACACAGCCATCACTCCAAACAGGCGACCTGGACCCCCCCCCCCCCTTCACACTGTCGGCGTGAAATCAAACATGTGGAGACGTTAAACAATCTAGGAAACCCCACGAGGTGTCAACCGCCTCCGAGGTCGGTACGCCTAGTTGTGTCCTACATTGATTGCTCAATGTCTCCACAAAGTGGGTGTTTAACGCCCACATTGTGCACGGGGGAGGGGGGGGGGGGGGGACATGTGTAGAGGTGCGCCTAATTGTTCTGTGTGAGGGAACTGCCTCCAACCACCCGTAGCACGGTGCCACGGTGTCTCTTCTCATTGCCTTTCTCATTGCCCTCGCATTCAGGCCATGGAGGCCCCTAGAGGGATGGAGCACCCGGGCGTCCTCCACCTGTACTGCCACCTCATGGAGCTCTCGGACGACCCCACTGCGGCAATGCCGGCTGCAAACGCCTTGAGAACTCTGTACCCCTTCGCGGGCCACTTGACCCACATGGCTTCGCACATCGATATTTGGGCTGGACAGTACAAGGTAGGGATAATGACAACATATATCTGTTCGTCTACAATGCCTGGTAGTACGGATGGCGGAGTTTTGCTCGGGGTATATATATACTATATATATATATACATATATGTATAAATAACCATGCAATGCATTCAAGCTCAGCTTCGCACACCGGCATCTGGGCCTGACAGTACTCGATATACACCTGACAACGTGTCTATATGTTGGTCTAGCCAGTCTGCCTCACGGTAAAGGCGCGCATCAGGTTGCGATGATGGCATGGCAGGGCCCCGCATATTGAGCGAATATCACCTGGGGGCACCTGTACATGAGGATATCAACACATCTACGTAGACGTCAGGGGCATCGCGATGCTTCTCTATGCTTGATTGCACCTTTGGAGCTTCCTTTTGCCGACGGCGTTCCAGCCCAGCCGCCTGAACGCCCATCGTGGACATCTGTATATTGTTTTTACCCCTCCCCATGGATCACCTTATTTTAAAGTCAGTGCTTATCCTTTCGACCTGCGTTCCGTGCTCATGCTGCCGACGTTCTAAAACCTCCTGTTTACAGGAAGCGCTGGATATCAACTTGTCGTCTATCCACACGGATAATGCTATTGTCGAGTTTACCGGGTGAGTGTGAGCAGCAAGCAGCATGTGACATCTGGGGAATATTCTCTGGTATAAGTTCCGACTTGAACCGTAACATGTAGCGGACGTAAAGACTTGGGAGTGTTGCCGACTACAATGCAACACACGCAAATCACTCCGTTTCTCTCTCTGTGTTGATCTGGGTCCATCTACGGAGCCGGGTACGCTGCGACGCGGACCCCTGGCTCCTTTCCGGTACAGTTTTACGTATGAATCTACTACTGTACCGCGCTGTTTTATAGAAACAGCGACGTGTTGTATTCTTGAGATGTCCACCATTTGTGCGCTGCAATGCGATCGCGAACGGTATCTGGGTTTAGTAGTACGCAGATAGGCCGGCCGTACGTTCCACACAGTAACCTCTTGTTGCGCTTCATCCACAAAACCTGTAAGATATAAAAAGTCGGCTGGACCGTGGAGAAGAGGATTGATTCCAGCCGGATTGTCGAAGATGCACACTGCCCATATCCTCTTTCCCCCACGACGGGAGTACGTACTGCTTACGCCCTGACCTACAGGGTGTGTTGCGGTTTCGTTGTCGCTGCCGTGGATATCTGTGACCGTGACATGTGCTGCGGGTGACGGCAGGATGGAAAGAAGCTTCTGGCGTGCAGGGTGTCCTGCGCTGTTGCTGCTGCTGCTGCTGTTGTTGTTGTCGTCCTCGCCACTCTCTTTTGTAGTGAGATGCGGTGTGGGTGACGATAGAATGGAAATCAGCCCCTGACCTGCGCGTGTGTGCTGCGCTGCTGCTGCTGTTGTTGTCGTCGTCGTTCCTCTCCCTGGTTTCTCCATGCGATGCGGTTCATGGCAGAGTCGAAAGCAACTTTTACAAGGCCTACCGCATTCACAACGTTCACATGGCTGCATGGGCGGTGAGCTACTCTACGACAAGCTTGTCTCCAGTGTCGGGTAGGTCATCGCCGTTCCCCACAGCATCACCAACAGTAGTTATCCCAGGGTTGACCAGTTCCTGATCTGCCTTACCGAGCTCACGTTGCTGGGTGGAAGCTGTATGGTCAGCATGACCCAGCACATATTCCCTGGGGGTCGAATCGGATATGTACTAGACAGATCCTGCACACGATATAAAAACGGCATTGTAGGATCTGCTGTAGATCTTGATCTGTCTTATGTTTGGAAAAACATGTACTACGCAACTTACCCCAGCGGCGAAGGCGTAAAAAAATGAGTTTTTCTTCGCGACAGCTGCATGGTGCGTAAGGTCCCGCGCACTGTCTGAATACGGTTTTCGTGAAGGATATGTATACGGTAGATACAGCTTGGTGACCAGCTCGGGGTGCTACCGCGGGGTTCAAAGGATGAGTATTCAAGCACGGTAGAGTGTTGTCAACTAGACGCCGCCCAACAGTACCTGGGTCCGAAACACCGCTATAAATACCACTCTTCCCAGGAAATATAGTCAATGTTTTACGTTGATCCCAGAGTTCCACTGGGGGTGATATTTTCGGCCGAGAGAGGTACTGCTATGAACAGCTACCGGTAGGAACTAGCAGTCAACATCATTTTGATGGAACTTACTGTAGAGACTCTAATCGGTTGCCCCCGACGGTGTATTTATCTATACGAATGCGTTGGAAGGCGCTTTTCACCGGCCGGGCCGAAGATGCGATGAGGATGGCGCGCGTCATGGAGGCAATGCTGCCGCCGGGAGACGAGCACAGGTGAGCGGCATCCGCTAGTAGATTTGGCCGCGAATCTTCGGCATCCACGGCGTACACCTGGCCACATATTCCACATCTGCCGGGCAGATGTGGCCATGTGGCCATATCCTCTGGATACACCGCGTAGATCCAAATGTGCGCAGTTTGCTGGACGTGTTCCACCGATCTCACCCCTCACGACTTTGCGGGTGGCGTTACTCTGCCAGGGGCGTTCTTGGCCATTCCTACGGCGCGTCTTGGTGGAGCGTGTTGAATTGGTTCTGTTTGGAAAAATTGTGGTTCCAACATCTCAACTTTCTACTTCTACGATCAAGTATCTGTGACGTTACCACGCCAACCGAACGCTGACCCTTGACAGAAGCATGCTTACAGGGTGTGTTGCCCAGCCGCCTCCACGAACCGATGGCGGCTGGAGGGGGCATTTATAGCAGGCAGTGCCCCAGCCTAACCGAGGTTCTCGGTGGCGGTAAAAACCGAAACGCGTCCGCTCGTTCGGTCGAAATACCGCATGCTTGTAGCTTCCCGGTACAGAGGTATGTTAGTACGGGGGGGAGGGGGGGTGGCAATCAAAACCCGCCCTTGACCCACAAAACCAAATTACGTATTATCCCTTATGTTCCACGAGCCGTGGATCAATGCACAGGTGGCCGGCACCTCTCTCTCGCCTCAGGGGTGCGTACACAAATCATTGTGGTGACGGCAATAAATGAAGCACCCCACAAGACGCCAGCAACCTCTCGATTCGGCGCGCCTTTCGGTGCGTTGCATTGTTGAACGTCTCCACGAGGCTATTTGCGCGCCCACATTGTGCAAGGGGGAAGTTACGGACGCCTGTCATACACGCTCCCCCGCAAGGGTAACGAATAAGAGCCGAACGCCGGCAGCATGCAGCAGAAAATTAAACACCCCTAGGAAACAGCACGCTAACGTATATTGTTGCCGCTGCACTGCATAGATATCATTCGCCGGGATGTTTTGTGACCTCGTGGTCCTTCGCGTCTTGGGTATTCCCGCCGGCTTAAGATGTCGACCTCTTTTGATTTCGTTTTCGGCACCACAGCGGCATCCAACACATGCTCGGCGGCATCATCCCCATGGGCAAGCTCTTCCTGGAGCCTTATTCCATGACGAAGTGGCATGTCATGATCAGGCAAGGGTGGTGGCGCACGCTTCACCTTTTCGGAACGCGCCGTCTCCGGGTTCCCGGTTTTGAGGCGCTCTTTACTTTCATCCAAAACTGTTTTTCACTTTGAGCGAGGTACTGTAATAGTAGTAGTACGCGCAACGCGATGGTGAACGGTTTTGTGGGCTGGGCACGAAACGAAGACGTTCCATTTTTGTTTTTCAACAAGAAAAACGATATTGAAAATATATTGGGGTACACACTGTAGTCCTTCGTTTGAGAGCCCTGCCGGTCAGAAATGGCTGGGTCCAGAACGTACCCCCCCTTCCTCGAGGTAGTACGGCGGCATAATGGCTCTTGCCGGGACGTTTGCGGGCTATGTGGGCGAGTTGGGGTAAAAACATCATATCAGATCCAGGCATCGGCACCCCTGCATCACTTGAGTGAGATAATCACCCGGGTGACTCGGACAGAAAAATTGCCAAAATTATAGAGATATACAGCGAGTGACCGAATCAGCAGCGACTGCCGTGCGCGACGTGAGGGGTTCCCCGACGGAGAAGCTATTCATTAGTGCTTTCTCTCCGTTTGCCATCGGGCGAAGATTTCCGCAGGTGTGGGTTGGTAGTTCCTTTGCGAGTACCCAGGTTGTCAGGGTGTGTCAAGTGCACAGATTTTCGGGATGTAAGGTACTGAATTTATTTTTGAGAATACATGCGTAATGTACCCCGAGGAATGACTAACAAAATGCCAGGCCAGGTACGGTGCATCGAGCATATCTCGGAGTGCAGTACCTGCTACAGTAAAAGCACACACCCTTGCAGCAATCCTTGCCGTGCTCGCGCCGGGTGTTCGACGCGTTCTACGATAGACGCGTGAAACGTTTGCTTAGGTCAGCACGTTTTTTTGTTCGACAGACATGATCCTCGACTGAACAACTCCGGTACGTACCCCATGTCGTTGATCTCCTTTTTTTGTTGTGCAATGTAATGCGTTCTGACAATCCCCATGATAGGCCGAGGCTAAAAGCGTCCATTTTTTTTCTCGAAAATCGGTTGTTTAGAGGGGGCATGCAGAGCTCCTTAGCCCCATTAGGAGTGCACTCCTGTTTTGGGGACAATTGGGGATCAATTACTTGGAATTAGAGCCATATGCAAGTTTCTGGGCAGTGCAGCAATAAACGAGCCTCATAAAACCGACATCCGGGTATCATAGGTGCTGCCTAGTGCCCCGTTGCCACACCGCACGTCGTCTGACCGCAGTATATTGTGTTCCGCAACGCGCCGCCGACCGCAAGGTTCGGGATGTGGGACGAGATCATCGCCGAGCCACAGTACGAGGACTGCGAGCTGTACGCGACAGGGGTCCCGACGGGTTTCTACGCCCGTGGTATCGCCTACGCCTCCATGGGGATGGTCGCCGAGGCGGAAGAAGAACAGGTGAGGCGGGAGGGCGGGCGGGCGGGCGGGCGGACGGGCGCAAAATGGCGAAGCGCGGATTGATCTGCAGTAGTTGTTGTCACCTTAACTGCCGCGGCGTGTGGCGGTGCTATATACAGGGGGAGGTGGGTTGTACAATGGCAGGCTGCTGTAGGATGTAGCCACACAGTGTTTCTGTTGTCAAGGCAGGATGCCCTTATGTCGTTCGCGGTACGGCACAGGAAACCCTACACGAAGTGGGAAATCAAACCCTGGCTGGATATCGTGTTTGAGAGAGATAGTGCACTGCTGGTATTGTCAAGATAACGACTCTTCGCGTTTTCTTATTTTCCTCTAAACTTCAGCCTGCCTTTCTTGTTTAGCTTGTTTCTTGTTGTTTATGTAAATGCCCTCTACTGCGTAGTCGGCGAGGCTGCCCGCGAGGAACCCCTACCGGAACGGCATTCGGAACCCCCACGGGAACGGCATTGCTCGACGGAACGAAGAGTCGACAACATTTTGCGAAATTCTGCCAGAGTCAACCATAAAAGCAGTTTACGTTGCTGTAATAACTTCTGACAGCCCATCACCGAAGCGGTAGCATTTCATTTTTCCGCCCCCCCCCCCTCCCCCTCAAAAGAGCTAGTGGGCACTGACCTTGGCGAAACATGAAAAAGGGCAACCCAGCCCGACCAACAAATGCTCATGGCCCAGCTAGCTAGCCAGGAATACCAAAGTTTACTATTGTTCAAACCAGGATTACGATTTTTGGTACCAGTCTGATCATAAGGAGCGTGTAGACGGTAACGAAAGCTAGAAATGTGCGTTATATTTATGGTCGTATGTTGGGTAGTCAGTTCAGGAACCTGCTCGGCCCCAATGGTTTGGCCTATTAATAGAAGTGCAACCTCTACGTTAACACGCGTTTTCTGCCAAGTCATCCGTAAACCGATATAGGGCAGGGTACTACTGTAAATAAACTAGTACAGCCATACCTGGTACCAGGTATAGCATAATATATGTATATATATATAAATGTACCGTATGACCAAGAGGGGTGTTACAGGAGACAACTGGAGGGTGGTAATTAGTAAACCCGGTCGATTTTTCTGGATGAGCTCCAACTCGATATACCACTCGATGGGCGGGATTATCAGGACCGCTGGGTATCATGCCGATTTTCGAAGTCTCGTTACCTTGCCGGCCAGAGTCGTAGAGTCCATGAAAGTTATTGTCGAGACAGTACCACCACTGCAGAACTTCACGTTTTCTCGCTTATGTTACTTTTCCGCTGAGGTTTCGAACAGAAAAAGTGCAGAAATTGCACCCTCCCCTACTATTGACCACCTCAACATATTTCACGCGGTATCGCTTGCTACTTATTCGTCGAGATTTCGAGCAAACCGACAACATAAATTGTACCCTCCTCGACTACACTCCCCCGCTCCCTCTACCGCACCATGCTTATTTTTCTTGGGACCCCTTCCCCCCCCCTCAGGCCAAATACCTGACGAGCATGCAGCAACCAGCCCTCGAAGGACGGATGCTACACAACAGTGAGTCGCTTTTGTCCCTGAAAGGTGGTGTCGTCACCTCTTGCGGTAGACGAGCATCATCTGCTATGTCTGTTTTGTCGGCGTGCTATGATTGGCGTCGCCTTTTTTGCCCAAAACAAATGTCAGGCTGACGGGGGAGGGGGGGGGGTCTGAGGAACTACTGCTCTACCGCGATCTATCTAATATGGCTGGAATCCCGATATTCGTGTATTTAAAACATGATTCGTTGTATACGTTGTTTTTGGGCGATTGTTGATCGTGCTTTCGCTTGAGTTTTTTTTATCGGCGTAAGGTTTTCGGTGAGAATTAGAGAAGTAAAACATCCCCTGGGAGTGAAGGAAGGTCGGGACATGAAAGATGCGCTATCCCTATCATGGGACTACGGGTCGCACGTAGCGTCTGTCTGTGGTGTAGTCTGCACCCCTGCTACTCTCTTCCACTGCTGTAGAAAATCCGGCAGTCTTGTTTCATTCTCCGGTTTATCTAGTTCCAGCAGATCTGTCGTAGCGGTTGTTCCAGCTGTTATCGAATGATGACAACAAAATGAAACGCCGGTCAGTAGTGCGGTACGCGCACCAGAACGGCTGCAGGCAGCAAGCACTCTGCCTACTACAGTGGTAAGGCCTTCGTTCGCCTACATTACCCCTCTCGGCACGTTGGTCGTTTCTTGGTTGGAAAAAAAGATCCCGTGATGTCGGATGAAGACCCCTGCATCCTGAAGCTGGGGGAGGCCATGCTGTCGGGGGAGATCGAGTACCGCAAGGGGAATTTCGAGACGGCGTTCGAGCTCCTGCGGGAGGCGGTCCGGTGCGTGCATCAAGCAGCTCACAAGCGTTGCCTCGCATGCGTGCTATGAGCTAACCCCACCGGAACCCGTACTACATAGATAGCGGCCCACTATGTGTATACCTGGTATATATAGTATATACTACCAATAAAATATATGGTTTGGCGTCATGAAACCGTCCACGATACGAGCAGCGTGAGGGCAAGAAGTACAGGCAGGGCCTCATTGCGCGCAGAGCCGTACGACTCCATGCATTCAGCCATTGTAACTCGGGCATCAACGTGTGTTGCCTCTCGATCACGCAGTTACCGTCGCTGAAACCGTCATTGTTTCAGTGTCATGTTTCCTCTCTAGTATACGAAAAGGAGACAATACGATACGTAGGGAGGGGTATGTATTGACAGCCCTTTTTGGGCGAATTCCCTGTGACTGTTTATCCGATTAATGCTGTATTAATGGCACGTTTTCGTCTAACGAGGCAGTGTTTCGTGCCGGACGGAGTCCCTCAACGGAGGCGATTACCCGATTTTTTACACCCGACTCGTGTTGTATCGATAGCAATGTTTCAGCCCAATGAGGCCAATATTTGTGACGAACGGAGCTCCCTCCTCGAGTGAAGAGCTACTACCCCAAAAAGGTATCAAGACATGCCTTATTGTTGTGCTCTATTCCTCGCTGGCACCTTTTCAGTATATAGGTCATGATGGGGGCTCGTTCTTACCGGGTTTATAGCCTCAAAAATTTCAGTGTGCCTCGGGCGGGTTATTATTGAATAGTATTAACAGTGCTGCAACAGTACGGAGCTGTTCAAGTGAGGAGCAGCCTCAGAAACACTAGGTGCCACGAGTGCCCTCTGCCGTAAAACGGCGTTGCACATAGGCAGCCCTTTTGAGCCCGACTATTTTGAGGCTCACGGAGCTCCTGAGCCGAAGAGCTACCCATCCTATCCCGATCCTGTTGCACAGCTATTTATTGCCTTTTTCATCGGGCAAAACCTTCATACTTCTCGAAACGTCTGCTTTTTTCGGGTGAGGCATGGAGCTCCTCGAACGAACATGGCCTCGAGAAAATGTTGGGTCCTACGACCCCCCCCCCCCCCCCCCCCCCTTACCGTAGCAAGCGGCGCTGCCCCGGTTGGTGTTGCGCGTGATGCCCTGTGCACCCGTCGTGTCTACCCGCACTACCAGATCGCGCTCTCATAGAAGATGAGCCCCACAAGAGAGCTTTCGGCCCGGGTTTTCTTTTATCATACCTGGTAGGCATTTGGGAGCGGTTGTTCTGGATTTTGTTCAGAGCAGGCCCTTTGTCGGACGGTGCAAAGGTCATGTCCTTAACCGGAATACTCGGGATTCAAACCGGTTTCTTTGTTCGCGTGGCGACACTACACAGAGGGGCTGAAGCGCTGTTTCGAAGCTGAGGACAAGCACCGATGGGTTGGTTGATTGACACGACCCTATGCGCTATCTTTCTGGGGGAGTGTTTTCACCGGCGGACGTTAAACTACTGCAGACGTCCACCCTGTCAACGAATTTTCCTCTATCTACCGCACGCCCATGTTTTTCTTTAAACAACGAACGACAGGATCGACATGTCTCTGGTGTACGACGAGCCGTGGGGATGGATGGTCCCCACCCGACACGCTCTGGGTGCTCTTCTCCTGGAGCAGGGCCACGTCGAAGAGGCCACGGGTGTGTTCAGGTGAAGCATGGTGTCTAATTTCCGCTTTGTATGGGGATTGGGGTGTGCACGTTTGCTTGGGAATGGCCCCCGTGTTTTCTTTGGCTTCCTATATACTTCCGGTGCGTATTGGAGCAGAGCCACGTTCTAGCAGGCCACGGAGGTAATCAGGTGAATAAGAGAATCCAAGTTCCGCTTTTTGGCGGGTTTGTGGTGCTCTTGTTCGCTCGGATATATGCCTACGTTTTCACTTGCCTTTGTGTGTACTTCCGGACTGCCTTTTTCAAGTCGTGTCGCAAAGTAGACGCTTGAAACGCGGCAAGGGTCTGTAGAGTACACATTCTGGCCATATTTGTTTCTGGCTGACGGGTGCTCCTAATCTACTGTAAGGAAACTTCTGCTTTAATTTTTGCTGTATACCAGTAGGTCGTGTGAGGGTTTCGGTGTAGATGCGCGAGTGTGCATTTTCTCTGGGTAAGCGCCTCCTTTCAACCGTTACAACTCTGGAACCGATTGATATCACCCCCCAATCACCCAAGTGGCCGTTGCTGTAATCGTCAGTTTGTATCGTCGTTTATCCTATCGGAAACCCCCAAGAGGGTTAGCTCCAACTACGACTGTAGTGCATAACTCTTGGATACTACCAGTATCAGTAAGGAAGGAGGATGATCTGCGCAAGACGGTATAGGATTTACGGTGTAACCTCGACATCAACTCCCCAACTGATTGGACCATGTAGTAATAGCAAACTGTGATCGTTCTGTTTTCTTAATAATTTCGTATCTCCTGACTTGCTGACACCGTGTGTGAGCAGAGCCGACCTGAAGATGTACAAGAACAATATGTGGGGCTTGCTCGGCTTGCTCCAGTGCCTCGAGAAGGCTGGCGATCCCGAGGTGAGCATTGCACGCGTCGGGCAGACGACAAATTACTATTAATAGCTGGTACAGTAAATCATCTATTTTTTGTTTCCAGGGCATATATACTGTACCAGGTACCAGGTAAGACCCTTAAGGTGCTGTTCTGGGTATGCTGTACAGGATCTAGGATCTCTAATCATACAGGTTCAACCGAGCAGACAGTTCCCCTACTGTAGTTCGTGCCGATCGTAGAACTTCCACGCCCGGAAAAATGATCTAAGTCACGCAGATCACATTCATCGGGACCCAGATCATGCAGGCCACATAAATGCCACCGGGCAAACATCTGCCGCAAAAGATCTACAGCAGTACTGTCGTAGATTACCGAGGCAGAAATCTGATCTGTCGGAAAGATGGAAAAGTTGAACGAACACAACGGAAAGGATATTCCGGGCAAAGTCATTTATGAACTACCTGGTGCAGTAGAGCGCGAGACGAGGTTTTGTCTGATCTACTAGATGTATGCGTGGAAGCCTCATCCCACGGAACGGGAGTTGCGCTTTTTGGGCGTGAGGCCCAACAGTGCAACCCCTACTGAATAATGCCTCCACTGAGATGCCACTACGTTTACCTGACCGCGTTGCCTCGACCTACGCACAACCTATTGCTAAAACTGTAAGGCCGTCGACGTCAAGAAACGCTACGACGAGGCATCGTCCGCGGCCGACACCAAGCCGACCGCGACATGTTTCTGCGCCAAAGCTGCGGGTGCGAAGTCTCCTCCTGCTGCCACCACCTCCGCCAAGACGGCGTGCTGCCAGTAACGGGGCAGACTGAAAGTTAGGGCTGGCAAAGCGTTGCCGGGGGGAACAAAACACCGGGTGGAGACACTCCGCCAAAAACTAAAAATGCCGGGAGGGCGGGGACGGGGGGTATCATCCGGATGCCAACCCCCCTTACAGGGCATGCTAGCACACCTGAGGCTGACGGGGCCGGCAAAGCTGCCGGACGGCTTATTTTGAATCGCCCAAGGACACCGCCGCCCCGAAGGTATGGATGGTACCGGGGAAGTGCCGGTGACAGCTGTAGGGCTAGCTGGCGGCGATAGGGCGTGTGGCCGTCCTTGCCGAAAAAAGGTCAAAGCTCCAGCAGAGCTGAACCACACGAACAGAAGTCGTGCACGCGCTACGCCAACAGTAGTGTCGATAGCGCTCCTTCTTGCGTGGGGTGCTCTGAACGCGCGTGACTTGAGCTCCGAAGAGCAGCAGCAGCAGCAGCTAGCTGGTGCCCGATCGAAAAGAGCATGTATATGGTAACGTATGCGGCAGAATACAGTAGTATGCGTGGGGGGGGGGGAAACGCTTGCGCCGCAGCAAGCCGACGTTAGGAGACGGAGCACGCATGTATACGCAGTACACCACAGGCGGAAACTAAAGCATGAATACCGTGCTGTTGCGTGTGGAGGCGTGCTCCAGTAGGGGTAGCACTTTCCCTTGTCATATTCGGTCTCCAAAGATTCAGGAACATTTTTTGTAGTCGATCTCTCAGCAAGCCCCGGCATTATCTTGGAAAGATACGCCTCCGACAAAAAAAATAGATACACGCGTAGGTCGAAATCGGTTGTCGTAAGAGGTTACAATCATTTTCCCGGGGGTCGGGACGAACTGTGCTACGTAGGGTCGTGGCGGGAAGCAGCCGGTTGTTGTGTGCTTCATGTGTGCGTGCTGTAATATGCTGTGTTCAGTGTGCTTCGTATCACTCGTGTCGCCCAGTGTGTGATGTGGGTTACTTACTGTACGTGTATGTATAATAATAGCGTAATGCGTTATCTATCATCCTTGGGTCTTCAGTTTTCTTAGAGCCATTCGGGAAGAAATTAAGGCAACACCCCTGAAAGGGCATCGCTCTCGGTATTTCCCGGCCTTCCAGGACAAATACACCAACATCCAATGCCGGGATCGACGCAATAGCAGCAACGTGGGGTCGCCGAATTGTCTTTTGAGGTCCGGTGCACAAGCACTTTCGCATTTTGACTTTTCCGGCTGGAAAAAGTCTTCTGGGATTTGCTGCATCGTCACCATCGCCTCTTGAAGGCTGGTGGGACATCGCTTTCGGGATCGTAAAACAAGCATCAGATCTATAGCGTCTGGTTGGATACCGTATCAAAAATTTCGATACCCAGTCCTTTCCCGTGTTTTTTTAAGAGGACCAGTGGCACTGGACAAAGGAAAGCTTCGGTCCAATCCAAAGCTATCGATAGCGTACATATATACGAATCGATTTTGTTTTTGGTTCTCTTCCGGTATCGTATCGAAGTTTATTATTTTTTGTTTTTTCCTTCAAGACCCCAAAGACCGTTAATCGCGAGACGATCTCGCCTCTTCTTCCAGGACGAAGTCGACGCAATCGCCGACGTGGTCATGCACAAAGTGTGCAGGGTCCGAGGCGTCGTTGTTCCCGCCGCCCGTGTCACGGTAGACGCCTGTTCTCACGAGATTGGAAACCCAGGGAAGCCCTGCGGCGTTCGCCCCTCGGATGTCTCCGCTCGGGTTGTCTGCGGTGAGCGGAGGGAGCGGGCGGAAGAGCGTTCGGCGAACAAAGCAAGATGGTGTTGGTGGAAAATGTTGCATATTACAACAGCAAACTAGTGGAAGGGGGATCTAGGTTTTCCGCGAACAGCGCAGCGACGAAGAAAACGCTTTTCACTGGTAAATGTAATCAGGCATGTCTGTGTCAACACACCTAGTAAGGACAGACTTGGCGTTGTTGTCGGTCTCCGTAGACACAGATACCGCCTTCGCATTGTCGGACAAAACGTGGCCCATTTTTCGGATACATAGGGTTAGGGACCATCTGTGATTTGAAGCATTTTTCGTGGGATATCTGGGCCACGGTTTGGACATCCGGTCAATATGTGCTTTTACGCTGCTCTCAACGTCCGTCGGTGGAAGAGAACTCCGAACCTTTTTGACCCTTTCAGGACTGCAGCCCCGTTTCGGGGACATATTACTTAGATTTTGACTGGTTTGCCCCCAAAACGGGACTGCGGTCGTAACAGGGCTAAGGGAGTAAGCAGCCTCCTGATGGTTTTCGTTCCCCTCCGCCGCAATGTGCCAGCATGATATTTTGGCCTCTCACGTTGAATTCCGAGCTTTTGCCTTCACCGAGAAATAGATACCCACCCCCGCCAACAACACGAACCGCACGACCAACAACAATAACACCAAAAAACAGAAATACCACAACAACGGCAGCATCGGCATGAAACTCAACAAGGCAAAGCATAACACAACAACCCGCAAAAAAAATACTGTAGCAACAGCAACACGTACACCTGCACGAGCGAAGAACAAAAACAAAGAAAAGACAACGCAAATCACAACAAAAGCAGGAACACAACCGCCAGCAACGTACGCGAACGCCGACCACATACGCCAACACTATCACGATGACCACCAAAAACAACCACATCAACAGCGAACATACCACCATAACCACCAACAACAGCACCGGAGTGCCCGCGGAACGCACGACCGTACCACTAGTAGCCAATATTTACACTTCCTCCCCGAAATCAGTACAGCCCAAGGTGCTACGGAAAACAACTACGATTCACCAGCTTAGCACCTTTCTCCCGAAGTTGCTAGCTGGCATTCTTCAACCGCGATCGGCACAAAATTAGCCCCACCAGTTCGGCTCAGAAATATTACCCGATATCCTCATTGGACGTCCCATGGGGTCCTATCTGTTGCTCGAGATGTCCCATGGGATACCATTCGTCACCCAAGATATCCCATGCGATCCTGTTCGTCTTACGCGAAACCCCATCGGACTTTCTATGGGAAAGCCAAGAAATGCGAAACACTCGGCAGCCCTCCCCCCTTGGCCCCCAAACTCTCGTCCACGCCATGCTAACTCCGTCCCAAGCATGTAATTAACCCGCGCATTTCTCCCTCCCAAGACGTGGAAACCCTCAACCCGCCGACGTGGCGCATCTACGTACTTCAAACTACTTGTGTCCGAAGCAATTCATCACACCCCTGATTCTGCTCTTTCTGCGCGCATTTCCCCCTGCCAAGGTGTGGAAAACTAACAACCCGACCCGTAAACTTGACTTCCGAACCTCCGAAGCAATCCATGACCCTCGAGCATGCCATCTCTCCACGCAGTTGTGGAAACAACCTGGGACGCGGAGAATCTATTCCCTAACGCTTTGAGCAAACTATACTTCCCAAGCATGCCTCACCTCCGGGCATCTGCCCCTGCCCAGGTGGAGAAAACCCAGAACCCGGGAATCTATTCCCTAACGTTTTCCGAAGCAGTCCCATCATTCCTGCGCGTGGTATTTCTCCGCGTATATATTCCCAGCAAGGTGTGGAAGCCCTACCAACCGCCGACCAGGCACGTCTACTTCCTAACGCTTTTCAGCAAACCATGTTTCCTGGGCAATCTATTTCTCTGAGCACTTCCCCCTGCCAATGCGTGGAAAACCATCAACCCGCCTACCCGGTAACGATCTATTTTCAGATAACGAATTCCGAAGCAAGCCATCGCACTCCTGCCCACGCACTTCTCCCGGCGTTTCTCCCCTGGCAAGAACCGGCAATCCCACAAGCCTATTGGACAACTCCACCTGCAACCGTGTTGGAATCGCTTGCTTCCGAACACGTTTGGGGAGATAGATGTGCCGGGTCGGGTTGTGGGCTTTCCAAACCATGGCAGGGAGAACAAGGGCGCAAAAACGGCACCGTCGGAAAGGATGGCTTGCTGCAAAGAACGTTAGGTATGACCTGGAATGCGTTCCAGGCCATGTCGCGGTGGAAGTTGGTGGGTGATAGGGGGATATAGCGGAAACTTTTCTGCGGCGCCCAGACTCGATTACATACAGTACAGAAGCTCTGTACCTTACCCGAAACTGTGCTTGAGAACAGCCTACGGTGCCGTCTCAAAGCCTGCGTGCTTCGCGAATAATGATGCAAAACGCTACACCAGATTTGATGTTGTTCCGAAGACATTGGTTTGAGGAGCCTGTTAATGGCCAGGCATCAACATATTTTTTGGGTTGAAAAGTGCTACAGCTAAATAGTAGCACGCGACGCATGACCGGCGCTACCCCAGAGGTACGCGGCACTTTTGAGAAGAAAAAAACAAAAAAAAAACTCACACACACACACACACACACTTCTGACCGGCGGGGGCTCCTGCACTTAGGGCCACTCCTGTCGAACAAAACAAAATAACGATTCGTGAGGCTTTTGTCGTGAATCGTGATTTTTTGGGGCGTGAATCACGACAAAACACAACACGATCCATGACGCCATTTTTGTTTTCCTTGAAAAACAACAAAATCACGATTCGTGACATGTGTCATGTCTCCAAATTACCCTGATCGAGGCACTACGCAACCCACGCGCACCAACGGAATCCGAATGCCAGTATAGGGGCATGGCAGACTCTGTTTCGTTCGCCGCCTGTGCACAACGGGCGGCTACCCAAAGACACCACTGGACGCGGGCTAACGAGCGGGTTGTGGCCTCGAAATTTCGAGGAGGAGGAGGAGGAGGAGGCACAGCTCGAAGACAAAGGCGAAAACCTGAGGATGCCACAGGCCAGGCCGGGCGGACGCCCTGCGAGATGGAATCTCGCGAACCGCGCTTGGGCGACCGTCGGTGAAATTAGATATCTCGCAGGCTGGGTCAAGCTTCGTCCCGTTACTCGAAATATCCCACGGGCCGGGCCAGGCGCGGTCGGCCCGGCCCGGAATGATGGCCGTGCCCCCATTCGCGAGGGTTGGCTCTACCCGCTAAAACCGTCGGGTTTGAAATATCGGCACTTTTACAAATTGAAAATGTCATGAAAAGTGTCGTTTTCCGGCTTTTTTCCGTCAGAAACTGAAATGTCAGGGATCGTGATCTTTTTTGCATGCCAAAAAGTCACGAATCGTGATCTTTTTTGCATGACAAAAAGTCACGAATCGTGATTTCTTATTTTCGGTTCGTTAGGAACGGCCCTTAAGAGCTCGTACCCAGGATCGTTCGAACCCCATCCAGATTCTTACAACAGCATTCGCTGTATATCTAGTTGGGTCATCTGGGATTCTTCATCTCGGGTTCGAGTTGTTCTGCCTCTTGGGTGGGGCAGAGAGCTCCTGAAGTCAAGAGCTTCAAAAACGTTATAAACTCCCCTTGCCGCAGCAGCACCTACGTTTCCGGAGGTTGCCTTATCCTCGAGACCTACAACCCTCCGTATCACACCAGGGTGATAAAATAAAACACCCCCTCTGACGAATTCCCGACCTGATTCGCTCGACGAACGATATTTCCACGGCCATCATTTTTACTGCGTGTGCGCCCCCGCCCCCGCTCCCCCCTCCCCCGTTGCTAGGAAATTGGCTCGGAATTTCGTCCAAGCCGGGGGTATTGTACAACGTGGTATACGGTGGTTAACTCACCAAAACAAACGCCATTTTATGGAAACCCAAAGCAGATAATAACCCGATGGAAAATCAATCAATCCCGTGGCCTAGTGTGAATAAAATGTTCCAGCGCACGTAGGGCGCGCCTCAAATGAGGAGCCTAAGTCAATCATACATAATTTCGACCATAAGACAGTACCTGGTACCCTTTAGTCGTCGCATGCGCGTGCATCTCTCGTGAAAAAAAATACCGGCTTTCGACTGATCTAGCCTACAAATATTGAAACGAAAGCGCAAGAAAGGGCGTGGCCTAGGCGCTCGCCGTCTATATCTTTACAGGAAAATGCCGATACCGTCTACTCCGACGCGGAAACAAAACCCCACAGGCACCCACAACCGCCACATGGGTCGCGCACACAGAGGCGCAGACGCAGCATCAGTGGTTTAGACCACAGAGCTATCTTGTGTCGCCGGTCACCTCCTCGTACTTCCCAGGCCCAGTTACGATGGATACGGCCATCAAGCCTCATACACCGTGGTAACATCGGCTACTGTTCATGCTGTCGTAGATAGATATCGAACGAAAACAAATATGAAAAACGACACATCGGATTCCATAAGTACTGGGTACGTAGCTGCTCGGTTGCAATGGCTGACTCAGCTGCGATGGTTGACGCAGCTGCGACGGTTCACTCAGTTGCAGTGGTCGACTGGGTTGCGATGGCCGACTCGGTTGCGATGGTTGAATCAGCCACCACGGTTGAATCAGGTGCGATGGTTGACTCCGCCGAAGTGGTTGACTAGGTTCCGATGGTCGACTCGTTCTCGATGGTTGAATTAGCGGTAATGGTTGACTATGCTGCAATAGTTGACTCAGCTGCAATGGTTAACCCAGCTTCAATGGTTCGGGAGCCCCGCTCCGCTGGCGTGAGAAACGAGTCGAGGCTCGACACAGCAGCCCCTACCTTACCCCGGCGCTCCGCTTTGAAAGGGATGCGCAATCAAAGGGGCAAAAACGACTTGACACAAGCAGCAAAGAAGCAAAAAATGTGTCTGTTCCTGATCGGTGAAAACCCGACGTGCTCCACCCCCGGCATTGTAGGGATGCGAATGTCTATGGTCAAAAACGACTACAGCCCGGAACTACACGAGTACACCCCCCCCCCCCCTGGAAAAAATCCCCCTGTAGGGCAGAACCGGTGCTGCTGTTGCTGCGGAATCATTTCTTACCTCCGACCATGTAAATCCTCTCTAGCTTGTCCCCACCCGCGACGGACACCCCCGCCGGCGATGGCGGGCCAATCACCGCTCTTCTATCCTCCAAGAGCTGCCGCGCGTAGTCGAACGTCGACCTCGTGGGCTTGCCGAATACCTCTATCTCTGGCTCGCCCGTCCCGTACCTCTTGGAGTAGAGCATTCGAACGGTATCGGCGAACGCCCCCTGAGATTTTCCCGATCACAAATAAACGCGCACGAAAAAGTTGCAGCTATAGACTTGAGGCAGCATGTTTGGGGGGGGGGGGGGGGGAGGGGGTGTTACCCATTCAGACTTCACGTAACGAGACGCGTCCCACGGCGGAGTTGGCACTTTTATTTTTGCCTTGTGAGGCAATATTTCTGGCTGATGGGTCTATTTCATCTCCGCCCTCGAGGCGCGAGTACTGCACTGCGCCGAAACAGATTGAGTATATATAACACTCTTACCCCAAGTAATTTGTCTGCGAAACGGGAGCACGGTTCTGAAGGGGTTGAACACAGGCGTTACTCAAAATTTTAGGGTGTGAGGGTGGCTCATGTGTGCATCAGTCTACGCGAAGAAGCGCTTCAAGGCGGACGCCTCGCAGGGTTTTCCCTTCCACCGTTTCACTCACCGCCGCGAATCTCGGCTCCTGGTACGCCGACGCGAACACGAAGTCCGGGTTGGAGATATGCATGGGAGTCTGCGAGGAGACTCCCGACCCCGGCGGGGAACCTTGTGCACACGATGGTTGGTCGTTGAGATAGGTTTGAGATTTCGGCACAATCAATAGATCAGAATTAATGGGAGGGGGGTGTACTCGACAGGGTTAACTTTAATCGTTGCGGAAGGATCGATATTGCACTACCGTGTGTATGAGTGTATGTATTAATGTATGTATGTATTTATGTATGTATGTATGTATGTATGTATGTATGTATGTATGTATGTATGTATGTATGTATTATGTATGTATGTATGTATGTATGTATGTATGCATTATGTATGTGTTTTTGTACGTATCGTTAAGGGAGGGTATCCTTTTGTCCGGGCTGATCGTTGCGGAAAGGCCAGGATCGCAACAAATCAAGCGTTACCCCCTCCCCCCTTGCACCACCGAAACAATACTGATCCCGAAAGAAATAAAACAAAAGCATGGTACGTAGTATTGCGGGGGATCACAGTAAATAGAACCAAACGTTGCTGGTAAAAATAGGTAAATATATAGGCTTTTGTGTGCACCATAGGTCCTATTTACTATGGTCCCCCGTAAAAATAGCCCAGTGCAGTATTCAGACACGCGCTACCAGAGCAGAGGAGTACAGAACCACCCTAAAAATGATGGTGGTAGCAGAGGAGTACAGGGTGGTACCGTATCACACGGGTGATAACAAAAGGTGCCGTATCACACGGGTGATAAGATTACCTGCAGAGCCGATCTCCTCCAGACCCAGGTGGGGTGGGCCCACACGATGACAAAAATAGCAGGTTTTGGAAAATCTCGTCGACGTCTTTTCCATAGATGCGTGTTCACTCGGCGTGTGCACTACCCCCGTTACTATTGAGAAAATCAGCTTTGGAATCCGTCTACAGATATATAAAGGGAACATATATATATAGGGGGGGTGTTATCATGCTTGATACAAGGTACGCTTTGGTGGACAAATTGCTTGGCATTCGTGTGGGGGACGTTTTCGCAGCATCTTATTTACGGGCCCGCATCACCTCCGCGAAGAACATCGACAACGACTTGTACCTCCAGCGCCCAGTCCAACGGGTCGTGCAGAACCATGATCGCAGACACGGGGCGAGGCTGCTCGCTACATGCTTTCCTGGGTACGGTCCAGAAAAACATCGGAACAAGGACGTCAGGGGGTGCATTGGGTGAGACATAGTCTTCGAGAGTACCCCGGGCAATAATTGTGCCCTACAACGAATACAACAGTGAGGTTTGGTAGGTACCGGGGTACCCAGGAGCGTATCACTCACGAGGTGTCCGAGGTGTGAAGGGTTTTGTGTTTTGGCGACACGAGCGTGTCGTAACGCCTCCTCCATCAGAACCCCCGCGACACCCTACCCCCTTCAGGACCTCACTCCCAGGGCGGGGACAAAACACTTGGAAAAAGAGTGGATATCTGCTGTACGGTTCTGCACAATTCAGTATTACGGGGGTCCATATTAAACAGGACCTGCGATACACACAGAAGCCCACATGTTTCGCTATTGTTACCAACAATATGTGGTCTTACTCCCTATGGTCCCCCGTAAATAGTACAAGGGTTTATAAAGTGAGATGAAACCCCAACATTTTAACAAAACGTGGCCCCATACCTTTCGGGAAAGTTCCGCTTGACATAGTAACCGTCTCCCGTGAAGTGGAAAATCCCGGGCCATTCCGCCGCAAATTCTTCGGGCGTCACCTGCGGTGTTACAAACCAAATTCCAGCCGCAGCGTCGACGTTCCTGTACGTTAATGGTCCCTCCATAGTGCTGGTGTGTGCCAGCCAACAGTATTGGCGCTATTCGATAGCGGCAACCGAGACTATTAGTATAGTGCAATGCCACACTCGTCAATCCCATCAGCTCCAAGCGATTTCATGGCACTACAGCGGGCAGCCGGCACTCCTCAACCAGCAATGTAGGGGGACCACCGCTGCACGAAAGAAGAACACCGCTCGAGTGGGTTAGCCTACAAGGGCAATCTGTGCCCGGCAGGGGACATACTGGGTGCATTCCCGGGTTTCCTCGGTGGGGAGGGGTCATATGTGTTCGAGGATGAACCTCCCAAGCCAGCTATGCCCACGCGCACTTGCTGCGCAGACGCGATGTGAGCATCCGGAGAAGGGTATCGAGTACCTTCAAAGGTTCCCAAGCTCAAGTTGGATCGGTGCACCGTAGAGATATGGCGTGCGCGTAGCACGTCCTGGAGACGCAGACAGGTGGGTGCACCACTGCCACCAACCCCACAACAACCGCCAACACCAACAACACAATGATCAACACCGCCAACAAAACTAACAACACCAACACCACCACCACCACCACCGCACCAACGCCACAAACCACCACCGCCATCACCGCACACTACTACCAACAACACCCCCACCACAACCGCCACCATCACCCATCACCACCACTACAACATAGAGAACAGAAAGCATACGGGGAGCACCAAGTCTTCCTGCGCGATCTCTGCTTCTTCGCCGACGATCCCAGCACGATGACCCTCGTTCACAGAGTACTACCCCCCGACGACACCACCATCATCACAATCAACACCACCACCAAAAAACAATACCCCACAAACCGTCTCTGAGAGGCCCAAGTCTTCTTCTGCGATTCGTTTCGCCGACGATCCGAGCACCATGACTCTTTTCCCCGAGTACTCCGGGACTAGCGTCCTCATCGGAGAGTGCGACAGGACCACCATCGACCGCCGCACGTCGACACCGAGCTTTGCCGTCAGTTCCTTCGCCTTTGCCTCCTCCGTGCAACCTGCGAATCGATGCCGGACAAAGAAAAGTGTCCGTTAAAAAGTGTACATCTCTCTATCTCTCCATCTCTCCATCTCTCGTGTTGTTTGAGCTGTCAAGCGCTTACGTCGCTGTTCTGGGTCAAAACGTAGGCTGGGGGCAGACAGGTGGGTGGACTCCCTGGTATAGACGGCGTCCGTGCAAAAATCTCTCCCTCTCTCCCCTCTCTGTCTTTCCCTGCAGATATTGTTAGCTGTCAGGTGTTAGGAAATTGCTGAAGGTCACGATGACGTCTCTGAGGACAGGGGTGGGTGATGCATCAATCCCATCCGTCCGTTCCCTGTCTTCCCATTCAAGATACGCCTCCCGCAATACGGATAATCCTACTGTAGGACAATAAAATCAGCCTTCCAGGGCAATATCAGAACACTATCAACAGCAGCCGGCGGAAGCAGATACTCGTATGTATGTATGTATATATATATATATATATATATATCATGCAATATAGCTGTGACCGCCAGGGTGTTCACCTTCACCGTCCAACCTGCAGGGGGGGCAGAGGGGAAGGGGGAGGGGCATACTCACGTTGCGCATGGCCGTAATGATACCGTGTGAACCATAGACCATAGACTCTCGCATCCTTACTATACCGGGACGGAGCACGTCGGCCTTTCAACATCTAGGTAGACATTGCTCAAACCAAGCGTGAAGCGCTTCGAGAGACGTTGGGCGTGTCGCAAGAAGCGTGAGATGCATCCTACTATTACGGGGGGCCATAGTTAACAGGACCAAATTTTGTCAGTAAAAATGGTTAAACATACTGGTTTTTATCTATACCATAGGTCCTGTTAACTATGGTCCCCCGTAATAAGAACTGTTTTTGAGGCGGGCTTTCTTGCATGTGAATGGCAGCGTCCAGGAGATTGGTTTTATTTCTGACGGGGTGGGGGCGGGGGCGTACTCCATTCTTGCCATTCTTGCCTGCCACGTACCCCTTTCGAAACGGTGGGAGGTGACAATCACGGCTACGTATGTAGGCGAAACGTAAACCTACGAGTGCAAGCCAGGATCAAGGGGTTTCCTCCAACGCTCTCCATCTACATTATTGCCAAGACGGCATGGGGGAGTTGCGGTGAGATTAGCCTTTGTATTTACCGGCCGAGCAGGAAAACTGCGAAAAATAAATAGACAAATAATAACAAGCAAACAAACGGACGAACAAAGCTCCCCACGAGGTTACCTCCTCCATTGGTGACGAAGACGAACGGCACGCAAGCATCCTCAAGAGCTCTCAAGCTCTCCCGCGCTCCAGGAAGGACCTCCGGGCCCCGCACAAGAACGCCGTCAATGTCGAACGCCTTTTGGAACAAAAATCGGCCGGGCGATACGTTTCCGGGGAACTTCGTCTTGTGTCTTACTCTTGTTGTGATATAATAACGGGTCGTGGAAATGGGAAGGATCTTACTACCCAGACTGATTGTTCTTTGCTTGTTAGGTTTGGTCTTCCCACATGTCTATTTGTTGACACAATGTTGCCCCTACTAAGTACCACGTGCTTGGTCACGACACACAGCACGACAATTACCTGGCGTGATATCAAGATCACCAACAACAACAACTGGGGAAGACTATGCTTGGAAGGCGTGTGTCAACCGGGCTTCAAGACCCCACCCAAATCTTATAATACCTCACGCACGTTAGTCCCGCGTTTCCTTCGGCCGGCCACGTTTTAACACGATCGCTGGCGCACGGCGAGCAGCGCAACAATCAGTCGAAGGGAATTCGCCCAAACATTGCCGCGGACGCTTCACCAAAGTAGTAGTATAAACGGAAGCATCTTCCCGCAGACTATGTACTATATATGCAGTACGGGACATCCACTGGTAAAACGACCAGTGAGTGAGATTTACAAGGAAAATTCAAATTTGGGAGTGGCTACGCTGAAGTTATTGTAAAACGCGTACCCGAAAGTTACTGTAAAAAGCGCACCCATTGTGCAAACAATATATCGAGCCTGGACTGACTTTCAGGGTTCATATTATCAGTGGCCGTTTCATACTGTATCTACAGGCAGTATGGGCACGAGTAAACGACAAACACTGTCCTGTTCCAGCCCATCGCGCCAAGAACGCAACATGCGTGTGCAGTACCAGGAAACAGTCAGTTCGCCACTTGTACGTTCGAAAGTACGCCCTGCTATGCTGCTTTCCGTAGCGCAGCACCAGCAACAGTCTAAACAAACGCCAGTTACAAGCACACCACTCACCAAAAGCCGCTACGAACGTTGTGGTTGGTTCGTTCGCCAAACCGCCAGGCCTCAAGACATCACGCACGTATTTGCATGGCGCATGGCGCGACATTTAACACTTTCGTTCGTTTCTTTGCTGCACCCCGCAAAAGTAACCTTATCATACGTTTCTCGCCGCACCCCGTAGCATCCGTAAAAACTGAGCGCGCGTTTTTCCGACGAGGCAAGAAAATTCACCTTAGTCAAGGGGTCACTATTACGGGGGGCATTTAATAGGACCAAATGTTGTCAGTAAAAAATGGTTAAATATATAGGTTTTTGTGTATACCATAGGTCCTATTAACTATGGTTACCAGTCATATTTTGAGGGTAGGTACCATGGGCGTACCACGGTATCAGCATGGGCCCACGACGGAAGCCCCGTGGACCAAGATCATGGACCCAATCATGGGCTCACCATGGATCCGAACCCACCACGGAAAGCACCATGATGAGTCCGCGGATCCGCCACGACGTGCGCACCACGCAACGAAAGCACCATGAAACCAACCCCGGGGCATGCAGGAACCGTGGACGGGCCACGGAAGCACCATGGACCTGACCACGGACCCACCATGGACGCATTCAACGAACACGCCACGACCCAACGGAGCCATCATGAAGACACCACGGACCTGCCACGGGCCCACCATGGACCCACCACCGACTCCATCGACGCGGGGAGGTCATCACGGACCAGCGTCTCGCGGACAGGGCTCTGAAGAGCCTCCAGGGCGAGTGCGAGTACGTGCGCGACGGCGGCTAGGTGGGCCCATGGCGTGTCCCTGGTGGGTCCATCGTGCTTCCATGGTGAGTCCATGGTGGGTTCATGGTCATTCCAATGCGGGTCCACGGTACAGTAGGTCCATGGTGGTTCCATGGTGGGCCCGTGATAGGTCCATGGTGGGTCCGATGGTGGTCCGCGATGGGTCCATGGTTGGTTCTTGGAGGGCCCAGGGTGCGTCCAGGGTGGTTTCGTGGTGGCCACGTGGTGGACCCATGGTGGGCACATGGTGGGTACATGGTGGTTCCGTGGTCAGTCCGTGGGGAGTTCATGGTGCCTCCATGGTGGGTCCATTGCGTTTTCCGTATAGTTCCGTGGTGGGTCCATGGTGGGTATATGGTGCAACCATGGTGGGTCCGTATTGCCGTGGTGGGCCCATGGTGCTTCTGCGGTGGGTCCATGGTGGTTCTGTGGTGATGTGGGGGTACAATGGTGTACCCATGGCGCTTCTCTGGTGGGTCCATGATGGGCCCACTGTGCCTCCATGCCTCCATCGGGGTTCCGTTGTTCCGGCGTCGTGCGTACATGGTGGGCACGTCGCGGCGGGTCCATGTTGGGTCCATGGTTCCCCCATGGTGCCTTCATGTTGCTTCCCTGGTGTATCCACGGTGGGAACATAATGGGTCCGTGGTTGGTCCATGGTGGGTCCATAGTACCTCTATGGTGCCTTCATGGCAGGCCCATGTTGGGTCCATGGTGCTTCCATGGAGGGTCCGTGGTTGGTCGATGGTGCGTCCATGGCGCATCCATGGTCAGTCCACCGTGGGCCCACGGCGCTTCCGTATTGCACTCAAACCTATGGTGCCTCTGTGGTGGGTCTAACGTACCTCCATGCCTCCATGGTGGGCACATAGTTCTGCCGTATGGAGCTCAAGGTGTCCCCGTGATGAGTCCATGGAGGCGTGCGTCCATGCTGCTTTTTGGTGGCGAGCGGAAAAAGAAGACAAATAATACGGGTTCGGCAGCCTGCCAGATGTGTGCCGTATACAGAGGAAGAAGTGCTCGTACGTATGTCGGGTGGGATATTGGCATCGGGAAGCGAGTTGCGCCCCCGCGTATGAGTGATTAGTTCCCAAAACAGGACTGCAGTTTTTTTTTCTTTTTTTTTTTGCTCATCCCATTTATTATCTTCGCCCATCTTCTTCTCTCTCTCTCCTTCCAACTCGTAACTCAGATCCGGGGTCATATAGAAGGCTATGCTTCCCCCTTCCCGCTACGGTACGTGCCTTCATTTTTGTCGCGAGAAGATTTCAGCCTTTTCTTCCCTCGTCGACTCGCATCGAATTGTGCCTACCCACGCTGCAAGGCGCTCTCAACAATTGAATCTTTTTTTACTTTTATTTTTGCAAAATAAAGTCAAAAGTCTGACCCACCTGGGGCCCTAACCCTAACCCAGGACTCAAACACAAGTAGAATTCGAGGTTAACCACTTGAACCACCGGGGCGACCGTAGGGAAGCCAAACAGGAAAGGCGTTCGTAGGCCTTGGCGTCATTTCAAAGTTTGAAAAACAAACATCGACAACAGGAGCGAAAAGGCGCCAAAGCAGCAACAACAGAAAGAAAACAAAAAGGCAAAACTTGAAAAAAAAATATATATCAAACTTCGTTCGATTCCGCAAGAAAGGTGCACACGCATGGACCAAGGAAGCGCACACATCCGCCAAGAATGACAATTAGATGGCTCCCAATACCATAACCTGGTGAAACTGCTCTCGCGCCAAATATTCACACACCTCCTGTCTCTGCTGGTTTTTCAAAAGCGTACTCTATTAACCCCTTTAGAACCGCAGTCCCGTTTTGGGTACAAACTACTCGAAGTTTGAGTGGATTGTCCCCAAAACGGGACTGCGGTTCTAAAAGGCCAAATAGGACCTCTGGTTTACATAAAAACCTATATATTTAACCATTTTCACTCGAACAATATGGTCCTATTAACTATGGTCCCCCGTAATGGTACAAGTAGGTTACAGGGTGTAATAATCGCGGACAAAAAACTGGCATGGATCCGTCGGCCTGCACTGCTGCTGCTGCAAGGCGTGCATCGTTTCTTCTCACCATCCCGAAAGAGGACCTCATTGCACAAGACGACTGCAGCCATCTTCGGGAAGCCACCACACCAACATCGACCGCTTTCCTTCGCATCCGCATCATCTGAACTCCGTAGTGAGGAAACGTGCGAGACGACAAAATGAAAGTGGGTGTGTTCTTGTATTGCTCCCCCTGTCACAACGCCGTACCCACTTGGAAACCCTCGGAAGTGTTGCTACAGGTTGACAGGTTGCCTCCGAGAACCGCGAACAGCGAGAACACGCTACAAACTATCTCCTTGAAGGCTTCGTCAGCTTCCGCGGCAAGCAGCATGAGTAACCGCAGCAAGAGGACGCTAGTGGCGGAGGTGGAGCAGACCTTCAGCCAGAGCTGTCTATCAAAATGGTCCAAGGGGATCACGCAAGGCGCAAAATGGGACAAGGTGTGTTCAGACGCTCGGTTCTACGTAGCTGCTGCTTCTTTGGGCAGGACAGCAGTATATCAGCAGTACAGCAGCTATGATGGCCTCTGCTGTGGCTTGTATCTATCCATAGTTTTGATCCATAGTTCTGACGACGTCGACCCATAGCCTTGCCTCCATTCAGATGATAGCAGCCAACTGACGAGAGAGGAAGAGAGGCACAGAGATAGAGGGTGGTCGTCGTTTCCGGACTGTTCCACTTTTCCGCGGCAAAATAGCTTTCCTCCTGCGACGCCTACTCGTACTTGTTCTTGCAGCAAACCACCGCACTACGACCAGGCACAGCAGTACCAGTATTCCATAAGGAGCCTGTCTCTATATCCAGAAAAAAAGCATGACCATTGCTGTCCTAAAAAGCGCTCGTGAACGCTAGTGCTATATGCCGTACGCTTCTTGGCAAGGACAAAAGCTAGAAAACGCTCCCATCTCACCCGCAAACTTTCAATCACGTACACGTGCGTGCTATTATATGTGCGTACGGCCTAAAAGCGGTGCTATTTGTACTGCCATGGGCACCACTTGTACGTACGGCGGCACTGGGTGTGCAAATACCGGTACGGCAGCAGTTGTGCTGGTCTCTCTATAGTGCCGGTACGCGCCAGCCAGCAATACCAGCACTTGAAGCGGCAACCGGAGCTATTCCGCGCACTCGCGCACCGGTGAATCCTGTCTGTACCAAGTGATTCCGCAGGCACTACTGTCTGTAAGTGAGGGTTGCTTACCACTCACCATTCATTCGAGGGAATGGTAACTTACCTGACGCCTAAGCCTAACCCTAAGCCAATCAGAGTATCCCTAGCTCTAACCGTAAGCCAATTAGAGCAACCCTAACCCCAACCCTAACCGTAAGCCAATCAGAGCAACCCTATCCCTTACCCTAAGCCAATCACAGCAAGGCTAACCCTACCCCTGAGCCATTCAGAGCAACCCTAACCCTGACCGTAAGCCAATCAGACCAAATCTCGAACAAACGACAAGCTCTACTGATACACCAGGCATAACCAAAGATGCCAGGAGACACGTCAAGCAACGCAAAACGTGCCCTGCTAAAGGTGTAGGGCCGAGTGCTCCACACTAAAACCTAGACGTTCGGTGTCAGTCAAGGTCAAGGTGTGTCGAGGCAAAGTTGCTGGCTGTCAAGGAAGGAAAGTGCTGTCTCCTGACGTCTTTGTATATTTGTGGGCAACCCGCACTATTGAGGGACCACTACCGCAAATAAATGTCGTCACAGCGCACGTACCTCCGAGTGCCAGCCATTTCAGCTCTCCATACGTATCCTATCGTTGGGACCCGCGAAGACTCAGTCGCGTCAGCTTTCGGTACCCCACAGCAGTAGGGATTCGCGAGGACTCAATCGTTTCAGCGTTCAGTACCCTACGGAGGACTCAGTCTACTTTCGGTGTGTGCCCTACGACCGCGACGACTCAGCCATTTCAGCGTCTTGTACCCTGGAGACTAAGTACTTCCAGAGGACTCAGACTCAGACTGACAACCTTTGCACTACGTGTCGTACTACATTGGGTATGCTAAATACCGGTACAATATGTCAAGATTAACCGCGCGGACAGCCGCCGAGGAGAAAAAAAAAAAACTCTTGAAATTAAAGTTACAGGCCAGTAGACTGTCGACCGACGTCGTTTTTTTCTTGTATTGTGGTTTTCGCTTTGGGTGTATTCGGGATCAGACGAGCAACGCCATAAAAGGAAAGAAAGACGTGTACGACGTACCACGTAGACGTCTTGTTCCGACCCACGGGTGTTGTGCCCCAAGCGGAGTTCGTCGCAACCCTCTGTATACAAGCACTGGTGCCTCTGTCGCCGATCGTTAAACTTACAGCAGTTCTACGCGTACAAGGTGTTCGTATGTGTTTATAGATATTTTTTTTGCAATAGGAAGTACTGCCCGCATAACTGCTGTGTATCACGCCAGGTATGTGAAATAGCGTGCAAAGCTATGAAATGCTGACAGAGCCCTACTCTATGCGGTGCTCTAATTGATAACTGTACTGCTCCTCGCGCGTAGTTGTGTTGTTCTGGTGCAGCACCAGGTAGGTCTTTGCAAAAGAGCCGCTGCTGGTCCTCGTGAAATCGTTGTAGAGCCATTTTTAGACCTGCAGTAGTTCCGGCTCAACTACTAGAACTGCATGTACAGCGTCGTATATACCTGGTAGGTATTACAACCGAGTGGTGAGTTACTGCCGGTGTTTGTAGATATCGTATTGTAGAGCCATCGGTTCTACTGCTGTACTTGTAGCTCACTATCGGTGTAGTAGGGCTGTTTTCCGAGACTACAGGAGCTCCGCTTGCCCAGCTTGCACTTGATGAAAAATATAAGGTGCTTACATAAGAAGTACACACGCACAGGATGGCGAGAATTTCGACCCATTCTGGCCATTCTGTGCGTTTGCATTTCATGTGCACCAGGTATGTACCAGGCGTGTTTTCATCATGTGCGAACTGTCCAAGCGGAGCAAGTTTCGGATAACAGCCCTGCAATACTGGTAGTGAGCTACGAGTGCGGCAGTAGGACCGATGGTTCTTCAAGACGAGCCCCAGTGGAGTACAGCGTCGGTAGTATTAGTAGCTCTGCGGTAGGTGTAATGTTGTGGTATTGTTCCGGAACGTACAGCAGTAGTGGTACGTACAGTTTTTGACGGCAGTAGGTCGAAAATCGCTCTACAATAACCGTTATCATACGAGAACCAGCAGTAACTCTGCGAAGCTTTACAGCAGTAGTATGACTATCAATACATCTTCGGCCTGTTCCTTTGCCTCAAGCGAAACTGGTTCGAAGTATTATTCCATCATGTATTGGTTTACCCAGCAGTAGTCACAGACAAGAGGAGCGAGAAGAGGGGCCTCTTGGGCCCACCAGACACTGGCCCAGAAGTACTATCTGAGTAACTCATATTGGGCCAATAGCCCTAGTCGGCACTCAAATGTCGCTGTATAGAGACAAAATCAACACCCTCCCTGGCTCTATACAAAACGGCACATCTCCTATCATCCAAGACATACCCGGAAAGAACAATATATCTCACACCAAAAACGTTACAGTACACCCTTCGGCCAGCTGTCGGCGGTACAGAGCTACGGGTCACTGCGGCAACAGCTGTACCCCCGGGCTCTGCGACAGGCGTCCTTCGTCTTGCCGCTCTTGCCGCTGCCCTTCTATTTTCCGCCCTGCTCCGGTCTCGGCCGCGCCCCTGTACGCCTTTACCGTCGTGGCCGTGCCCTTCTTTGCTGACGACACCGGGCCTTCTTGCTCCCCGAACTTGAAATTATGTAGCTGCTGCATGCAGACAACCTTTCTGGCGATTGGTCCGAGTGTGATACCAGTCTATTAGTAGCGTCTCCTCCACAGCATTTGCCTGAGGGTGTACTCGTACGCAATATAGTTTCGTCGATATTTGTCTTCGATGCTTTGGAGAGAAACATCCAGGCCCTGAGCTGCCTCTCGCGCCCTCTCGTGCGGTGTACGAGAGGCAGCTTGAGGCCTTGGCGTTTCTCTCCCAAGCTTTGGAGACTACTACTGTCCACGAAGCTAGACTCCATGCGAGTACGAACATTTCGAAGGACATGCTGAGGAGGAGACGCTAGACTGGTATGCCGCTCACAGTAGACTAACCGCCAGAAGGGAATCTGCATGCGGCCACTACTGCTGTACATAATTTGAAAATCAGGAAGCGAGACGGCCCTCGGTGTCGTGCGCAGCCGATACAAGACTTTTAGCCCCCCTAGGCACCATCCTTTGACAAGTCCGAAGGCACGTTCTAAGGAAGCAGCTACTGCCTCACAGCAGTAGGCTTCTTCACAGCAGTAGGTAGCTACTGCTCAACAGCAGAAGCTACTGCTTCACAGCAGTAGGCAGCTACTGTTTTACAGCAGCAGCTACAAGCCCTACGGCACTGCCGGCGAAACTGTGTGTAATATATATACGGACCAGTACGGTCAACAACGGCAGTAGAACTATCGCAGAGCTACTGCGGTGCTCCGGTGAGGCTCGTATTGAAGCGCTATCGATCCGACAGCTGTACTTGCAGTCTCTTGCGGGTGTTGTGGCGCTGTTTTCCGAGGCATGCTCAGCTTGCCCAGCTTGCACAAGATTAAGCACCTGGTGTACACAACAGATGTGTGCCAAGGTGGCGGGGAGTTGGCTCTACGCCCTTCAGTGCTTGCCTCTCTACTCTAGCGTGTCAGATGTACAGAACCTAGCCTCTCTCGTCGTCCCACACCAGTAACGCCCGCTGTACATTAAGGCCATCATGCACGCAAGAAGCCCTTGACGCAACTCCTGCTCTTTCAAACCCCAGGTACATCAAAGCGACCCGAGAAAACGACTAATGTACTGGATGTAGCACGCACACGATATGTTGTTTATTGTGGGCGCGCGCTGCGCCGCGTCACGGCCACCGCACGTCGTGGTGGGTGTCGTATGATCTGTGATCTGTACGAAGTTGAAGTTTTTTTTCTCGGAACGCAAAGGCTTTTCTTGTCTCCTTCAGCCGCGGATGTGTTGTCGTGCTCCCGGCTTAGGAGCGCGCAGGGGGGCCCAGCGTGTACACCACGGCGGAAGGGTGGGTCCCCTGTCGGTCTCCGTTCAAAGTCGCCCGATCTGGCAAGAGACCACGGGATCGTGTTCCCGCCGCGCCAGAGCCAAGCAGGACGATGGAAATTCCGCAAGTTTTTTTTTGGTGGTCTGCTCTTGGCAGCTGGCAGCTGGCTGCTTCTGCTGCTGCTGCTGCTGCTGCTGCTGCTGTATCATGTCTCCATCACACGGTTCCTTAGTATATCTACGGTGTGGCAGCGACGGGACAACCGCAGTCGCATATGAAGGTCTTCTTTTATTGACGGCGATGGTGGTTGTATTTGTGCGCGTGTGTGTGTCGGTCGCTTTTCCTGTCTACCGGCGGTAGGGAGTAGGAACGAGCACATGCGGTTTTCTCAAAAAAGAAAGGTGCAATGAAGTGGATGCTGCGCAGGAAGCAGGACGACGATAACCCTTTAGGGCTGCAGTACCGTCTTGGGGGATAAACTACTTGAAATTCGAATGGTTTGTCCCCTGAACGAGACTGCGTTTCTAAAAGGGGCAAGGGCCCAGATTTCCTCGGGATTTGAAATTAAACCTCGCAGCGACGGTATACACCACAACAGCACCAGCGCTTCGCACCTTGGCCGTTGCGACGGCCGTGCTGTCTGCTTGAATGTTGGCGTGTGCAGTGCTCACCAGGAGACATCTCTTATGTTTGCGTTTCCGCGTACAATTTTCGTATAAAGTGCTCGCCGTCGAACATCGTACTGTCTCACAGCAGTAGACGGCAGTGCTCGGACTACACAGGACGCCTGATGATGATGATGAGTATGATGATGATGATGATGATGAGTATGATGATGATGATGATGATGACGATGACGATGATGATGACGATGATGATGATGATGATGATGACGATGATGATGATGATGACGATGACGATGATGATGACGATGATGATGATGATGATGATGATGACGACGATGAGAATGAGGTCCCTCCTTTCAACTTACGTCGCCCCCGGCATTTCGAGTCAACCACCTCCCGAAGGGGAATCTTGTACATACGAATGGAAGTATATAAATACGACATTTTTGTTGTTGTTGTTTGCACAGTCTCGAGCTTGTCTCACTTTGTGGCAGCCACGGCACACCAGCAGTCGCACAAACTATTGATAGCTGTTCCCTGTTGTGATGCGTGTGCATACGCGCGTGCGCATTTTTTATATGGTTGCTGTTGTTTTTTTTTTACGTAGGAAATAGAAACAAAAATGATCTCACAAAAAGGTGCAACTATTTTGTGTTCCCGTGGGGAACAATGGATGCTGCGGAAATCGAAATAAACGCACTCTTTCATTTCTTTCGATTTTCGAGAACAACCGCGCAGCCGTGGTATATAGACCTAAACTCTGTAACAATAGTCTGACGCTCTGCTGTCTCGCTCGGGGAATTCTCTCACCTCACAGCCCGAACCTCCTCGCCCCGTATTGTACTGTGGCTGCCGACGGGGAAGTCGTTCGTTCGGGAATAAATCCTCGAGTACTTTTGTGCCGATTTGGATCTCAACCCTTCTGCTCTCTTGCCGCACGAGCCTTTTTCTCTTTATTTTTCTGTTTTGTCGTCCGTCTGTGGATCGACCATGTCGCTCTCGACCCTCAGACCCCTTCGTTTAACCGTTTTAGGACCGCAGCCCCGTTTGGGGGTGAAACTACTTGGAAATTGAGTAATTTGTCCCCAAAACGGGACTGCAGCCTTAAAAGGTGTTTAACGGCGGGGTAAAATATACCGCCGGGCGAAAACATGAGGACGGTTGGGGTTAAAAATATCAGTAAAAGCGGTCTTCGCATTTTCGTGCAGATTGGTAGGTAACCATTGCTCTTTTTATATGTGTATGATCAAGCGCGCAGCTACTAAACGTACTCAGAAAATGTCACGACCTCAGACAGATATATCATGATCTATGTATCCACAGATCAGATAGATCATGATATACATATCTACAGGTCAGATAGATCATGATCTATCTACAGATCAGATAAATGATATATATATATACAAATCAGATAGATCATGATCTATCTGATCTGTAGATGGATATATCATGATCGATATATCTACAGATCAGATAGATCGTGCTCTATCTCTCTACAGATCAGATAAATCCTCCAGTTCCTCGCCTGCCGTTGGTAGAGGTCGAGCAGGACCTTGCACAGCAGCAGTACAGATCCAACCCAGGAAATCTATGCTAGATCATGTGTTGTGTATTATGCGGGTCCCACCCGGCAAAAAAAATGAGCTAGATGATGCAACATCGAGAACAGATTATCTATCTGCCTTAAAATGCCTAGACCATTGTGTGTGGTGTGATATAGTCCGCGTCAGTGTGTAACCCCGTCCCTGTTGTCGTGCGCTGTTGTGCACCGAATATACATCGCTCGGCGTTCACCGTTTGCACTCACCCCCCCCCAGTATACACACGGTTGGGTGAAAAAAAAGTAGGCTTGGGAGAGAAAACTGTCGTACGGAGTTTGTTACGTAGCTTGCACACCTTGAACACAGATTGTCTACGGATAGATCATGATCTACGGACATATCATGATCTAGTTCCTCGCCGGCCGCCGCGAGAGGCTGGGCGGGATCTGCAATTCGTGGGTACTGGTCCACCCCAGGAAACCTGTGCTAGGTCATGCGGATTGCACGGGTTCCCCACCCGGAGCATGATCTACAGCTGTACATCGTACAATATTGGGAATATGTTGTCAATCTACCTTGAGATATGTAGGTCGTCAAGTTGGAATTGATGAGCTACAGTACGTAGATCCATGATCTCTGCCCAAGGTGTGTTAGTAAATATTGCGTGATTTGTTGGGGTACACGCGCCGCTGCATGTTCACTTTTGTGTCTGTCGCATGCCTTCCTTTTTTTTTCCCCCCCACCCCGCCCTTCCCCTTATCCTATGATTAAAAAATAAAAAAATCCCTTCCCTCCGCCCCGTGCTGTTGCCGCCACTGCTGCTGCTGCCACTGCTGCTGCTGCTGCCACTCCTGCTCCTGCTGCTGCTGCTGCTGCTGCTGCTGCTACTGCCGCTGTTGTACCTGCTGGTGCTGCTGCTGGTGCTGCTGGTGGCGGTGTACCTTATTTCGTTTCTTGTTTTGTGTTTTCCATGCCGCATACGCAGGAGACCTTCGACGATTTCCCTGTCTGCGTGCACTGGTTCCGGCAAATAATGTCCTTGATAGTGGGCTTAGCGTGGGGGTACCTCGGCATGACAGGGGCTCCGGGGATCATGGGGTGAGACCTCCTATAGAATGTTGCTAATTTATAGTTGGTCGACTAGAAATCGCTGGCCGGCTAGCTTTTTTTCAGTCGGCCAGTAGGTACAATATTTCATGTTGTTGCAGCGATACTAATATGTCAAGTCGCCGACTGTTTTTTTTGTTGGCTAGGTATAATATTTTTAAGTGGTTGCAAGCGGTTCCAACGTGGTACATAATCCGACTTATTTTTCTAGTCGCCGGCTGGTGTTTTGGTTGGCCAAGTATTGCAGTTTCTTCAGTCGCCGAGGTGCCAACTATATCCGACTATTAGTACCGGCGGCCGACTATTTTTCGGTTGGCAAAATAATTATTTCGGTTTGTGTCGCAGCGGTACCAACCGACTACCCGACCTTTTTGGACATGCTTACTTTCGAAGGCTGTGGATTGGCTGACTGAATGTCTCCGACCGACCACCGCCGAAGCAACACGCTATTATTAATAATAGGCTGTTTGTGCAGCTTTTGTTCGACCTTCTTTTCGCCGCTGTGTGTATACCTACTGTGCGTACAATATCTTGCGAAGTTTATAGCGCGCTTTTGGTTTGTACTCGCTCGTTTTGCTGCTGTGTCGCACGTTCGAAGCACACTGCTCTCGACGGAACTATTGGGACCGTTCCATGGCTTTTTTTGTTAATTTGTGCTCCTAACCCATTTCTTAAAAGTTCACAGAGCGTACCTGCTCATCTTTTTCTTTTTTTTTGGTTCTGTTGTTTTGCACACGCTGTTGCGTGTTTTTTTTCCCCTTGTATCTCGTGAGGTTCGCCGTCGTGTCGGGCAATCACGTACGCCTATTACGTGACCGTCATCGAGGCAGACGAGCGTTTTTTTTTTGTTCTGTTTTCCTGTTTCCTGTTAACTTTTGACTTATTTTTCAATTTCTTGCCAGGTACCAGTACGTCATTGTCTGTTTTTTACTTTTGAAGGTGGAAAATGCTCTTGATCGTAGCTTTTTATCCTTCTTAATCGTTCCTATTTTTAAAAGTTCACAAAACACGTTTATGCTGTAAAATAAAAGGTACCGCTGCGTTGTCACACTGCTTGCTTGCCCGTACGCTCGTCTTTTTTTTTTTTTTGTTCTCTTTTCCTTTTTTCTTTTTTTTTTTGTAAATCTCGCTCCGCGCAGGGGGCTCGGTCTGGTATCCGGGGTCACGTACTTTTACTACGCGGCGTTCATCGAGGCTGACGAGTTCTCGTTCGGGGACACCGGCCTCAAGATGGAAGGACTCATGCCTTCCGTCGCCACCTTCCTTTTATCGTGGACCATCGTGTTCACCGCCATGGGGCATGACTTGCCCAGCGCCGCGTAGCAAAACCGCTGTCATAAAAAAAAAGAGACACTACACATGAAAGAAGAAGAGGCGGTCACGAGAAGCTTAATATCTCGGCGTGAGATTTTCCCGGGGGGGGGGGGGGGGGGGGGGGGATATTTCAAGCAATTCGGGAAGCCCTCTTTTTGATTTTTTTTTTAATGCTATAAAGCAGCCGCGAACGCCCCGCACGAAAATCAGCCTGGGTTGTCATCATGGAAGAAAGCGGTAAGATCGGGAGTGTGCTTGGTTGTTTGGAGGAGGCTCGAGTTGGGGGGGCTAGGGGATGGCGGTTACACGAAAGCAAGGTGTGGGCGGTTGTGGCCCCCGCCGCACGAGGGGGGACGCGTACTATCTATCCCCGGCACCGCTTAACCCCTTTAATACCGCAGTCTCGATTTGGGGACAAACCATTCTGATTTTAAGTGATGTGCCCCCCAGAACGGGACTGGGGTCCTAAAAGGGTTGAGCGGGAGTGTACACGTACCCAGGTGTGTACGTACTGTTGTTGCTGATGTAATGGCCGGGCAGTACCCAAGCTCTGGGCCGTGAACGTAGCCCCCCGTTTGGAGGTTCCCGTCGTAGTCTGCACGGGTGTTGTTTATTTTCGGACAAGGGTGGGTGGTGCAGGGCTTCGCGTAGACGAACACGAATGTACTCTCTGTATGTATGTACTGCTGGAGGAGGGCGCAGGAGTCACGCTTGTTGCCGGGAATATAGTGACCGTTTTGGTGTTCACACCAGTGTCCAAATGATTCTTATATTTTCGGCCGAAATGAGACACCCGTCGTAGACTGCACAACAGAGCGCCCATCGATATCAGCAGCAGGGAACCAGGGTTAGCTCTGCTGGGCTGGTCCAGACTTGCTTAGATTTCACGTTTGAAGAAACAGTGGGTGCGTGCTACGTAGGCTTACGACAGTCGAGCTCAGCATGTGTACGAACGACGGGCCTGTGGCGTTTCACGTGCATGCAGTAATAAAATCTCCCGTTGCTTAGGTTTTGCTTCCTGTCCGTTTTTGTCAGTATGTGTATGGAGGCGTTCCTGTACTACAGTAGTATGGGGACGCGAAGGTACGGATGGGGCGTTGAGATGATGACGCTGTTCTGCCTCGGGGAGAGGGGGCGGGGGGGGGGGGGGGGGGGGGTGCAAGCAACCGCCTGCCGTACGCGACCGTGAGAACCCAATCCAATAATGGATCGGTACGTTGTTGGGCTCTAGCCGGCAGAGTGGCTGGCGTTGTTGACGGGGGAGGGGGGAGTGGAGGCGGGCAGTGGGGGGCGGGCGGGGGGATATGCTCATGTCATTCATGGCCGTAGTCAGAAGACCGTAGATCCTCGCATCCTTACAACGCCGCGACGGGGCACGTCGGTTTTTTACCGCCCTTGCAAGAGACCTTGATTGCTTGCTACCGAGCGTGAAGCGAAAACGTGGAGATGTTGGAGGGCGAGTCGTCGTATGAAGGGTGGGCTGGCTGAACCCTACTGAGAACGGCTTGTGAGGCGGGCTTTCTATCAGTATCGAATTGAATCGTTTTGGTTTCTGGTGTGGCCAGCAGCGGGGACGGGCAGGGGTGTTCGCCCAGAGTAACTACTGTAATCATGTGGTAGGCGTCCTTCCTCGATGTTTTTTTCGCTGGTGTTGTTCCTGTTCGGCGGCTGCTGTGCCACCGAAAAATATGGCTCTGGACGGTCTCAACACCTGGTTATCGTGGTGCTTATCGATCGTAAGAGTCGATTGTCGTGTGTCTGCTGAAGCTGTCGCACTTTCGCATAAGGCGGAGGAGGTGCGGCGCGCGAGGGCTATAGACATACCGAGGGGGCCAACGCAGGGCCGCTTTTGCGCTCTGCCCCTATCCTCTTTTGGTCTGGTTGTCAGTCTAAATATCAGCGCTCCTAAAAACTTATCTCGACAAAAATTCGTTTTGGTCTGGTTTTTGGTCTAGTAGATATCAGCGCTCCTAATGCCTGACTTGACAAAAACTCTGTGCGCAACCAGCCGTGGAACGTGGTGTACGTTTCTCACCCCACAAGAGGCACACACCATGGTGTATGAACTCTTCACAAAAACAAAAATGCTCGTCA
This sequence comes from Nereocystis luetkeana, assembly GCA_031213475.1. Taxonomy (NCBI): domain Eukaryota; class Phaeophyceae; order Laminariales; family Laminariaceae; genus Nereocystis; species Nereocystis luetkeana. The sequence goes on along the minus strand of JARUPZ010000014.1, from coordinate 7,439,612 downwards.
ATTCTGGTGAAAGTTTTTTTGTTTTGTTTAATGATTTCACCAAGAGCCGATTCTCGTCTTTTCGTGACTTTTTTCCGCGACTTGTCTGCCCTCCTACTGATCGATTTGGGTCTCTTTCCTATTGGTCTCGTTATTAGAGCGTTTCGTATTTGGACATTTTTTCGCCTTTCTTATTGGTTGAGTTGCGCGCTTCCTATCTATTGGTTGAGCTGAACCCTCTTGCCATTGGTTGAGTTGCGCCCTCCCTACTTATTGGTCGAGTTGCATGCACCCTTCCTGTTGGTCGACATGCGCCTTTCTGATTGGTCGAGTTGGGTCCTTCCTATTATTGGTCGAGACTTACGCCGCCGGCTTCATTTAATGTTCGCGGGCGTTTCGCATACATGGCTTGATACACTTTAAGCGCGCGCGCAAATACTTTCATGTATTGCTGAATAGAACCAACGACATGTGTTGCTCTGAGCTCTATTGTTTCGTAACCGTGCACGGCTAAATTGATGAGGGTTGTTTTTGGGGACGCTCCGCACGATAAGAGGTACACAGCGGGACGCCTCTGACATATACACAATGGAGAACATACATTTCGGTATACCATTACGGGGGACCATAGTTAATAGGACCTATGGTATACATAAAAAACCTATCAGGTATATATTCAACCATTTTTACCAACAATATTCGATCCTACCAGGTATTGACTATGGTCCCCCGTAATATTAATGGCCCTTTTAGAGACATCGAAATAACGACCAAAACGACGAAAACTTGATTGGCTTTTGTTTTTTTACCGGGACCGTCCATGAGTAGAGCGCGAGCGCCCGGCAGTACGGAGCAAAATCACAGTGTCGCGCCCGTCCCATACGAGTCCTGGAATTGCGACTCTGAAACGAATGTGTACACTATCGCCGGTTTTCCCCCCTCCTCTGAAGGCCCCAAAGGGGGGGGGGGGGGGGGGGGGGGGAGCCCAAGCGGTTCTTCCATTACTGCCCAGAAAGGCGGAAGAGACGAGTGCGGGACAACCACCCCCCCCCCCGAATAGAGCCCCTGGAGACCCCCGGAAGGACCCTGCAGCCGGCCCGGAGGCTATAAGTTTTTTTTGTACAAAAACGGTACAATATCGCCCGAAAGGACGTAACTCTTGAAGAACTGCAGTCTCGTTTTGTCGACAAACCGCTAAGATTCTAAGTACCGCCGCGTGTCTCCAAAACGGGACTGCGGCTCTCAAACGTTTAACACACCTTTTTGTCGGGTCTTTCAACTGCGCATATTTCCCGATAGATAAGACGGCGCGCGGATTTGGCCTCGTTTTTTTACCTCGTGCGGTTTCCAAAAAGTTTTTGTGTTTTTTTTTTTTCACGCAGGAAGGTGGAAAAGGGCGGGGACGAACCCGCGAATGTGAAGTGTACAGCAGTATATTATCTCGCCATAACAAAAAACGGTGTACCGGTGGTCTTCCCTCCCCTCGCGCGCTGACGATATACAAAATGAAACGACCCGCTCGAGCACCTCACAGCGCTTCGCGCTCGGAGCAAGCAAGCAAATCACAAGTCTCCTGATCTGCGGAAATCTACGGCGCGCTCTGCCCCGGCATTGTAGGGATACGACGAGGGTCTCTTCTATGGCCATAGGTCCACGGCCATGCGTGACAAGATGAATGAGTACCCCCCCCCCCCCCCCCCCCCCCCCCCCTCCCCCGCCCCGCCTCCCCCTCACTAGTTATCAAAAACGTGCTACTGGCCCTTGGCTTTTGTCGACTAACTGTTGTGGCCACGACATCCTCGACAGGGCCCTGCGGTTCCCACGAGTGTTGAATACATCACTCTGGGCGGCAAAATAATGGCCGTTTAAACTCTGACATGAAGACCAACTGACCCTTATATTTGCGCCCGGTGTGGCTGGGACGGGTACGGTTGGCTAGAACCGATCCGACCCGACCCGACCCGACCCGTAAGTTTTCGAATTTTCCTGCACCAATCGGTGGGTCGGGTTCATGACCCGCGAAGAGTCTTGGGTACCAAACAGGAGAGCGCGGTTTGGCGCCTTGACTGTCCATCCACCCATCGACGCTAAAGACAGTGCGACAGGGCTACAAGAAGGCACGAAGAGGCTTTGACGAGCACCAAAAAACAAAATGAGCGCTATCCATGCCTACGATACATACATACAGTAGTCCACTCCCGAAAAACTCCACCAAAAACCTACCAAGAGAGGAGAAGAGTCGGCGGGAGCCGGGTGCGGTTTGCGTGCACACACGCAACCAACTCGAGCTGCGAGTGGGGCATGGTTTTGCGACGAAAAGCCAACCGGGGTAGGTAGCGCAAGACAACTACTGTGGCTTGGCTTACGACCCTGACCAACCGAGCAGCGAAGGCAGCTGTTGGCCAGCCCACTTGCCCGACTTGAGCAACGCGAGCGAAGCGAGTCACAAATCGGCTCGAGGAGGTACCTCCAAAAAATACTTGGAAAAAAAAACACACACACACATACGTAGGTAAAAGTATTCCGCATTTTACGAGTATATTCTTCAAAAATATGAAAACTCGGTGAGTCCCGTGATTCGGATAGTTGGCACCTCCGGGAAACGACTGATCAGTGCATTAGTCCGACCGACTACTAGTCAGTGGCTTTGTATCGTGCCGACTCGCACTGAAAGTACAAACGCTGGTCGCCATGCATAATGAAGCTTCAGCAGACGACGTCATCGAAAGAGAGGGGTCAACCAAAAGAATGAAGGGAATCTGGTACGCGCGACATGGAGAAGGAAATGTTGAACAAAACTTTTACTCTAGGCGACCATTCCTGAAAGTAAACACACGCTATTGAATGCCTGGAGGAGGCCTCTCCTCGGTCAGACCGTCCGAAAACACCTCCCTCCCTCCCTCCCTCCCTCCCTCTATCGCCCTCCCGCCCGCCGCCCCTTAGCCTCCCTCTCCTTTATCAGGACCGCGAGAAATACTTATACTTCGATACTACCGTAAGAACCGTTCAGCTCTGCTCAGTTCAGCTCGAGGTACCTTCCCCCCCCCCCTCCCCCTCACCATCCTCCCGTCCACCTTGCATCATCTGTTGTAATTGCGAGAAAAACTTGGCGACCATGTCGACTGTTCAGCTCGGCTCAGGTCTCAGTATGACGGGGGGGGTCTTGATGACCACTCGGTACCCCCCGCCCCCCGCCATCTGTCGGGGCTGCGAGAGGGTGGCTTTTGAGGCTATATCCCCCGTCAGCCCCCCTGCGACCGCCGGCCGCCGAGCTGCACCGCTTTACTCCGGATTTTTCTTAGTCCAGCCCAGCTCAGCTCAGTTAGCGGCACCCCTCCCCGTTCCCTCCGCTGGCACTATCCTTCTAGATTGTTGCTGAAAAACAAAAACTGTATTGACCACCTCCCCAAAACGCTGTTGGCGTTCGGTTCAGCTTAGCCCACTCCAGCTCAACTCGGCTCAGCTCGGCACCGCTCATGTTAGAGCAGCCCCTCTTGGCTCGGCTCAGCCCAGCTCAGCTCGGGGGTGGTCTCCTGCATTCCCCTCCATCCCTCGTTTGTCAGGTCTGTGATATATGCTTCGAGGGTCTTATAGACTCCACCCCCCCAGCTGTTCGGCACAGCACAGCCCTGCGGCAACCTTGAGAGACTTTCAGACTAGACTACCCCCTCAATTCGGCTCTAAGCTCAGCCAAGCTTAGCCCCATTCAGCTCAGCTCAGCTCAGCTCTTTTCAGCTCTGCTCAGCTCTGCTCAGCTCTGCTCAGCTCAGCGCAACGCAGCTCACCTCACCTCAGTTTAGCTCAGCTAAGTTCATCTTGGCTCGTCTCAGCTGATAATCATCTCGGTTCTGCTCAGCTTAGCTCATATCAGCTCAAATTTGATCAGATCAGACCAGCTCAGCTCAGGTCGGCGGCGACCTTGCCAGGTGCCGAGACTTCGGGGAACACCCCTCCACCCCATCTACTGGCCTATCATCTTAGCTCAGCTCAGGTCAGCCCAGCCCAGCCAGCGCCCCTGAACATCCGAGCTCAGCTCAGCTCAGCTCAAATCAGCGCAGGTCACCTGAATTCAGGCCAGAACAGTTCAGATCAGCTAAGCTCCGTGCAGCTCAGGTCCGCTCAGCTCAGTCCGAGCCAACTTAGGTCACCTGAGGTCCGCTCCGCTCAGGTCCGCTCCTCCAGGCTTAGCTCGAGCCAGCTTAGGTCAGTTCAGGTCCGCTCTTCCCAGCTTCGTTCAAATCGGCGTATTTCAGCTCAGGTCCGCATTGCTCAGCTTGGCTCGGGTCAGCTTAGCCCAGCGCAGCTTGGCTCAGCTCAGCTCAGTTTCGGCGGCGACCATGATGACCACTCGGTACTCCTCCCTTAGCATCGCCGCGAAGGGTTGGGGAGCCTCGTCTATTCCCTCGAACACCACGGTTTTGGCAGTAATGCCGTGCAGGTGGGCGAACTCCATTGCGTCCTGCACGTGCAAACGGGCGATGGAAGTAGTGGTGGTGGTGGTGGGAGGGGGGGGTAGTGGTCGCGGAGGGGGTGGAAGGTTTTTTACATGGGAACGGAACGAATGAACACGGGCAGCCTCTCGTTCCGATCCGCTCGTTCCAATGCTCTCTGAGGGAGTTTACACACGCCCTGATATATTCTTGTTATATGTTTCATTGCCGTGCATGAACAACAGCAGCAGTTGCCCACCCGTCCCACCCTCTCCTACAACGACAGTTTCCATCACGTCACCCCTCTCGCGTTGCTCGCTACCCTCATCGCTCGTGCAGTAGTAGTAGTAGTAGTAGTAGGAGTAATAGCAGCAGTAGTCGGCAGTAGTAGTCGCAGTAGTAGTTGCAGCTGTTGTAGTAGTAATAGTAGTAGTAGTAGTAGTAGTAGTAGTAGTAGCAGTAGTAGTAATAGTAGTAGTAGTACGGTGGGCCATAGTAAATAGGACCAACGGTGCACACAAAAAAACATACATGGTATATTTTACTACTTTTACTAACAATATTTCGTCCTATTTACTATGGTCCTCCGTAGTAGTAGCAGCGGCAGCGACAGCAGCGGTACTAGCGGTATCAGACCTCGTACAACATTGCACCGGCACCCGATAAAATACCAAAACGCACAACATAGAAACAACAAAAAACGTAAAAAGTTACAAAAAAGAAATGTATAAATACTCGTATACACCTGGTATACCAGAGGCGTAACCAAAACAACAAAAACACACATCACCTGTAAAGATCGAGCGTCTCGTCGAAACTGATATTTCCATGCTGCGCGTTTGAAACATTTCGTCGGGTTGCACGTCGGATTTTTCTCCAAACACACACACCTCTATTATACGTACCTGGTAGATTCATAAAAGACAAACTGCTCGGTTCTTCTTTGTTGGCACCCTTTCGGTACCATACTTAGAGCTGGGAAGAAGAAGAAGAAAAAAAAACGATCGCACCCATGAGTGAAAGCAACACCTCCTCATGACACTACGCTGGGCTCGGGGGGTTTTGCCGCATTGTCGTTTGCTGCCGCGGCACCAACGAGTTTGTGTCACGTAAATGACGCAGTACGAGCTAGTTACTGTGACACAAACTATCACGGGGGACCATAGTTAACAGGACCTATGGTAAACATAAAAACCTATACCCTGGTATGTTTAACCATTTTTACTAACAATATTTGGTCCTGTTAACTATGGCCCCCCGTAATAACTGTTTTCGATACCTCCGCCCCGCCCCCACTTCGTATTGAAACTATTACGGGGGGGCATATTTAATAGGACCAAATATTGTTAGTAATAATAGTGAAATATATAGGTTTTAATGTATACCATAGGTCCTATTAACTATGGTCCCCCGTAATATAACGAAACGCGTATTATATTATATCCCCGGCCAGCAGAGTGGCATCGCATCGTTGTGGAGTGCGCCATTTGGTTTCTCATCTGAAGTGGACGCGGTCCAGGAGAGTACCCTAAAGAGTACGCCCTGGGCAAGAGAAACTGCTGCTGCTGCTGCTGCTGCTGCTGATGGAGTGGGCAGGAGTCCGGCGGCACTGAGGGTAGCGCTGCGGTCACGGGACAGCCTGCGAGGGGCAGGACCCACTCCCTCTGCTGCTGCTTCTGCTGTTGCTGCTGCTGCTGCTTCTTTATTTTCGATGAAAAACTCTCTGCTGGCCGGGAATACAATAACCATTTTACTCTGATATATACTCCCGGACAGAATGCTCTAATATATGACAAGTTCATCGTGTCAGCCCCCCCCCCCCCCCCCCCCCCCCGAACACACACACTCGAACCTGACTGTCACGGTTCGTCCCTGCTGGCCAGCCCACAATGCTCTTGCGCTTGCTGATGAGCTGGGAGGTCGAAACCGGGAAGGTGTCGAACGATGATGCCAAAGCGATAAGCTTCCCGTTACGGCTGAGCCCTGATTCCAGGGTTCGCGGTTGAAGAGAGAGAGGGTGCGGGGGCGGGGGGTGGGGGGGTGGGGGGGTGGGGTACCAATCATTTCTAGCCTCTCTTTGAAAATCGTAATAAGTCATCGTAACCCGTTTGTGTGAACAAGTTACTTAGAAGTTGAGTGCCTCTGCGATTTTTGCTAAAAGGGTTAAAAACCGAAATAGGTATTATCCACTGTTGCTACTACGGGAGACCGTAGTAAATAGGGTCTACGGCACACAAACAAAAAGCTATAAATCTACCTTTTTTTACTGACAATACTTGGTCCTATTTACTATGGTCCCCCGTAATCGGAGTGCTTTTCAGGGTGTCCATGCGAAGACGCTTTGATACGTAGCGCCTGTGACTAAATAAAAACAAACAAACAAACATAAAAACATCGTTTTTTCGACGCGCAGACGATGTCGGCGATGAATCCGGGCCGGGTGTGAGTTAAGCCTTGTCCTACGACAAGGGTGAGTGCAGTCTACACTTTTTAAGTCATGGAAATCGGGACGATATTTCTTTGGTTTGAGCGATGCTTTGCCGATTTTTTTGCGCGGTAGAAAAATAAAATAAACGGCGTTCAGATTTGCCGATCCCGATTCAAATCGCTTTGATTTGTAGTACAGTAGGTGAATCGGCTCTGGCTCCGACTCACAACCTCTGCTACTAGGGGGGACCATAGTTAATAGGACCAAATATTGTTAGTACAAACGGTGACATGTATAGTTTTTTATGTATACCACAGGTCCTATTAACTATGGTCCTCCGCAATGCTTTTTGATCTCTCTTCCGAATCCAAAATTCTCTCGAACCGGAATGGGTATGTTCTACAGTCAGTAGCTTTTACGTTTGGTCGTGCAGAGCCGTTTATATCTATCGTAAATCAGGATTTTCCCACACTTCGGACAGATCATCTACAGATCATCTACAGGTCATTTACTGATTATCTACAGGTCATCTACAGATCACCTACCGATATATCATCTACAGATCATCTACAGATGGATCATCTACGGATCATTTACGCTCCGTGATCCAGATATTTGAAGGCAGAGAAATCATCTATTCCCGATTTTTTTTTTTTCATGATAGCTCACGTTACCACCGGGCACGTCATAATCTCTTACATGAACCGGAAATCTCTTATATGAACCGGAGTGGGTGCCATCCAGCTTTTAGCACATGGCCGAGAGAAGAAGCTCTTTTGACCGCCTCTCTAAAATTCGGAATTTTCCTTCAACCGACGGCACGTGAACGGTACCTCGCCGCTTGTATGTCTCCTAAATCGGTGGCGGAAGAAGGCAGTGTGCGTGGGGAGTACTCGATAGGGGATATGCACTCGATCTCATGCATGGCCGTAGTCGTATGACCATAGACCCCTGCATCCCTGCAATGCCGAGACGGAGCATGTCGGGTTTTCACCGACCAGGCAGACACTGCTTGCACCAAGAGCGAAGCGCCGTGAGGTGTCCGGCGAGTCGCATGATGGGTGAGCTGCATCCTACTAAGAACCGCTCGTAAGGCGGACTTGCATATGGATGACAGCTTTAATGAGTTGATTCAAATTTCCGGTGTAGGCACCTCCAGAGGCAGCAATGGGAGCACTATGTAACTGCCTCTTGGGTGCCTTACCTTGAACACTGCGTGATACGATCATTCCCACTTGTGCGAAGCAAAGGTTGTTTGCCTCGCACAAATGATCTAACTCGACAACCAGCTGTGGGCGACCGCCAAAAAAAAAAAAAAAAGGGACCCAGGTTGTCTAGCTCACGTTGTGAGCGGCATGTTGTACAGTGTCGTTGCCAACCGACGCCAACCCAACCTATATAAAATAGGGAGGCGCGGGGAGGGGGGGGGGGGGTGTACTCGATAGGAGATAGTAAGTACTCGATCTCATGCATGGCAGTAGTCGCATGACCATGGAGGGAGGGGGGGGGCATACACGGGACCAAGACTGCACGAAACAAAAAACAAGAAGGAAAAGAGCAAAAGCGCGTACGACGGAGGAGTCTATCAGTGTTGTTAAGGGGAACCATAGATGGTGGTGAAAAAACAAAACAAAACCATATTTCGTTCCAAGCAAAACACGGGACTACTTGCTGCAGTGGGGGACGGAAACAGAAGAACGACCGAACGCACGAACAAACGAACGGAAATAATCCACCGACACGAGACGCATAGATGCGTGGTACGTACGGTAACTACATATAATAGCACGATAGCCAATTCTTTTCTTTTTAGTTCCCCTTTTCTGCTGCTTTCTCGAGTATCTCTGCTGATAGGTATGATATATATATATTTACGTCACTCCAAAAAACAAGCTACAAGCTAAGACAAAAGGGCCGACACACAAATCCCACGGGTGGCCAGCCCCAACGATTGAGGGGGGGGTTGCACCGATCGGATCCCTTCACCCTCCAGCTGTAGCACCCCACCGTCCCTTGAGGCTCTATTCGACTCTAATTCCAAGTAACTTTTTCCCAGAAAAACAGGAGTGTGGCCGCTCAAGGGGCTGTATATAACCCAGTGTTGCTGGGAACACCAACAACAACAACAAAAAAAGTGTTTCAGAGCACTTTTCGTGACGCCATCCGGTCGCACGGTTATTTTGTTTTTCAGGTATCAGTTTGCGGGCCGAGGTGCGGAGCTATACAGTAGCTCCCATAGCGTTAGGCGAGGAATCTCAGAAAAAAATATATATGTTTGCCTCTGCCGTATTACGACTCTGTGCGGGAATATAAGGAACGCTTATACATTAGTATGAAGACGAATCGGTTGTAATATTTTCGCCCTGGGAGTGGTGGTATATGGAAGGCATGGCTCTCTTGGTGTGGATGTAAGGCGTGCCTTACTCACGGCAGCAGACGTGAGGCGTGTCTTAACTCACAGCAGTAGACGTAAGGCATGCCTTCGGTTACAGGACTAGTGACTACAGGCGTTTATTGGATGTCCTCACGGCAGACGTAAGGCCGTGTCTTACTCACAGCAGGTGTAAGGCATGCCTTTGCTCGCAGAACTAGCGACTACAAGTAGTTGTGGGATGCCCTCTACCAAAGCTAAGAAGCCGAACACTTTGCTCTATCACGGGGGACCATAGTTAATAGGACCAAATATTGTTAGTAAAAATGGTTAAACATATAGGTTTTTATGTCTACCATAGATCCTGTTAACTATGGTCCCCCGTAATAGCATAAACAAAACGCGGTTACAAGAAAAAACCCCCTTGAGCGCAGCAGTTCATTTGTCCACTCTATAGGGATGTTTGAGAAAAAAAAATGATTTGGAACCAATCTGATTGGGTTTCTTGCGGTCTGTTACCTATACATTGATTTTTGTAGCAATCCCGACCCAGCTAAAGATCACAATTTCCGTGGGATTCAGTGAAAAACATTGCCATTTGTTTTACCTGCCGCAAGCGTTCTTGGGTTGGGTTAGCTCTGTGGGTTGGTTTGCGAACGGAGCAACCTCTGACTGGCTTACGTAGATACGGCCTTCGCATTCACCCGCTCAGCCAGCCAGCCGACCCCCTCACGTTCGCAGGTTTGAAGTGCTCGTGTGGCCCGACCGGCTTGTACTGTCACAAAAAAACACGCTCTATATTTTACGTCGACGGGCTGATGTTGTTCTTGCTTACTTTTTAGGACAAGACGAACGAAAAAGCACCCCTCTCTCCTCACCCTTGCGAGGACCTTAGCAGGAGCCACCATGTACCTGTGGGGTCGGGCGGGGGCGGGGGGGGGGGGGGGGGGGGGGCGAACACGAACACACAAGGCGGTATATACAGATAACGCAAGCATCAGACCGAGCGAGGGCGGGAGGGGGGGGGGCATGTAGACGGGCGAGAGTCGTCATTTTTATCGACTCTTCTTACTGATACCGGGTGCCAGGCACCGGGTGCATGTTGATGGTTGATGGGATAGCTATTGTTGTTACAGCAGGAATGGCCCCTCTGTAGGATTGCCGGTTGTGTAGCAGTAATGGCCCTCTCTGTAGGATTGCCGGTTGTGTAGTTAGTGCCGGCTGCCCGTTACGTATATTGCCTGGGAAATCTCTTTATACGGACTAGCGGCTGTGGCAGTGCGCGGAGTTTAGTGCCGCCGAGTGCCGTCACAAGTAGTGCTTGTATTGTTGGCTGGCGCGTATTCACACTGCTGTATAGCTGTATAGGGGCCACTGCTGTATTATCGTAAACAGTGTGCTTGACATCAGGCGTTAAGGTGCAGGCAGGAATGGACTTCGACGTTGATCACCATAAAAGCAAAGATTCCCCCAAAATAGAAGAAGAACCAAGCACGGAAACCTGTTGGACTACAGTAAGTAGCCTATTGGTCTACGTACGGTAGTTTATTGGACTACGTACCGTAGCTTATTGGGCTATTAGTGCAGTAGCCTACTGGGCTATACGTGGTGTAGCCTATTGTATATACTCGTAAACATACTGCTGTAGGTACCGCTCAGAGTATGCCTTAAGTCTCACGTATATATATGTACAGTAGAGCGCATCACCAATAATGCCTCGCAGACCTGCACTTACGTGGTGGGGACAAACTACTTGGAATTATAGACTCGGCAGCTTTACAGTAGTACGTAATCGTAATATTAATAGCGGGTTTCCTTGACGGCAGCCCTAAAAACTTTCGGTAACCCTTTTAGTACAGCGGTCCCGTTTTGGGGACAAACCATCCAAATTCCAAGTACTTTGTCCCCAACACGGGACTGCGGTACTTTGTCAGCCCCGTTTTTGGGAGTCCCGTTCGTTTTGGGGACAAACTACTCAAATTGCCGGCACATCAGCCAGTAGTAGCTTTGCCCCCCGATACGAGATGGCTGCAGTCTTTCTGAGAAAGGCACATGAGCAGCAGCAGCAGTAGTTAAGTTGAGTTGCCTGCCACACAGAAGCAGCAGCAGCAGGACAGCGTTGACACATCATACGCTACCCCTGATCATGTACGGTACCTGGTACTCGATACTCGTACATACGAGTACCGCTGTGCGTTACTATTACGGGGGACCATAGTTAATTGGACCTATGGTATACATAAAAACTTACCAGGTATATATTTACCCATTTTTACTGACAATATTTGGTCCCCCGCAACACTACTCACCAGGTACCTGGTACTCGTTTTGTTTGTTTGTTTGTTTGTTTGTTTTTTTTTTTTTTTTTCTCATCCCATTTATTATCTTCGCACATCTTCTCTCTCTCCTTTCCACTCGTAACTCAGATCCGGGGTCACATAGCAGGCTCTTCTACTCCCCTTCCCGCTACGGTACGTGCCTTCATTTTTATCGCGAGAAGATTTCAGCCTTTTCTTCCCTCGTCGACTCCCATCGAATTGTGCCTACCCACGCTGCAAGGCGCTCTCAATAATTGAATCCTTTTTTATTTTTATTTTTGCAAATAAAGTCAAAGTCCGACCCACCTGGGGCTCGAACCCAGGACTCAAACAAGGAAAATTCGAGGTTAACCACTTGAACCACCGGGGCGACCGGCCTGACCTGGTACTCGTACCTGGTACCGGTATCATACTTCAGACCAGGTCAGTCCGGCTCCTGGATATATACCTGGTTCTGTACGTACCCACGTACCGGTACACAGGAATCAGGACGGACACTGGGTATTCTGGTGCAGTTGGACGGAAAATACGATTTATTGCGGAGACAGCACACGCACACACACACGATACAGAGGTCCCAAACCCCAACACCAACTCTCACCAGAACTTTTGAGGAGGACACAGTCGTCTGGGCCCTCCTGCGGAATCGGCGGTGTCGTCAACTCGAAGCCGGGTGCATCCAAATTCTTGGACGAGCGAGGCAGTGTGCATTGCCGATTAGTCATGCTGCCACGGCTTCTACGCGGCTCTAAATGTGTAGGCTGCCGATTGCACCCGTTTCCTTTCCCTTGCTTGCGGAGCTTCGGCGAGCGGTGCTGGGTTCTGAAGCCTCCCTCTGCCCTTGCACTCCTCCGAAAGCTCTGCTGCTGCGGCCGGGCTGCTGCGGTCTGGTGCCGTAACATGTACGTGTGTGTGACTCGGCCATCAGACAATCAGTAAAAAGTGCGGCGCATTTAGTACCGGTTCGGGACTTTTTTTTCCCCTTGTCTCGCATCTCTAGATCCTGGATCATGATATAAAGGCGGTCTACCAGTCTATTTTACTACAAGCAGCCACCAGTGCAGTACGTACTCGTAGCAGTGTGAACCAACGCCTTGGATCTTGAATAAAATACGATACAAGCACCGTCGAGGATTGGCAGCTCGCCAGATCCACTACCAGGTAGTGTTATTATTTTATAGACCAACTTTTATGGCAATTTTTTGTTTTTTGCGACGATATTTCGGTATTTTTCATCGATCTGTGAAGCAAACATTCGATGATAATCGACGAGCAGTACGAAGGAATACTGACCTATGTGCGACAATAAATAAAGGCACATACCGGGGGGGGAGAAGGGACGACACCTGTGACCACGGCTTGACCACAAGATGGCTGAGGGTAAAACCTCCCACGAGTTATATAACTACGAGCACACCACCAGAGCGCAACCAATGTGACCTGTGACCGCAGTCCCCACTCTTCCTGCACCCCGGGTAATAAGGGTGCGCAAAAACGAAAAACAGGTGGAGGTGGAGGCAGCAGGCAGCAGCAGGCAGGCGTATGATGCTTCTAGAGAGTCTTTTTTCCAAAATACCCAGCGTGGTGGTGCTCGTGCAACAGTTCGGGACCCGAGGCAGCGACCTCTAAACAAGGATGATGTTGGTGGTGTTTATCAGGTGTCTATTAATAGGATAGGAGTACGGGTAGAACCAAGTTGCGCCCGCGTGCGCCGTATGACTTCTTGCGTTATTTTGCCGGACTCGGACACCGACAAACAACTTGTATCAACCCTGAAGCAGTCGAAAGACAAAATGAAAGCTGCTTGCTGAAGTCGTCACCTTCGATCGTCGTCCTTCTCCTCCTTCCTCTGAAAAGTCCCTGGTCACCACTGACTGGTACGCGCATACTCGTGCCTCTCTGTGGTCCATGACATCTTGCGTTATTTTACAGAAGAACTCGGACACCAACAAACGCGACTTACTTGTCGTTTCAACCCTCATCAAGCAGTCGAAAGACAAACTGAAAGCTCCTTGCTGAAGTGGTCACCTTCGATCGTCGTTTTTCTTTTCCTCTGAAAAGTCCCAAGTATCCACTGCCATGGTACACGTATACTCGTGCCTCTCTGCGGTAGAGGGGTCCCACCTCATTATTTCGTACATCGGTGTCGACCGCAGCCGCATTGCTCGTATCTACTGCTACTGCTGCTACTGCTACTGCTGCTGCTGCTGCTGCTGCTGCTTGCTGCTGCTGCTGCTGCTGCTGCTGCTGCTGCTGCTGCTGCTGCTGCTGCTGCTGCTGCTGCTGCTGCTGCTGCTGCTGCTGCTGCTGCTGCTGCTGCTGCTGCTGCTGCTGCTGCAGCAGCAGCAGTTGCTTTTGTACCAGGCACGGGACAACAACTAACCGACGATGGCAGCAGCAGCGGCAGCAGAAGTGTACAACACGTACCGCCAGCAGGCAGTCGAGCTTCACCTGCTTTTGCTCCTCCTAGAGCCTGTACGACACAATCGGAATTATCGCAGCGCTATATTCTACTATACGTAATGTGGGGACGTTGCTTCACTCCCTGAAAAAAAAGAAGGCGGGGACGAGCCTCACGTCGGCTGGCAAAGAAAGCAGCACGCGAGGCTCGTAAGAGACAGAAGGAGGCACTTGTGACGGTAGCGACCTACAATGTGCGCACCCTGGCTGTAAAAGGGAAGAACGGGTACGGACATGACGAGCGGGTACTGGCGAAGGGACGGCAACTCGGTTGTGACTTCATTGGCCTGCAAGAAACTCGGAGGTCCGGCAGCACGACGTTCCGTGCGGCAGGGTATCGTGTTTTCTGTTCAGGACAGGAAACAACAGCCACCAGGCAAGGGCTGTACGGAGTAGGCCTAGCTGTCAAGGAATCGTTGTGCAGTAAGTCTGTGTATACTCATCAGTTCGTTGACGAGCGGCTAATGTCTATGCGCTTTGAGCTGGCTGGCAAATGCGAGGCAGTCAATTTCGTCGTTGCGTATGCTCCAACTGATTGTACCAAGGACGCCGAACTGAAACGTATTTTCTGGCAGAAGCTGGAGTACTTGGTGGAAAAAATCCCGACGAAAGAGTGTCTGTTTGTACTGATGGATGCCAACGCGCGAACTGGACAGAGGAAGGAAGGGTGCGGTGATGATGAAAGCAGAGTGCTGTGAGCGTATGGACGTGATGTTCGTAACGATAATGGCAGACGGCTCCTGTCGTTTGCCACCAATTGCAAGTTAGCTCTCAACAACACGTTTTTCAGCACGCGCAAGGGTGGGATATCGCATACTTACAACGGCACCGGCCCGAATGACCGTAAGCGGATTGACTACATCCTAACCCGTCAAGTCCATCGACCTAGAGTACAAGATGCGAAAGTCATCCCACAGCCTCCTGCCGCAGCTAAGGCTGACTCAGACCACAACATCTTGTATATCAAAGTCCGACTCGGTGGTCATTTTGCGCCCAACAGACAAATACGTAGACCGACGAAACGCCGAGAGTTCGACAGGCAGCTTTTTATGTCCGATGAATATTGTCGTGAACGAGTAGTCTCCAGGATCATCTCCACTCTCAACCAGCCTATCCAGCCCCGTAATACGTCTGGTATGGTTGAGATTTTCGCTACGGCTGTTATTGATGCGGTCGAAAAAGAGGTACCACCCCCTGCACGTCGCCACCGCAGACATGGATGGTGTGAGTCTGCCGAAACCTTGGCCGCATTCATGCCAGCATGGACAGCGAGGGAGGATGCACGACAATTCTTGCGTGCCCACCCCCGGGACAGAACCGCGTGGAAGACCCTGAGATCTGCGTGTGCGAACCTGCAGAAGGTGATTGCCGCAGGACTGCATGCGTACTTCGAAGCGTACCTTGCCGAAACCGAACGACTCCTAGCGAACAACGACCAAAGAGGCTTTTACAAGCACCTTAAGAGTACGGTAGGATTGGAAGGGACTAAAGCGAGGAGCGAACAGTTCATTAGGGACGAGGATGGCACGATCCTACGGGATAAGGTGCGAATTCGTGAACGATGGGCGGGGTTTTACCACAAACTCTTGAACACGAAGTCGCCGAAACTCGATCCCACTATCATCGACCTCTTGCCACCGCGACCGCCTAAACTGTCGCTTGAAGATGAACCATCCATAGACGAGATGACCGAAGCACTTAAGGGGATGTCGAATTGGAAAGCTGTCGGGCCAGATGGTCTCCCGGTCGAACTCCTAAAAATCGACCACCCGGCATTCGCCCAGCGCTTTCACAACATCCTTGTCAATGTTTGGTTAACAGGAGAAGTCCCTCAGCAATGGAAAGATGCGATTATCAAGGTCCTTCACAAAAAGAAGGATCGAACTGACTGCAACAACTATAGAGGGATTTCGCTTGTTGCCCACGCAGGCAAAGTGTTGTTGAAAATCGTCGCGTCCCGCCTCAGCAACTACTGCGAGACCGAGGAACTACTCCCCGAGGAACAGTGCGGCTTCCGCCCCGCACGATCAACGATTGATATGTTGGTCGTCGTGCGCCGGCTGCAAGAGCTCGGACGACAGAGGAAAATCCCCTTATACGTGTGCTTCATCGATCTGCAGAAAGCGTACGACTCTGTCGACCGAGAGCTGTTATGGAAGGTACTCACACGCTTTGGCGTACCAACCAAGATGCTGAGAATTATCCGTAATTTCCACGATGGCATGCGGGCTCGCGTGCGTACTGATGACGGCGAGCTCTCGGAATGGTTTGATGTCACGCAGGGGCTGCGGCAAGGCTGTGTACTATCACCGTTACTGTTCAACGTGTTCTTCGCTGCTGCGTTACACGTCGTACTAGTACGCTTCAGCCAAGACGAAGCCATTGTAAGGGATTTGGTCCAACTCTGGGAAGCTGGAGTAGTTCGAACAGGGAAGGAGGAGCCATTGGCGTGCGTGCGAAGGTCTGTATGGGGCATGTTGTACGCCGACGATGCAGGAATTGTCTCGAAGTCGGCTGAAGGGCTCGCAAAAATGATGACAGTCATCGTGACTGTCTTCGAAGCAGCAGGCCTCACGGTGTCGGAAAAGAAGACTGAGACAATGGTCCTACAAACACCAGACCGGACAACCCTCGCACCACCGCTCGTCATCGAAGCGGCAGGTCAGAGGTATAAGCAGACGACCCAGTTCTTATACCTAGGCGGCGTTATCCACGAAAACGCTGACCTCTCGCTCGAAATCGACCGACGGATCCGCCTCATGCGAGCATGCCTCAAACGGTTCGGCCCGGAGTTGTATGATAGGACGACCGCCCCCCTTAGCCTTAAAGTCCGAATGCTGAAGGCCGAGGTGATTGAGACCCTGCTGTACGGGTGTGTGACGTGGACCCTCAGAGCGGAACACTTTGCCAAGCTTCGAACGGCTCACCACCAAGTCCTGTTGCGAGTCATTGGCTTCCAGCGCCGACTTCATACTGACCATGCCACCCTCTCGCACGCGAAGGCCCTCAAGATGACACGTTGCGAGAGCATCGAAACGACCATTCGTAAACGGCGGCTCTACTTTGCGGGGGGCGTGGCACGGCAAAGCAAGGAGCGATTACCCAATCGGGTGATGCTCGGGACGATAGCTGGTGGGGAGAACCCGAGACCAGGCGGACAGTGTAAAACTTGGCATAGATGCATAGTCGAAGACCTTAGGGAGTTCCGAGCCACCGAAGGGTCAACGGAAGTTGCCCCCTTGGTGTTTGGAGTTGAGACCGCGTTGTGGTCCACTGCAGCCAAAAAGGTGGGGAAGTGGTACCGGGGAATCCTTGAAGCAGCCGAACGGTTCATGGTGAGGTGGCACGAGGCTGAGGCTGAGATGAGTAGACAGCGCCGCGCATCCGCCGTGGATGGTGCCCAAAGGAACGGGGGGGGAGGGGGCAACAGGAGAAGTGGCATAAAGCCCGACCGAGGGAATGCGGAGAGGGGGGGGAACAGGAGGGGTAGAAGGGAAACGGCGGTAGACGAAAGTAGGAAGGAGATGGCAGACAGGGTAGCAAGGCACCAAGTCGACTAGGAAGTAGAATATGACCATACTACTAGTGCTACCAACTGGTGCAGCTGGCTCGAACGTGGTCTTCCCTTGTCTTCTCTTTTAGTTTTTTTTTTTTTTCTTTCTTGCGCTGACTTTCCATGATTTTCATTTCATTTTTTCTCTTCCTCTTCCTTTTCTGATTGATAAGCCGTACTGAAGGAGCCGTGTGGCGTGGTTGGAAGACGAACCTGCTCTGCTCGGCTCGTATTGTCTGACGCCAAGGGGCTGGGCATAGTTGACGAACGCAGG
The DNA here is from genome assembly GCA_031213475.1 of Nereocystis luetkeana. Classification (NCBI taxonomy): domain Eukaryota; class Phaeophyceae; order Laminariales; family Laminariaceae; genus Nereocystis; species Nereocystis luetkeana. Next base: position 7,421,799 of record JARUPZ010000014.1, on the reverse strand, counting down.
GCGGAGACGGCAGTCTGGGTAGCAAGGTACCAGGCGGATTAGCAGGGAAAACCTGGCTATACTACTCGTACCACAAGCTGCTGCCGCCACCTGGAAGGTGCTTTGGGCTTTGGTCTGCCTGTTATTTCCCCTTTGTTATTTTTCCTTGTTACTTTCTCCTTGGTTCTTTGTCTTACTCTGTTCACAACAAGCAGTGGTGGTTTTTGTTATTTCTTCTTTTTTCCAGCTCGTTCTTTTTCAAGTGTTGGCCACCTCGCCTGCGGGGGGGGGGGCACGACAGATTGTTTCTCTTAGATTTTGCTTTCATTTTTCTTCTTTTTCTTTTTCGACTTGTCTACCTTGTTTTTGTTTTCTCTTTGATTGTTTCTTTTCGTTTCACTATTACATAGATTGCGTATGTCGTGCCTGTCGTATCTAGTATGATGACATGGCTTTGCATTGCCCACTGCAGTGCACACTGCACACGTGGCAACGTAGTATCTCTGTGGCGTAGCTTTGTGGCCACAGAACTTGTATCTCTTCTAGGATTGAAGAATCGGCACGGACACTGGTTGTGCTGGATGTCGACGGGTAGAAAGAACGGTTTAATGTGAAGAACACACACACACAGTATCACGACGAGGAGAGAAGCCACCAAGACGAGAGCAATAAACAAAATAATATCTCTGGCAGCTATTATACACATACATATATATACACCGAGAGCGCAAGCGTTCACTGTATATCATAGCCCCACGTTAAGTAGGCGTTTTTACCCTTCTTCTCCACCCGCTCGCATCTGAACTGTCACAGTCAACAGTACCCTAACTTTACTACAGTATCAACAGTACTTTTGGTGTATTCAACCCTGGTCGGATCTAAATATGGAAGGGCCGCTTGTTATCGATATTAAGTTTCAAGCTTATCCACATATTACTACCCGCAGACTCGTGGTACATGTTTCAAGACTACGCGCAGTATACGTAGCGCCTCTGAATGGTTTGGCCAGGTTGCGCTTCTTGGGATTTCGTGTATACTTGGTTGGTATATTAAGCTCTTCATCATGATATATGTGAGGAGCTCAGCGAATAAGTCACCACCCCTACTATAAGGTACCACAATATTAACAGTGGCATTGCTCGATGTACCCCCCCCCCCCCTCTTGATCTCCTGAACCTACCCCTTCCATTCTCAAATTAAATGGGCAAAACCCTTCTGCCCATAGATGCGTCCGAAGATTCGCTCAGGTCGAAAGTTTAAGGCACATGTGCCCCAATTGTCGTAGTTTAGGCGGCCCCATGTAGAACTTAAGTTTTCACACGTCCGAAAATTATCACCCGACACATCAGATGTATGAGATGGATCGAACGATCATATTGATCCTGCCTTGCCGTTACTACATAGATCCGCAAGGAAGGGCCAAACCCTTTCTCCCGTTAACAACACTTCTCCGAAGATTTGTCCACGAGCTCTCAAAGTAAGGCATGTCCTATATTTTAGACGGCCCCGTGCGAAAACAAGTATCTTTTTTACACGTTGAGCGAATAGATCACATGGATCAGATGGATCATCTAGACCATCGTGATCCTGCACCTCGCCGGTCCGAAATGATGGGTGGAATGGTACTGTAGATGCATTCACAGATCTACCCCTGGAAACATGCAGTTTGTCCTGCAGACCCTATATATGTGGCTCCTACCCGACAACATGAGCTTACAGGTGGCCGAACCCCCCGCCCCCCCTGCACAATGTAGGCGGGAAACAGACCCTTGTGGAGGCATTGAACAATGTTGGGCATCGTCGTTAGGCGTACAGATCTGAGACGTTGTAGACATCTCGTAGGGTCTGCTACCTTGTCTCCAATGACTCCAAAAGGATTTTCTACGCCTTCATGTATGTGTGTAGACCAGGAATACTTCGTATATCTGCCTCGCAAGATCCGCGTCATCGAGAGGGAATCGTTGATCTGTCTACGTAGCATGTGAGCATTCGCAATTCGCTTTGCTCGAAAAGCAGTACCAAGAGCGCAGGACACCTTGTGCTATGGGTTATTAATTGTTTGGGTCATTCTTATCGGAGAGCTTTTTTCCCCAAATTTTCGACATTTTTTTCGCGCAATTTTTCAATCTTCCATATTTTCCTGTTTTTTTTTTCACCAAATATTGGAATGTTAACGAACTTGATACTTTTGGTTTTGGAGAATTTCACGAATAGTGACAGAACACCTCCGTATATTGATACATATCTCCAATTATTTCCAAACTTTGGAAATTATGGAAAAAACGCTCTCCGATAAGAATGAACCAATTATTTCCAAACTTTGGAAATTAGTTATGGAAAAAACGCTCTCCGATAAGAATGAACCTTATAAGTATTCCCACCCATATCAAGTAGTCGGGTGTGCCTACTGGGAGGACGGCAAGGCCATAGGTGTACTGCACCATAACAGACTGTTACCCTGCCGCCATGTTGAACTGGCCACCAACATGTTCGACAGCAGAGCGGCGCCACGGTGTTACGGGTGGTTACTTATTTCGTAAGCTCCTCACGCAAGAAGAAGAGGCGTTTCAACATCTCACCCGACGGCTGCTAAGTAAGGGCGAGTGGCTCTGTAGTATCTGATTCATAATTAAGACACGAAAGACAACAACTACTGTTGTCTCCGCAGAGTAACATCAGCAATCCCAGGGGAGCAGTGCACATCTCGCGACAGAAACAATTACTATAAACGTTGAAATAACTGGAGACTGCGAAAAATTGGGCATAAAATCGGCGGAGTGGCTCCAATCGGCTGCGAAATAATGGGCTTTAAATCGGCCCTCCCTCCGGCCGTTGAATGCGTGGGATAAAACTGTATGCATTCTACACAATTGGGACCTCCCTCGCCCAAGGCTACCCTGACTCGATGCACCCACCCCCACTAGCCTATCTATACTGTTACCTCGGCACCCCAGTGTATCGACTTGCTCGCTCGTCGACCGCTTTTTCTCTCCTAGCGTCATCGGCCTCACCAGGCAGGGTGTTCTGGGGTATAGTGGCATGCGGGTGAGTACACATTGCATGTCGGCGTGGTCCGCAACCAGTACGAGCTTGCTCGCTCAGACCCGTCGACGATTTCATAGACGCAACCACGGAATTTTATTGATTGAGAGGTACTGTTACTACGACGTTTTTATTAATATTATTACACGTGCGGAAGGAGTAGACCAATCAGATAAACGCAGGGTCTACATCTGTACAGGTCTACTCTTAGCCTTGAGCACCTTGGATAGGGTCAGTTGTAGCGACTGGGCCCGTGAGCGCAGCACGCAGCGGGGCAGAGCCAGCGCCACAGGGCCCAAAGGTGTGATGAGCACTACTGTACTATAGTCCTTTGTTTTGTATTACCGATCTGCTTCGATGGTGGTGTCCGCTAGCACGCAGTGTATGGAACGCAATAATACGATAACGAACATGCCCCCCCCCCCCCCCCTCTTTGCTGACCCAACCCTGAACGAATTCATTGACGCTGTCATCCACATGCAAGAAAATCCGCCTCAAAAGCGGTTCTTAGTGAGAGAAGGATGCAGCTCTCATCCTTCATGCGACTTGCCCAACACCTCAGCTTTCACTTCGCGCCTAGTGCACGCAGCGTCTCTCTGCCTGGTCGGTAAAAGCCCGACATGCTCCGTCCAGGCATTGTAGGGATGCGAGGGTCTATGGCAATAATACAACTACGGCCATGCATGGTATCGAGTACATCTCTCCTATCGAGTAACCCCCCCCCCCCCCCGCGCTTTTCGCAGACGATGTAACTTGGAACGATGCGGTTTTGGTGGCGAATGTACCAATCATAGCTGTAGATCCCTGCTACCGTCGTGCCGCAGAGGTTACACCTGTCTGTAGGCGTGTTCATCTGGGGAGCTCGCGCTGCTTCCCCCCCCATGCTCTTCAAGGCATCGTTCCGCAGTTTAGCGACTATGTGTCGCTGCTACGAGTACTCGCCCCCGTTTATTACGGGGGGCCATAGTTAATAGGGCCTATGGTGTACATAAAAACCTACCTGGTATATATTTTACCATTTTTACTAACATTGTTTGGTCCTACTAACTATGGTCCCCCGTAATAATAGCCATGCGATCGATGGGGGGTATCGAGTAATACAACGCGGTATATACATCTAGAGTATGGAAGCTCCTCACCTGAAGAGCTGACGATCATCTCACGCCCGAATACCATTGTTCGCGCCACCCGACTAAAACATGTCGCTGGTATGCGCTTCGAAGCCCTAAAAAACAATATAGGGTCTGACTATTAATATTAGGGAGGGACCATAGTCAATAGGACCTACCGTACTTACAGAAAAACCGTGGTATATATGTCCTTATGTTTACTCACAATATTGGGTCCTGTTTACTATGCTCCTCCGCTGTATTATTATTAGTGTTATATCAATGGCCAGCCGCTACAAGTAGTTGTGGACTCGAGACCAGCTCAACCGGCCAGAACAATACCCAACTATGTAACAGGTTCTCGTGTGTATGATGGGCGAGTCACATGAAGGGTGAGCTGCATCCTAAAACAATATTACAGGTACAATAGCAGGCTGCTAGTATCGTGGTAGCCGTCAGTTGCCAGCTCAAAACCCGGCCAGAATTAAAGGGCCAAAAACGGCGTGCCCCTGTCGGTTGCTCCGTGAGGCATGGGGGATCTCCATCGAGTGACCGGCCCCAGGATGTTGTAGGCCTCTAGCGCGCCCGTGTATGTAGAGTTAGTAGTACGCTTGCGGCATGCATATTTATCGACGCCTCCATCGACGTGCTTGAGCTCGCTCTCAGCGAATGATTCTTGAGACAGGTTAACGCGGGACAGCCAAATATGTGCGCGCAGTAGTGCGGAACGTGGACACAGGCGTACCCCGGGGATAAGGGGGGGTCCGTAGATCGATGCGCAGCGTGTTAATGAAACGCCACCGTACCGCAGAACGCCTGTGCTCCCTGTGGTGCGACAGAGTACGATGGCAGTTTGCACTGTGGTGAGATTTGAAGCGTTGTAACCGCCGCTGCGGAAGGGGTACCAGGCACTTGTTCTACAGACCCTCACTCTTCGGGAGCTCTAACCCACTTATATTCCCGTCATGTTGGTATTACGGGGGACCGTAGTTAACAGGACCTATGGTATACACAAAAACCCTTTATGTTTAACCATTTTTACCAACAATATTTGGTCCTGTTAACTATGGCCCCCCGTAATAGGTAGAACCCGATGATATATGGGGGGAGACACAATAGGGATCGGGACCAAATATGTTCGTCAGGTTGGTCCCTAATATCTAGCCCCAAATGGGGGGGGGGGGGAGAGAGAGGCTTCCCAGGATATTTCTGGAGAACGCACGCAAATGTTCCATCGATGGAAGGCCCATCATCAACCGCGCATTATGTACACAGACGACATTTTCGATTCGCGCAAACGTTCTTGAGGTAAACACACCAAAGCGCGTGTTTGGGGCTTATTTTGGGCCTCCGTGATGGTAAAAACACAATAATATATAGGTTTTGAAGTGTATACGATGGGTCCTGATTACTACGTGCACCCGTACTACTTTCATGACGATCAAACGAAATACATCGGGTTGACCCTTTTAAGGCTGCAGTCCCGTTGTGGGGACAAACTGGTCTAACTCTGAGTTGTTAGCCTCCAAAACGGGACGGCGGTTCTAAATCATACTGGCAGTAGATAGTGCTGGTTTCTTGGGCAAAAAGCGCTGCTCCTATCGCAACGAGCGCCGCACGTCGAACAGACTCCACTGCAGCCCCCCTCGGCGCCGAAACGGCTCGGAGCCCAAATTTCCCATCGGCCGAAAGCAAAAACCTCAGCCTGCCTTCTGGCGAGGTTTGCCGTTGTCTTAGGGCCCTGCTGTGCTCAGCAGACGGGTGCTGGTTGTGTTTGCATGCTTTGCGCGTAGCGTTTTTAGCTTTCTCCCCGCTCTCCTCATGGTCCGTATGCCAGACGAAACGGCCAATCAATTCTGCCGAGGTTTTATGCCAAGAGGGTCCAATTCAACACTCACGACATACTCCAACGAAAAACTCCACGACGACGTATGCTTTTTTAGCCTTAAACGTATTGGATGTACGTCTCACTACTGTACCGTAGCTCCAACTGCAACTACTGCACCATCTTTGTAGGTGATTGATACAGAGAGATACACGCACCGGTTGGAGCGTATACGACATACACATCATTCATGCTTGTCAAACACAGGGGACTCCGAGTCGCCCTTCTTATGTATAAGTGACCTCTATAGGCGATCCAGGTGGAAGCGCGGGACGCCGTCTATTCAGGGACGCCCAACTCCCTCCTCTAGTTTGTGGCGAAGAGGAGACCCTGGTGTCCACACGCGGTCGTTTCGCCCGTCAGGGAGGCCCGATGTTCGCTCTTACTCAGCAGCGACCCTGGTCACCACGCTGTCGTTTACTTTCCCAGGGGGGGCTGGCTTTCAACGTTCTTCTCAACAGTGACCAACTGATTAAAAAACGCCTCTTTCGCCCCTTCAAATAAAACGCCTCCGACCCTCCACGAGTGCAAGAGCATACGTACATCTTTCGACGCGCCGCGCCGCTCCGCGCCGCCCTCCCGCAGCAGGCGTCGTCGGGCGTGAATCTCACAGGCTCAATCACAAAGTCGAGAGCATCTCATCTGGACAACGCAAAAGGGTGAGAGACGTATGTATGCAGCCGTTTTTCTGACACTTCTAAATTATGGGGGCACGCCCACACCTCTCCTCTAACCGTATACACCCTATAGTTTTGGCGGAAACAAAACGAGAGTGCTAGATACCCCCCAATATTGGTCCGCGCGGCTTCTGGCGTGACCAGCTTTCGCTGTCATGCTTCTCTCGAGAAAGAGCGTGTCGTGCAGCCTGTGGATCTCATCCCTGGTGTGACCCCGCCCGGTAGTCGTTTTTCCAGGGCGGCGGGAATGATGTACTCAAGACCACGTAGGGCCGTCATCGTACAGCCGTAGACCCTCGCATCCGTTCAATGCCGGGACACAGCACGTCGGGTCTGGCGTTTTATTTGTGCCGCTGCCTTCTAGTCGGTAGAGACCTTGATGACGACGCGATAGTCGCCGTTGCGCATGGCCGCGTAAGCGTCGGGAGCGCTGTCGATGCCCTCGAACACTATGGTCTTCGGCTTGATTTGGTGTTGGTGGGCGAACTCGATCGTGTCCTGCGGCAAAAATCACGCATGCGTCCGGTGCACGCGCACGAACGTTGCGGCAATGTTGAACGCGTCACGGGCCAGGAACGGCTTCACACGCCAGGAACTGCTTCACACGCCATCCTTTTGGCCTTGGTCCACGATGAACCATCACATACCCTTTTAGGACCGCAGTCCCCTTTTAGGCGGGCAAATTACTCACGATTGGTCACCTAAACGGGACTGCAGCCCCAAAAGGATTGATATCGGCAGTGGGGTCCCAACCGATGTCACAGCAGGTAGTTTCTTCGAGATTATATGCCCCTACTGCAGCAATACACTCTCTGGGTGCGGATATAAGAAATCTAAAGGGTTTCATACAGATGCCCAAACACTCCTAACTGTTCCGCCCAACAGAGCGGTAGCCAGAAGAGCAGGTCTCGCGACAGGGGAAGGGGTAGCGCTTTTTCGTTTGGCTCGAGACGCTCTGACCGGTCGGTCTCCTCGAGTGAGAGCGACTATCAGGTTGCCGGCTGCTATTCTTTCACTTCAATATTTGTGCTAGGGCTTTGCGCTCAGGGACCCGTCGGAAGGGTCTGCGAAAACGAACCTTCGGAAGGTCTACCATTCGGGTTGGATACTGAGCTCCTCACTTGGCGACGCCACCACCCACCTCGGAAGGGGTGATGTTCATAAAATAAGGCGCCAACCCCAAATGGGCGTTGCTCAACGACGCTGGGTAGTTCAGCCGATAAGCCCCATCTCAGCCAGACACACCTTGGCCACAAAGTGCAACCCCCTAGTTGCCACCCCTATTTTTCCCTCCTGATTGCAGCCCCAAATCGCTATCCCTGATTTGCCACTCCCGAGACAAATGCTGCGGTCTAGCTGGTACCTGGTACAGGGATACGATTATTATTAGCATCTATCGCTTCTAAGGCGTTTCATCACGATGACCTCTATACGTCAAACAAAAAAACTGACATATGACGAGGAAGCTGAAAACGCAACGTGGTGAAACAGTCCCACGACCCAGGTGTATGTGACATAGGTAGTGAGTGGTCCAAGGAGCTGTTACGCCCGTTGGGGAGCGGTGCCTTTTGTTTTCACACGTGGGGCCAAATGAACCACCCGAAAGCTGACTTTGAAGAACGTTTGTTCTCTCGCACCACCCGGCCGACGTTTCTCTCGTCACGATAAACGAGAACTCTTGAAACAGGTACAACAGGTACCTGTTATACCACTGTAGTAGAAATACCATGCTCTACCCGTTTGCCAATCACTTTTCAGAGGAGCTGCACCGGTCAGATAATGCTGAGCCAGAACGTGGCGACCCTAGCCTCTTCCCTGCCGTGGCATTTACCAAAACACGGATGATATTCCAATGGCACTGGTGTAGTAGATCCTCTCAGCTGCGAGGAACTCCGTGAGGCATCCCTGGTCTATATACTGACAAAACAACTCGCGTTGCCCACGTATGTATAACAGCAGTATCACACATCCCCCTATCAATTCTTCAGCTCTCCTCTCTCTCTCTCTGTCTCTCTCTACTGCGGCGCGCGTGCGTGGCATTACCAAATGCGTCGGTGTGCTTCCTCCCCCCCCCGTCCCCACCTGTATGTCACGGCCTGACCCGGTGAGAAACCCAACAACACTCTTGCGCCCAACGATGAGCTGAAGCGGGGACAAAACGATCTTGTCTTCAGATATCCCGAGGATAACCAGGGTGCCATCCCGAGACAGCCCTGATTCGGCGAAGGAGGCGGCGACGGCAGCAGCGGCAACATTACCAGGCAAGGCACAGAACGCGCAGCCAGACGGGGGGATTCCGAGAGGAGGGTTTGCAACGCACAGAAGGGCGGGGGGATGGTTGGAAAGACAGAAAGGGGGGAGGGGGCTGTGGCATGGTGACCCATAGAGTAAGGGGAGAGTTGTATCGGTGTTATTAACAGCACGTATGGTTTTCCTTCGGAGATACCGATATCGATGAGGATGCCGCCCCGAGATTTCTCTTCGATCAACACGGCGGAGGAAACGGCACTGGGGACAAATAGAGGGCCCAAACACCAACCAGAACGGTGGTTCCGAGACGAACAACCTTTGCGTAAGGCAGAGTCAAGGGAGGGTGGTTCTTCGAACGCAGGAAAGGGGGCCGGGTTTCGTCATCACAGAGAAGAACGTTCGCGGTGTCTTGGGGGAAAAAAACGACCAACTGGTTCTGATAACTCCGCGAATGACGAGGCGCCGCGTCCCGAAACAAAGCCCTTAATGTTGCACGGCGACCGCAACGACGATAATGAGAGGGGCCGAAAACGCAACTAGACCGGGACCCAAAGATGGCTTCGGCAAAAGAAAAGGGCAGACGGCATCATGAGACGCTAGCTAGCTGCCGAAGACGTGTCTGAGTCTCAACGAGATTTTCATCCTGAGGTACCGAGAGACAAAGTTTCCGTCCCGACATAACCCTGCGCTCACCAAGTCGGCCACAAAACGCAGGTGGCCGAGACGCAAACAAGACAGGTGGGAGGGTGTTTAGTTTAGTATCGCGGAGGGCAGGGGTACGGTAGTGCAGCGTAGATAGGAGGGTTCGACAAGTTCAGACGCGGAAAGGGGAGCGGGCTTCGGCGATACAAAGGAGGTTTAGATTCTTTGGAACGCGAAGCGAAACGGCTTGGGAATGCAGAGGGAAAAGGCGCTAACGGCGTTTGTCCAAAACAATCTCGTACAGCAGTGCTACAGCAATTTCGCGATCTGCCTCTGCACAAAGAACCAATACAAAACATTCGGGGTGCTTCGATGTGGCTGGATAAAATACTGAGCTGCTCAAGGGCACAGTCTCTGAGGCGGAGAACGGCCTATTTTACGGGTTAGGGTTCTTGTGGGTGCAAAGTAATCAGGGCAAGCGATAATACGAATCGAATCGAATGTGGTTCCAACGATATTCACGTAGCTCGCCAGCTGCAAAGACTCCGTTAGGCTGACGCACTTCGGCGAAAGCATAAACCACTAGGCTAAACCGTCGGCGCGTTTTTTTTTTACTGTGTGAGCCTTTTGCTTCTACGGCAACGGAAGAAATCGGTTTTTGTCAATCGCTTGCGTTTCCCACCCCCCGGCATTGTAGGGGTGCGAGGGTCTATGGTCATACGACAACGACCATGCATGATACCGAGTACATCTCTCCTGTCGAGTACACCCCCTCTACACTTCGGAGGTTTCGATGGTTGGGGGGTCCCGCTCTCCCCCCCACTACAGTACAGCAACCATTGGGTTCGGGATGGTTGTGGTATAACCCGCAACCCCCAACACAACTCGGACAGCGCGGACTGGCCGGTTGGGCGTGATACCCTTCTATTCGCAGAGGAGAGTTACTGAATGACGATGCTCGTCGAGCATTCTCGATACATGTTATAGAAGAATGCCGGCGGCAAGGAGAAGAGCGTAAGTCTAAACCTCGGACGAGCCTACTGTCGGCCGAAACCCTACGTCAAAACACGTTTCCTTTCGGGGTACTGGGTATTGTTTTCCCCCAATTTTGTGCAGTTCTGTAGGGATGCTTCGCCACGCTTGGACAGGTCACCGATTTCAACTTCACGAGATCTGTCCAGACCTCCCAGGGGGCCAACATATATTCCCGAAGTTGTATGATTTATATGATATGTATGATGCGTTTTACGAAAGGGGTTTACTCGTTAAACCCAACGTTTTCCCGACTGATGGGACTAACAAACGGAGAAACAACTCAAATATCGTGTGTGAGCAATGCCACGGAATAGCGGGGTGGCACCTTTTTACCCTCTGACCTTCACACCACAGTGGTGGAGGCTTACTGCCTTTGAAGCTTCTCACACGGGGAGGTCGGTATCTCACCCGGAACATGACTCCTTCGGAGAAGGTTGCTAGCGCAAGTACCCAACCAACGTTTTCATGATCCACGTTGTCCTAAACAAAAACAAAAACAAACGAAACGACTGCAAAAGTGCCATACCACTGCAATCCGATGTCGCTCACTTCTGACGAGCTCAACTGCCCAGGAAAGGTCGAGACATTTTACGATAGAGGTCCACCCTAAATTTCGTGATGCTCCTCACCTGAGGAGCTCCGTGTACCTCACCTGAAAACTGCCATCAGCAAAAATAAAATTGCTTTTCGATTAGTAGTCCCATGGCCCAAGTATTCGATAACGCCGTTTCTCTAAACAAGATTGGCATTCCCACGATTTTTTCAGAAACGAGGCGCTCTACGATGATAGAGGTTCACCCTAATGTTTCTGAGGCTCCTCACCTAAGGAGCTCCATACCTCTTCCGAAAATTGACTTCAGCAAAACTCAAAATGCATCGCGGCGAATAATACCATATGGCCCGAGTCTACAAAACGTTTTTTTTTTCGAAATCACGACTTGGGATCAAGGAACAGTGTCTTTCAGAAACAAAATAGCGGAAATGTGCTACCTCTATCGTAGAACGGGTTCCCACACAAGATATCATGGTGGGAGTTTCAAACCCAGGTCATCTGCTGCACGTATATCAAGCCCGCCCACGTCAGCGATTGGTTGCTGTTTTCTGGCTCCACATATTATGACGGTGTTCTCAGTTCCTCAACTCGGCAACTGCTGGCTACCATGATGCTTTTGCTATTAATTGCCTAGAGCTTTTCGTTTGAGGGCTAGTCATAGCAGTGTGGGTCGGGTCGTCCGAACATATTTTCTCGAAGCAATATGTTTCTCGTGAAATACCCTGAGGTACTTGTGCCGGGAGCTCATCAAATAAGGCACCCCCCCTCAAAAGGCTAGTCGTGGTATGCCAGCTACATGGAATGCATAAGCGTGGTAAAGGCTATAGGCTCATCCATGCTCCACACTGCTGTTATCGGACAAATCACCACACGCTAAGAACACAGCAACAATAACAAGGACGACTCACCATCCACGCAGTCCATGGCCTTCGCGTTTCCAGTGGTGCACAGAATCACCTTGGCTCCACCCAGAGCCTGGAGTGCCGTGTTGACGTCCTCGGCCTCCGAGTCGATGTGGTGGGTCGCCTGCAGAAGAGGCACCAGGCGGTTCGCGGTGTTTGATGACGCCAACCATCTTATAAAGAGCGGCGGTGGCATGCGCCAAGGTTCTACTACGCGTCTGACAGATCACCGGTCACCACGTCATGGTGCAGTTAACTCTGGGCAGATATATGTGTTCCTGCTCTGTGTGATCCAGCTCACGTATGTGTCGGGGGTGAAACGCTGAAGCCGTACAAAATCAGACCGGTCTTAGAGCACGTATCGACCGGGTCGGGTCTGTACTCTTATGCATATCTCGTGACACGCAGTATCTCTGTAAGGCCGGTTCTGATCTAGATGACATACAGTACATAAGTATAAATATAACACGTGATATTCCCGACGTGTGGCAGAACAAGTTTAATTGCGGTGTAACTAACCTATGTCGAGTCCGGAAGCAGCCACCACCTGTATACGATACATTTGTTGAGGTCTCTTCCAACGGGGGACGGGGTTGAGGTTCCTGCGCAACGTTTTTCAACAGGTTGAGAGCTCCCACCGGTTGGTGCTACACGATTACTGCTTTTCTGTTTTTGGACTTGCGCATGGGAAGGTTGGTCGGGTTGGCGCGAAGAAAACCTATCCGAAGTCACGTTTACCGGGTGATGTCGTTACGCTCCTCATGCGAGGAGCTCGGAAACAACAACCCCCCAGCCTTATGAGGCGCCACCCTTTCTACCCTGGCAGTGTGTGTCTCCCATAATCTATCGTAAGTTTCTTGTAGCACGTCTCTGCCAACAGGGTTGTCACGTCTGTTGCGCTACGCGCGCCACGACAACAGAGGGTTCGCACCTACCACCTGAGGGGGATTGCAAGCCCGTTGCCAGTGAGTCACCCAATACCATCATCCCGGGATACAACTTGAAGCTTGAGGCAGAGGTGCATTCCCGTGGTGTAGCTGGCTAGGTGTACCGAAACTCACGCGGTGAAAACACTGCACTAACTCGGCCTCGAAGACAGAGTTGGTCGCGTGGCTCCCAGATGTCTGCACAGTTACACCTATATATAGCGTAGCACGCCTAGCGCGTCAAATGCATATATATATCAAGGCCGCGTTTTTAAGGTGAAATGTAGTGGGCTCGTCGTACGACTGGGGCGACACCTGTTGTTTTTGCCCGACATATTTTGGACGAACTGGCTGGCTCCTAAGCTGAAGAGCTGCCCAACAGTTTTAGTCTCCGGTCCCATGTAAGTAGGCCATGGGACTACCGATCAGGCGGCGCACTCCTTTGCTCCTCGACGGACGATCAGTTTGTTTCGGGGGGAGCTACTCTATAGTACCAATGACACCTCTTGTTTAGAGGACGAGGTAGCACGGTTACCATACCACCACGCGACAGCCGTGTAGCTCTGGCCGTTAGGAACTTGCTACTACTCCCATCCCGGCAAGCCTCGCTATACCATTCGTTTAGCCAAGTATGTCACTGGGACTGATGAGGAACTATCCAATATTGTTGGGACTCCATTGTTAACGTTCTGCACTGCGATTCGTTCGGTTATTGGTTGCTGAGTATACACTGCTATCTCAACGACGTAAATACGCATGGCTTCGTGTTAGCGGCGCTCACCCCAAGTTTGAGAGAACTGTCCTTCTTGCTGGGGCCCCTTGAAATGGCCACGACGGTGTATCCGGCCTTGGCAGCGTAAGCGATGGCCAGGTGACCCAGCCCGCCGATTCTGGTACACACGGAGAGCCCAATCAACACACAGTTCCGGACCGGTGCACCAATGGTTCGGCGTGTGGTCCGCATCATGTGTGTACGTTGTTTGCGCGAGCCGAGGCGCATAGCGCGAGGGCAGGTACTGGGTGATTGCCCGAATATATTTTATGCTCATGCTTGGAATAAGAAACAGCCACGAAGACATCTAGAGCGGTGTGAGGGGTTGGCTAACCTGTATGTGCCCGCGCATTTTTAATAGGTATTTTTGGGCTCCCACTCAACTATAAAAGTGACACCGAAGCTGGCGGCGCCAACTAATCGCCCCCTAATGCTCTCTATTACTGACTAGGCAACGTAATCACAGAAATACATAGATAGCATAATGTATATATACTTCGTACATATATATTTATTTGTTATGTGTCCGTGTTCTTTGCGCGCGAGACGAAAACACTCAAAATACTCTTCGTTGTTTCGTTTCGTCGCGCTTGAACCTTCTTTGCGCTCGCTCACTCACCCCACTACCGCCACGATGGCGGGCGGCTTGGCCTTGCCGACGCAGTTGCGGAGGCTGTTGAACACCGTCACCCCTGCGCACACGAGGGGGGCTGCGTCGATCGGGTCCATTCCCTTCGGCACCTGGTTCTCATTGATACCACAGAAAGTTCGAGCGCACAGACAGACAGACAGACAGACAGACAGACAGACAGACAGACAGACAGACAGACAGACAGACAGGCAGACAGACAGACAGACAGACAGACAGACAGACAGACAGACAGACAAGAGTGGCGAGTACCATACGGCAGAGCACCATGCCGTGGGACGATGCGACAGGGCGGATCCGCATGCTCTGCAGGAGACCCAGGTGATCCACGTTATATGCACGAATCCCACCTTGCATCTACAGACACTGCAGATGTTCAAGATCGTAACCTGTCATTGTGAGCTGTTAAGCAGGATCTGAGCATTAAGTACGATATCTTGAAAGCACGTGCCGGGTTACGAAGATTAGCACGGCTCCCGCCCAAAAACATGAGTCAGATCGGTTTCGTATCAGGAATTCACCGTGTCTGCTGTTAACGGTCTAGCTCGTTAAATGGGCTTTGATGATCAGTGCGAGGTGTCAAACAGTTTAAGCTACGGTAGTGTGACCCAATCAATATCCCTCTGGCGTGCAACCTTCACTTACCCTGGCAAGGACCATAGCGGGAGCAACCATGTACCTGATGCGCCGTGTAGAGTCAATCAACATGTACCCGGAGTAGAAACGCCATCCATGTTCGCGCCCGACAAGCAGAATTTCATGAGGCAGGGATTTTCAACAAGGCGACGGATCCATTTTTCCGCTTCGATCAGAATACAAATCACAGACTGGAAGGTTGAACAAATCGCCTCACATCCAAGACGGTAGTACGCAGGAGCTGTCGCTAGGCACTCGCGTGGCAGGACGTTCATGACATTGTCGTCATGCCACGATAGTCAGGGTTGGCATCGTTTGGTTCAGTATTTTCAGACCGGTCGAGCTCCTCATATAAGCAACTACCGTATATACTACAGTAACTAGCGGTTATTATCGATTTTTTACTGTTTTGTTTGGTTTTAGACCAACACGGTGGCTCCTGATATATAGGCCCAACAGCAGGGAGCTATATACGCCTCCCAATGTCTTTGTCAAACATGAAATATGTAGCGCCGACGGGGAAAGCCTACCATCAACCACGTGTTTTGAGCATACAACATTTTTTATTCACGCAGAAGTTGTTGAGAAACGACGTACCAAAGTAAGGGCTTTCGGCAATGTTTGGGCCTATATATACTATGGACCTAAGTGATGATGTAGGGGCGCATATAAACGTTCATCGGGTTGCGCGGGAAAACTTCTTCGTCGTCATGTTTCGGGTACAACTTTGTGAGGCTTATGCCATAAATATGCAGCCTCGCCCACAAAGCGGCGCTGGCCTTGGGTGTGTGTGTTCCCAGCCGTTCTGTCGGTCGTTTGATTCTTACATCACGAAGTGAGAGAGGGCTAAACCGCAACTGTTTCGACACTATGATGGAGTGTTATAGTGCGAAAAACGAGTATAGCTAACCCTTCACCTTACTCCAGACCCTATCCGCACCCCTGAGCCATACCCTTACCCTGAGCCTTACCCTTAGCCTAGCCTAATCCACGCGGGCTATGAACATGGATGCCTCTACCGTATACGCGTGCTATGATAGGGGTGAATGCACATGTCCCCCCCCCCTCCCAGAACCTCCAACTCCCCTGAACGACGGGGGTGTACAACAATCTTCGTGGGTACACCGAACAATGAAGCTAACCCCACAAACTGTCGAAACTCTCTGAGTGAGGTTTGCCCGATAGTGTACGACATTGCCCAAAGTCTTCAGGAGGATTTTGTTTACAGCACAGTGCAAGAGGTGGGGTGGGGGGGGGGTCCCGGCCATATTGCGCAGCACGTCTGGTCCTAACCGAATACGACTGACGGGGGGGGGGGGGGGGCTTCGCCCGAGAAAATAAACCCAGTGTACTGTCGCTGGAATATTACGTGTGCTTTCGCCATTCCCCGATAAATCCCTCAGCCGTGGCAATATCTCGTCATCATCAATTTTAGCTTCCTGTTTTGTCAACGTTTAGGTTGTGGGTGGGGTATATAGGGATCTTCGATGGAGAAGTCTCGGAGAGAGTGATTCGGGGGGGAGATGACACCGTCCGTACTCCCTGTTTCTACAGCCGCCCTAATCCTGCTAGTACTTCACACCCTGATACCAAACGCTAACCGTGTGCATAACGAAGGAAACAAGTCCTAGCCCTATTCTTCTACGTACCGCTAACCCGATCAGCACTGGTGCGGAATATGACTGACGTGGGATATTGGTCGGGGGTACTCGGCAACTCTCCCAATATGGCGGAATGCGTGCCACGGTATAGGAAGCACCTGTTGTTGTTTCTTAGGCTACTAACTTGACTAGAATGTAGGAACTCTGCATCTCTCTCAATTTTGTTTTCAGACAAAACAAAAAACGGGCGGTTGACCCTGTCAGGACCGCAGTCCCGTACTGGAGAAGAAACACTTGATGTTTCATCGGTCTGCCCCAAAATAATGGAGCTCTGCAGTCAGTCCTAAATGTCTTAAGCCCAGCCTATCGCGGGTGCTGCTCGGATAATACCGTAACCCAAACTGAGATTGTTTCGATGTTGGGTAGTGTTATGAAAAACAAAAAACGGCCGAACACAGAGCTAAAATACCTCTCGTAGCGCGCAGATACAGTTGTAAGGCCAATCATGCTATAGAAACCTTCCGGGTGCATGTTACGGTAGGATTTCACTTACGTATGGTCTGAGGGCCCTCGATGCAGGATCTCCTTATCTCACCCTTTTTTTTTTCTATATAACCAAACCACGAACCACCCCGTAGGCTAGGCATTTCCCGGAAAATATGGTCGAACACTGACGGTATTCTCAGTGACATTGGGTGCTGCACTTCCTCAGTACCCTCTCTCCTTTTAGTACCGCTGTCCCGTTTTGGGGGGAAAACACTATAATTCTGAGTAGTTTGCCCCCAAACGGGACTGCGGTCTTGCAAAAATGTTGCCTTACAAGGAAAACAAACTTCGGCCTCTATCGTGGTATGCCTTTTCGACATTGGTAATTCATACAGCTACGTATGGGCGGAACTGTATGGAGAGAATTTTGAACACGAGTATCAAGATGAAGCAGTCCTTGTATTTACGTTGTTTGACGTATGACTAGGATCATGTCAATGTCCGTCGCCTTTTTTTTTCGATGTATTGCCATGTTTAAGGGAGAGGTGTGACATGACGCCCCTCGAGGGAGGACCCTAACAGGGAAAGCTTCGGTACAACCCGACCCTAGCACTCGCCATGTGCAGACGTGCTGCGCACATACCCCTGCCGTGCAGTACAAAAACACGCGTCACTTGGGGAACGAAGCTTTTTCACTCACTGTTGATAACCGCCTGCGATGTTGATGCCCGTGACCTGCTGCTTTTGGCACGAGACGAAGTCGCCGACCGTGCAGGCCTCGCAGGCAAAGCAGTGCTTGCCGTGCCAGCCCACCCCTACCACATCGCCCTCCCCGAAGGCCTGGGCGATGCCACCGGTACCGACTTTGATCACCTGTTTAGGTTGGGTCCGAGTCGTCGGGGGTACAGGGTCGGGCGCGTGATACTAGGTGTTGACTGAGTGCTTCGGTGGTATGGCCTAGAGTAGTACATAAACGAACAACAAGCACCTTAAACGGAGCGTTGCACAGGGGGTGGTGCAATCGTTCCTGCGCCGTCGGATTTTTTCCAGAACTGGAATGACTTCCAATGCCCAACTCCAAGGTGTTTTAGGAAAGGCTCGGTCGAGAGCCATCCATCCGCGAAAGTCCTGCGAGGCTTTCTACGATAGATATTCACCACCACAACTGTCCTGAGGCTCCTCACTTGAGGAGCTCCATACCTCACTCGAAAACCAACATACCGCAAGCAAAAATGCAAAACACTTGTCGACGAATAATCCCATGGCCCAAATAAACAAGCACGTCATTTTTTCGAAACAAGGTAGGCCTTCCGACGGTTTTGGGTTGTAGAACTCCGTCATTCCGAAAACAGCTGAGCGAAAATGTGCTATCTCTATCGTAGAACGGGTCATTTTCGACTTCAGCACCCTGCTAACGTCGCCGAGAGAACAACATTCGCTGAAAAACGATCGCATCCCTGCGCGACTCTCAATGCTCTACACGGCAATGAGTACCGTTGGGCTCACGTTGCCCTTTCAACCATACTTCGAAGTTTAACTTCTCAGTCAAGTTTAGGCAGGGAAAACGGACGAGATGGAAACATGCACCAGGTAGAAAGTTTTTTTTTCTCTGACGACAAAATCATTGTGGATCAGTGTTTGCTTGCCCCGTTTTTTTGTCCTCATTTTTTCTCATCATCCTGCATCACCTGCATCTATGTCACAGTCGGCAGTTACACTGCTGAACCAAAATGTCTCGTCCGTCGGATATACGTCTATGCGTTGAGGGTAACTGTCATGGATGAAGAAGTAGGACCAACACCGGGTGTGGGCTGGTGTCATTCCGGAGGAAGAACGGCCATCACTGTCGAGTTCGGCATCACAGAACCACGACACAAACATTGTACCCAATCGATAGCCAGCCACAGTAGGTATGCAGTAGAGTCAAGAACATACTGTGAACTCAACAGCGCACAGCATGCAAGCAACTACAGTGACAACAGGTAGCACCAGAAAACACAACAATAGCAACAACAAACATCAGCACCAACAACGATACAACCAGGACCTCCAGCAACACCAATATCACCACCACCACCACCACCACCACCACCACCATCCTCATCACCATATCCTGCAAACGTACCGATGGACCTTACCTTGCCGACGACCTCGTGTCCTGGGATGGTGGGGTAGGCGCCACTGAACGTCCCGAGCACGGCAAAGCAGTCCGAGGCGCAGACGCCGCAGGCCTGCTCATCATCATGGCAGCGGGGCGGGGGGGAGGGTTAGTCCGTTGGGTGTGAGGGCTATGGTTAAGATTAGCGTCCTCATTTATAGTTTCGTTGCGCATAGCGTGGAGCTAACACACACGGTGCTGCAGCCGCCGCACAGGGATACCGAAAAGCAATGTTCGTTAACAAACGTTGGGTGGAGCAGGCACTACACATACGTGTCTCTGTTGGCCATGACGCCAACCCGCGTTTCGTTCGGGGTCAGGAAGTTTCCGAAATCACATGGATGGTGTTGGGTGGGGTCGGTTCGGTTCTGTTCGGTTCGGTTCGGTTCGGGTCGGGTCAGGAGGTTCTTCGGGTATCGCGGAACCGGTCCGGTCGCCGTTACATTGCCCGACTTGACCCGATCTGGTCCACGATGTCTGACCCGACCCGTGGACAGGTTCGATTAGGTATGCCTGACTACCTGCTGTACGGACGCTGTAAGCGCTATTCCGATTGGGCCAGAACATATCCGAGGGATAAATCCTCCGGTTGGCATTGACCAAAACATTATGACCGCTCCGGGGCTGGGGGAATATCGTCCAGAGACATGCTCTGGGGCATAGGCACGCGTCACAGGTCCCTCACCGAAACGTTGGCGTCACAAGTCCTTGCTGAGATATTGAACAATATTGCTACATCGTTAGACGTGCCAAATTGAGGGGTTCTCGGCAGCTTGTGGGCTTCGTTGAACTGTCCAATGTCTCAACAAAACATTCTGCACACACTCCACAAGGTGTCGACGACCTCCAACTTCTCATGGCTTTACGGTGTAATATGTAATTTGTTAAGTGTCTCAACAAGGTTTGTTTCCACGCTCACATGGTGCAAGGCGGCAACCCCGGCCGCCTGCGATGTAGCAGACAAAATTACTTTCGGAAACCGTGTCGTGAGGTAAGCGAGAGCGGGGTGGCGTCAGTTGACTACCAATAGCGCCTTCGTCGACGTGAAAAAAAAACGTTTATCGTGAGACAATGTGGTGGGAGGAGCTTCAGCCTTAGTCACTCTCAAATCGTTGACATCATCGTTGTCATTGAGCATCACACACCGACAAGGAACCTCGCCCAGTAGAGGAGAATGCTGGGGCGTCGGCATGTACACGTGCCTTGCCATGACCATCGCGCCCGCTGTTACTCTAGAGTGGTAGTTTGGACTCATCTCACGGAAGGGGCAGGAGTACCACTTTTTTGCTCAGACCGTTCCGAGCGGAGACGGGCTTCAGCAGAAATCGAATTGCACCCCGATAAAAAATCCCATGTTTCAAGTATACGATTACGTCCTTTCCAGAAACAAGATTGGTCTTCTGACCATTTTGGGTGAAGGAGCCCCGTCCTTCAGAAGCCCTGCTAGCGGGACTGTGCTACCTCTTCGTCGAACGCGTCAGCGGCGGAGCTCATCAAGCGAGGAACCACCGCTAAGTGGGGCATCATCTACGTCGAATGTTTGTGCTACGACCAGCGCATACAAGACAAGCTTGGTGGGACAGCGCGAACAAACGTTCTTCGAAGCCACGTTTTCGGGGGTGAAATATTTGAGATCCATATATATATGCTAGGCGCCCAGGGACATACAAGTCACCCCCCCTAAAGGAGCATTTACTGGCCGAAACAATATGACGCCACCCCTATCGTGGGGTAACATAGTGCAGGGGAGGTCTCGAGGAAGAGGTCCTCTTTTATCTACAGGTATGCCTTTCTACATACACACGCACCCTCATCTTTACGACAGTAGCTGCCCGGGGACCCTCGGCCATGTAGGACAGCCTCGGCTCGCCAACAACAACAAACCATCCACTCCCGAGAGAAACCTTGAAACCACGCTGTCGCACCATCCCCGGGACAGGCCTCATCAGTGCCACGGTAGAGCCGGTGCCGTATTCTCGGAGTTCCTCGCATAAGGAGGGACTCAGCATCGCGCCCGAAAAAAGTCTTCGGAGAAAGCCTATTATCAAGAAACCAGACCAACCGTACTATGCGCTACTTATTGCAGTAGTAGTCCCTAAACAGATATCAATATATATATTATATATGTGTAATACATATCATACTTCTAAGAAGGGTAGTTTCTCGTATGAGAATACTGCCGCCCCCCCAAAGGGTAACCCACACGAGATAATACTGTTTGTCCGTACCTGGTTAGGATTTAATGCACCACTCGGCGCCGAAGACGGTACATTTTTAGAAGTCAACTATTGATCGCGCATTCCCAAAAAAGTGAGTCTTAACGCCAGGAATGTTGTGAATATACGTGAAAATACCTATCCCGTTTTTGTTTTTGTTTTTTTTTTGTCTTTCGTGGGCCTGTGTACCGGATTGATTACCGAACGCATGCTACGGCAGACGCACATTTTGTGGGAAATATATATAATCCTCACGTTGCCTTAAGAAGCTTCATATCTCGCATGAAATACGATTTTGGAGTAAGGTGTAACTGCCACCCGACGAGCAACTGCTACCCCGATGAGCAATCCCACATGGCCTAACAAAATAACCACACACCGAAAAATAATGCAACACAAGAACTGAGAAATCCCCAATATTTATAGGTCAAGGAGCCCCGTCGTTCGGGAAACGTTGTAGATAAAATGTGCTCGTACCTCCATTGTATCGTAGCACGTGTCGTCTGTAGGCAGGCATACGGTCGACGCGGCCTTCGCCATCAACAACAGAACAGTGGACGATGATTTTTTGCCCGAAGAGCAAGGCCTCTCCGATTGGCGCTATCGACTTTGGGCGCTCGTCGTCGCGCGCCGCGCACGCACGCCGACCAGTGCGCCACCGCCGCGCCCTCTGAGCACATCGTGCGGGGTGTACGCCGGTGTACGAGATGGTTGGCGTGCAACGGACTGCCGTGTAATTCGTCCAAAGTTTAAAGACAAAAATATACATTTTTCCTCGCGGCGGGTTTCTCATTCCCCTGGTTGGGTGACCTATACAACTCACGAATCTGTGCTTTTATCATTATTACGGGGGTCCATAGTAAATAGGACCCACGGTACAAAAAAAAAACTATAGTATATTTCCCAAACTTTACTGACACTATTTGGCCCTATTTACTATGGTCTCCCCCCGTAATACTACTCCATGCCTACATGCGCACCCTTCTGCGTCCCGGCCCGGCCCGTTATATGAACTTCACCCCTGAAGCCGTCCCGGCCCGGCCCGTCACGTTGCTATTGTTGGGCATCCCTACAATGAGTGAGGTGACTCCACACACACGTCGACGAGGGGAGACAGGGATGGAGCCTTCTCGCGGTGGAAATGCAAGGCACTACCGAACGCTAGTGGGGAGGGAGGGAGGGAGGAGGGGGAGAGAAGAGCATATACCCTAGGCGACCACGGATCTGAGCTACTACTTCGTATGTGGGGGAGAGGGAGAAGAAAAAAGGGTGATCTACGATAACGGGATGGGAAAAAACTACATCCAGAGAGACACGCTGGGGAACACGGACAGACATGCTTCGTCTCTCTCGAAAAACGTTCGGTCGCCGCAAGCGCTGTAGGTAGTTCTGAACACGAAAATACAGCCACGTTCGGGGATACTGGACTCACGTGGAACTGGACAGAAACCAAGGCGATGCCAATACCAATAATATTCCTGAAATCTACCTCCTTTTTTTTTTCTCTTTTTTTTTTCGTTCTTCCGACCCACCTGGCACCAGGTGGACTCGGTACGATATCGCCGTCTTTTTCGAGGACTGACTGACAGTATTGCTATCACGTGGGACCATAGTAAATAGGACCAAATATCGTTGGTAAAAATAGGGAAGATAGATACCGGTAGGTTTTTGTGTGTACCGTAGGCCCTATTTACTATGCCCCCCGGTAGTACCGCAGTCCGCCCTTTACGGCAACACGAAAGACAACACGTGGCTGCGATTTACATGGCTATGTGCAGCACATGCATGCCGCGACGGGGGGGCACCCTCCCACTGTTTTTTTTCGCAGGCTCCCGGATTGAGGACCCACACCCTCGCAGTGTTTCGAAGGACCATATTACAGGGGACCACGCGGCGGTACACACGAAAACCTATCTATTTTCCCTGCTTTTACTATCGTAACACTAGTTTGTCTTCTTTGATGTGGTCCTCCAGAAGAGTAGCAGGCGAAAAACTGAAGGTGACAAAACTGGAACCGCCACTCGATGGACAATCCCAAAATGGCTTACCGGTAAAACACTATTGACTGATATTCCCGCAGCAAGCTTAAGTAAGACTTCTTGAATTTGGAGGATCCTTGCGGTTCCAGTGACAAAATGAAAAGCTAAGAATGCTGTTAATGAAATATACTGAGTTCGTGAGAAGATGAGATGGTCGTTTCCCACGAAAAAAACCCAAGAAAACTTGACCGAAGCAACAACCCTTACTATTCAATGTACAGAACACGACGTAACCTATCTCTCATTTTGGCCAATGTAATCAGTTTGTCTATATTGTTGTTGTTTGTTGTTGTTCTCACATTAACTCATCGCCACAACGCAATGCAGTCCGTTAGTATGTCAACGTTGACTATTTATATTAACATTTGACAAAAATATATCTCGAAGGCTACGGGTAGTATACTTCGTGTAGGATTTGGAGGAGCGTGTTCGTAGCTGAGCATAATATAGTCATGGGTACAATTTTCTCAATTTCAGATTGTGCTGGTCTAAAAAATCACCTCGAAAATATACATTTCTGAACTTCCATATATATTCCAAGACATGTCGCGTACCGTAACCAATACAGTAGTCAAGCGTGCAAGACGTGCTCAATGACGATCGACCTTTATTAATACAAGGCACTAAGACTGTAAGCAAAAAAGGCTGGGCCACCGAAGACCAGCTTTTGTATTCGTTCCGCGCTGCGCAACCACTTCAAGCTCTTCTGCCTCCAAATTTGCGCAACCACTTGAAGCTCCTCCGCCTCCAAATTTGGCAACAACAGCAGTGTAACTGGGCCAGCAGCGCATTTATTTGCCGAGCCGTAAATGTTTTTTTGGAGTCCGATTCGATACCGCCGAGAAATTTGATAAAAAACAGCATTTATTTATAGGCGGTGGCAATAAGCGCAGGCGTCGATCGTTAGGGCATGTCTCGCGGAGTTGTTCAATTGCCCACACCGAGCACCACTGCTGCTGCAGCACGACGCACGTGGCATCGGATACGTAACATACCTCGCCCCAGGCACCTCTTACTCACTACTACCAGCATTAATAGTCTGCGAGCACGAAAAGGGCGTGTCAATATCTACCATGTTGTACTCGATCGAGACAAGGGGGAGGGGGGGGGTTCTAAAATGTTATTTTGCAGACGAGGAACTCGATGTTGTGAGCTACCAGGTACTATTATTAATAAGACGAGCACCAGCTAGCAATACTGCGAGGCCGATATCATATCATATATAAAGTATATACTGCTGTATATATCCCCACACGGGCTCCGAGTTGCACGAACAATATGGACAAATCCAGTCCAATTCGTACTACTATCTAGTACAACAGCAGCAGCAAACAGCTGTTCAGCCGAGACGCCCAGATATCGGTGACGAAAACATGATAATATGTACTCCATTTAATTACCACCTACCTGACAAATTCAAACTTCTGATCATACCATCCACGTACAAAAAAATGGTAAAAACCTAGAGTACAATGACTACAAACGAGGAAGGTGCTACGAGTATGTACATGCCACTCAGATCTGAACACTTATTAAAACATTGTACCAAAATCAAAATACAGTTGGATGTCTGACGAGAAGCCTTTTCAGTCGCTGATCATGGTACGTCCGTAGCAGAGGGGGGCATTTTGGTGTGGGCGGCGAACCAGAGGCCCGCTAGGACACATTCCTCCAAGCGGTTCGACCAGTGGCAAAATTATGTATTCTGCAGCAAAGTAGGCTCAAAAGGCACGCGTCCTGCTACTGGCTCTCGGTTCGGATAAATCATCGCGCAGCTTTTTAGGTAATTTAGCGATAAATTAATACGGGGGAACAATGTTAATAGGACCTGTGGTATACATAAAAACCGTGTAATTTAACCGTTTCAGCTAACAATACTTGGTGCTAATAATTATGGTCCCCTGTAATAGTAGTAAATCACGTACCAGGTAGCTATTATTGCTACTATGATTATTTCCCTTGCCATCCGACAATGTGCTGCATGATCATCAACATTGATCACTCATCACTTTCCTGAGAGAAGAAAACCTCGGAAACAAAAGGAAACCCATGCTACCTCCCTTCTTTGCCAACTTTCGGCTTGTCTACTCCACTCTCTGTCTTTGCTCCTTCCTATTGATATTTTTAGTGACTTCTACATAGTGTCGGTATGCACCAGCGAACAATACCGGGTCAGTATTAAACAGCGGCCCTACTCGACACAACCACCACACACACTGTCTGTGCCATGCGATCTGACAGACGCTATAAAATATATACTGGTACCTGGTGGCAAACGGCATTATCAGCGATGTACGTCCCTGTTGGCTCGGTAGGTCGTCCGCGTGCCTACTATTACGGGGGGACCATAGTTAATAGGACTGAGTATTATATTACGGGGGGCCATAGTTAACAGGACCAAATATTGTTAGTAATAATGGTTAAACATATACCCTGGCAGGTTTTTATGTGTACCATAGGTCCTATTAACTATGTTCCCCCGTAATATTATAATGATGTCACATTTTCGTGTGGGTTCGAGCCTCACGTTGTGCATACTCCTAGGGACTTCTTCTTGGGTTAAAATTGACTATTATATCGTGCAGCGCGAGTTAACAACGTTAGATTGGAATCGACGAGCAGTGGGAATGCTGAATTGTATGCGCGAAAAAGCACCGAAGGCACACGTATACCAGGGGGGAGAAGGGACGACACACCTGTTTGACTACACGGCTCGTCCGGAAGAAGGTCGCCGAGGGTCAAACCTGCTACGGGTCAAGCTGGAAAGAAAAAAACAATGAACAAAAAAAAGGCACTATAGAGGACACCGTTAGGAGAGGCCTACGATGTCGTCAGGTGCATGCCAAGCGAGGAGACGGGTTAGGCTCCCCTGCTCCAGAGCCTGGGAACACCATTACCTAGCACTTCGCCGTGGAGCTCCCACGGTATCTCGAGGGAACCCTAAACTGCCTGTCTGTGTACACTTGGATGAAATTCTTGATTGCACCGCCGCGGACGACGAAGAGTTGTTTTTCTTCTTGTTTCCACACGGTGTTTTTTTTGCAGTATAAAAGGCCCACGAATAGCAAGATAAACAAATACCTGCTATAATGTATAAAAATGACCAGTTTTCGGAGGACGTTACGCGCTCTCATACCTGGTATAACGTATAGCCCAAAATCGACCAGTTTTTGTAGGACGATGTAGTAACCAAGGCTTATCACAGTGACTGGGAATCGTGGCGGGACGGGACGGGACATATTTTTCTTGTTTGGCGGGAAAGCAAAGGACAACGGGACGTTACAATGAAGACATAAACAGTTGGCGGGACGGGATGGTGGGAACATAGTTTCTCGACGGGACGGGACGGTACAATTCAACGGGACAGATTTTCCACGACGGGACGGGACGGTAATTATTTTTTCCGCCGGCGGGACGGGACGGTAATTATTGTTTTCCTCGGCGGGACGGGACGGTAAATATTTTTTCCCTCGGCGGGGGGGGACGGTAATCCTTTTTTTCTTCGACGGAGCGGGACGGTAATTTTTTTTCCCTCGGCTGAACGGGACGGTAAATATATATTTATTCTTTCCTGCTGCAAGGTCTCGGGCGCGGTTGTACGTGAAGACTTTCCCGCACTGCTGATTGCGCGAAGGGAGTCGGCCCGACGCAGACGTTTTTCTTCTCGACCGGCGGCCCACAAAACCTCCGAAAAGTGCTACCACTACACGGGCGACGTTTTTTTTCTGATTTCTTCCCACCCCTGCCCCAAGTATTCTTCTTGTTGCGGTGCCAGCTTATGGTGGCTGTTCTGATGATTGTTGTGCTTGCGCTGTGTTCGTTACTGGCGGTTGTGGAAGTAGGTGGTGGTGGGGGTGGTGGCGGCGGCGGTGATGTTAGTGCCGCTCGCTGCTGGTCGATCGACCCCGCCCGTGAGATAGGCATCCATGGCGTCCGTACCGGTCACATCAAAGATGCTAATAGGAGACAGCATTTTTACCCCTTGACAGACAGCAAGTTTGCCTTGTGACACGTATGATACATGCTTTGACCGACACCAAACTACTAGGTTGAGCGTGGAACACTCGGCCCTACATCGTTCACAGCGCAGGTTTTGCGTCTCGCTTGATGACAGGCCACCTGACATCTTTTTGGGCCACACCAACCAGTAAATACTGGTAGTGTGGCCGTGAGTTGAGTGGTCTCTGTTCTATTCATGTGTGGTGGCGAGCTTGCGGCTACTCCTACTCCTGCTGCTGTGGCAGTACTTGCTTCCATTTCAACATATAAAAATAAGGTCCAGCCATACAGCTGCTGATCATCAACAACACCAGCACCTTATTATGTGCTAAAAAAAGAAATAAATGTGGTGCGGAGGAATTTCATATTTTCCAAGATTGAAACGATGAAAATACGAAAATACGTCCGTCATCAGCTGTGAGTTCGACTGGGTAGATTGGACAGTTGATACACTCAATTTTCAATTTTGCAAGTTGCGTAATACGCCTATACAACTACCAGGTATTTACTATTTACTACTATTAATACCGCTACTACTACTCTATACGTATTTCATATTGTGTACCTGGTATAATTTATGATAACATGTAGTACCTCGTAGTTATATACCCTGGTAGTAGTTACTATCAAATTATGGAACAACTCGATTTTATTTTACTAATTTCGTGATTCGTGGTGGGAATGGATGGGAACAGACGACCACGAATGAATGCGAATGAATGAATCTATCTCGCAGCGGGGAGGAGGCACGTTATGTCCGCCGGAGCCCATATTTTCGCGGGAGAGATTTTATCGGCGGGACGGGACGGTAATTTTTCGGTGTCACGGCGGGACGGGAAGGTGATTGTTCGGTGTCGCAACGGGACGGGACGGTAATTGTTCGATGCCACGGCGGGATGGGACGGTAATTTTCAACCGGGAGATCTTTTATCGGCGGGACGGGACGGTATGTGCCGACGGTCAGGGAATTTGTCGGCGGGACGGGACGGCGGGGCCATTTTGACGGCGGTTTTACCGTCCCGTCCCGCCTTTACCGCCGCTACCGTCCTCCGCGGAAATCCTGCTTCGTGGAGAGGGCTATTGCCTATATACGTACGCGCATGGTTGGTTGTTCACGGGTTGTGTCACAGCAGAACGTAAGAGGTTCTCATATCAGTCAGGTTGCGTGCTCGAATATACGTGGTAGGGGATTTCTGCTGGCGGCCCCCTTCCGTTTTTGTTCCTTTTATGTATATAGGTGCTTCTGACAGTTGTGAGAATGTTGGCTTTGGAAATGTTTCGTCGAGAAGGTTTGCATATTATATGGACGCGTCGCTCGTCGTACTCAGTACGTCCTTCCCGTTGTAGAGAAACCCCAACTTATTTGAAAAGCGTTAAAGGGGGTGTGTTAAGTTATCACCCTAGTGTGATAGTGTTGTACGTTAAGCAAATGCTACCCTTGCAAGTTTGATCGGTGAAACATCAGCTAGGAGTCAGCTGAGTCCTTCAGGGGGGGGTTGCATTATTGTCATAATTTTGTCGAGTACGATCATTATCAGCTTTTACTGATTCGACTTTTTATGATTTTTTTTGTGGTCATGGCAAGTCGTTGGATCATTCAACTACAGTCAGAAAGGTACCTTTTCATGTTATTTTTAATAGAAGAGCGTTTTTTCATATTTTCCGAAAGTTTGGAAATAATTGGAGATAGATATGTCTCAAGATGCGGAGGCGTTCTGTCACTACTCGTGAAACACTCCTACTACTGTAAAGCAAGCAATCAGGTGTGTCTGAATTTCACTTGATACACGAGGAAAATATGCAGGCTGTCTTTTTGTATTTTTGTTTGTTTCATTCAGATTTGACATTTTTTAATGAATGCATTTAATTGTTTGTGCTCAGCAACAACGCTCCACTCTAAAGCCTTCATAATCAATACCAGGTACATTATGTCCGTGGTACTAAACTCGCTATAACCTTAGTCGTTTCTCCCCTAAACGGGACTACGACTCTAAAAGTGTCAAGACCCGGTGTTCAACCTTGACGCCACAATAAGCTGCCAGCCTTATTATAGCCTAATCGGAGATTCTCACATTAATTTTGATACCTGGTATAGCCTAATCGGAGATTCTCATAGTAACAATTAATTGCTGCCGCGCACTGTGTAGTAGACGAGCAGTGGGGATACTGAATGGACCACATATATCCGCAATAAAATTCAAGGCAGGTATGATACCGTCGGGGGGGAAGGAACGACAGGTCTGACGAGGAGTGAAGCTGTGGGAAGTAAAAGCGATGATTTAACAGAGATAAATGGCCTGAGTTTGCACCTACATACTCTGTCGAAGTTGGTGTGTATGTACCGGAATTCGCGCGCTTGTTCGGTCTCGCACAACAAGGGGAATCGTTTCGACCGGTTTCAGCCCGCGACGTTTCAGCCTCTTCGTGTCATACCATAGTGTTGTACATTAAGTAAATGCCACCCTTGCAAGTTTGATCGGTGAAACATCATCTAGGAGTCAGTAGAGTCATTCCGTGTGGGAGCGGCTGCAGCAGCAGCAGGAGCAGCAGCGGCAGCAGCAGCAGCAGAAGCAACAGAAGCAGCAGCAGCGGAAGCAGCTGAAGAAGCAGAAGCAGAACCCGCAGGAGCAGAACCCGCAGGAGCACGGGCAGGAGGGACACCAGCACCAGGAAACAGCTCTCTGAGGATAGGCTGCTTGGCAGACGCAAGCCACCAGCGACGGGAAGCTCCAGGAGGAGGAGGGGTTGCATTGTTGGCATAATTTTGCCGAGTATCATGCTCAGCTTTGATTGATTCGACTTTCCATGCTTTTTTTGTCATGGCAAGTCGTTGGACCTTTCATGTAAAGTCAGAAAGGTACCCTTTCATGTCATTATGAATAGGCTCATTCTTACCGGAGAGCGTTTTTTTTTTTTTTTTTTTCATGAAAGTTTGGAAATAATAAATTGGAGATAGATATGTTTCAAGATGCGGAGGCGTTCTGTCACTACTCGTGAAACTCTCCTATTGTAAAGCAAGCAATGAGGCGTGTCTGAATTTCACATGATACTCGGGGAAAATATTCAGGCCGGATTTTTGTATTATATTTAATTTCATTCGCCCCGGTGGTTCAAGTGGTTAACCTCGAATTCTACTTGTGTTTGAGTCCTGGGTTCGAGCCCCAGGTGGGTCGGACATTTGACTTTGTTTGCAACAATCAAAATTAATAATGATTCATTTGTTGGGAGCGCCTTGCAGCGTGGGTAGGCACAATTCGGTGCGAGTCGACGAGGGAAGAAAAAAGGCTGAAATCTTCTAGCGATTGAAATGAAGGCACGTACCGTAGCGGGAAGGGGGTAGAAGAGCCTGCTATGTGACCCCGGATCTGAGTTACGAGTGGAAAGGAGAGAGAGAAGATGTGCGAAGATAATAAATGGGATGATGAGCAAAAAAAATAACACAAAACAAATTAAATAAAAACAGGTTTTACATTTTTAAATAAAAATCATTTAATTATTATTTGTGATCAGCGAGGACGCTCCACTCTAAATAAAGCCTTCATAACTAACAATATATCACCCCGTTATGACCGCAGTCTCGGTTTGGGAATAAACTCGTCATAATAACCATACATAGTCGTTTCTCCCCTAAACGGGACTACGGCTCTAAAAGCGTCAAGACCCGGTGTTCAACCTTGACGCCACAATAAGCTGCCAGCCTTATTATATAGCCTAATCGGAGATTCTCACAGTGATTTTGATATAGCCTCACCGGAGATCCTCACAGCAGTAACAATTAATTGCTGTCGCGTACTCTGTAATCGACGAGCAGTGGGCATACTGAATGGACCCTATATATCCGCCATAAAATTCAAGGCAGGTATGATACCGTCGGGGGAAAAGGAACGACAGGTCTGACGAGGAGTGAAGCTGTGGGAAGTAAAAGTGATGATTTAACAGAGAGGAATGGCCTGTGTTTGCACCTACTCTGTAGAAGTTGGTGTGTATGTACCGTAGTTCGCGCGCTTGTGAGGTCTCGCACAACAAAGGGAATCCGTGCGACCTGTTTCAGGCCGCGACGTTTCAGCAACGGGAAGCAAGGTTGTTACTGTCGAACAAGGAAAACAACTTTATGGAATCACCTCTGTGTGTGTGTTCTTCACATTAAACCGTTCTTTTTACCCGTCGACATCCAGCACAACCAGTGTCCGTGCCGATTCTTCAATCCTAGAAGAGATACAAGTTCTGTGGTCACAAAGCTACGCCACAGAGATACTACGTTGCCACGTGTGCAGTGTGCACTGCAGTGGGCACTGCAAAGCCATGTCATCATACTAGATACGACAGGCACGACATACGCAATCTATGAAATAGTGAAACGAAAAGAAACAATCACAGAGAAAACAAAAACAAGGTAGACAAATCGAAAGAGAAAAAGAAGAAAAATGAAAGCAAAATCTAAGAGAAACAATCTGTCGTGCCCCCCGACCCGCAGGCGAGGTGGCCAACACTTGAAAAAGAACGAGCTGGAGAAAAGAAGGAAAACAAAAAAAAAGGAAAAAACACCACTGCTTGTAAACAGAGTAAGACGAAGAACCAAGGAAAAAAGTAACAAGGAAAAATAACAAAGGGGAAATAACAGGCAGACCAAAGCCCAAAGCACCTTCCAGGTGACGGCAGCAGCTTGTGGTACGAGTAGTATAGCCAGGTTCTCCCTGCTAGTCCGCCTGGTACCTTGCTACCCAGACTGTCGTCTCCGCCCTGCGTTCGTCAACTATGCCCAGCCCCTTGGCGTCAGACAATACGAAACGAGCAGAGCAGGTTCGTCTTCCAACCACGCCACACGGCTCCTTCAGTACGGCTCATCAATCAGAAAAGGAAGAGGAAGAGAAAAAAATGAAATGAAAATCACGGAGAGTCAGCGCAAAAAAATAAAAAAAAAACAAGAAGAGAAGACAAGGGAAGACCACGTTCGAACCAGCTGCACCGGTTGGTAGCACTAGTAGTATGGTCATGTTCTACTTTCTAGTCGACTTGGTGCCTTGCTACCCTGTCTGCCATCTCCTTCCTACTTTCGTCTACCGCCGTTTCCCTTCTACCCCTCCTGTTCCCCCCCCTCTCCCCATTCCCTCGGTCGGCCTTTCTGCCACTTCTCCTGTTGCCCCCTCCCCCCCTGTTCCCTTGGGCACCATCCACGGCGGATGCACGGCGGCGCCTACTCATCTTAGCCTCAGCCTCGTGCCACCTCACCATGAATCGTTCATGTGCTTCAAGGACCCCCCGGTACCACTTGCCCGCCTTTTTGGCTGCAGTGGACCACAACGCGGTCTCAACTCCAAACACCAGGGGGGCAACTTCCGTTGACCCTTCGGTGGCTCGGAACTCCCTAAGGTCTTCGACTATGCATCTATGCCAAGTCTTACACTGTCCGCCTGGTCTCGGGTTCTCCCCACCAGTTATCGTCCCGAACATTACCCGACTGGGTAATCGCTCCTTGCTTTGCCGTGCCACGCCCCCCGCAAAGAAGAGCCGCCGTTTACGAATGGTCGTTTCGATGCTCTCGCAACGTGTCATCTTGAGGGCCTTCGCGTACGAGAGGGTGGGATGGTCAGTATGAAGTCGGCGCTGGAAGCCAATGGCTCGCAGCAGGACTTGGTGGTGAGCCGTTCGAAGCTTGGCAAAGTGTTCCGCTCTGAGGGTCCACGTCACACACCCGTACAGCAGGGTCTCAATCACCTCGGCCTTCAGAATTCGGAGTTTAAGGCTAAGGGGGGCGGTCGTCCTCCGCCTGCCTGTAGTCGTGCGCGCGCTTGCCAAACATCCACATGCTTGTGGGCAACACTTGGGACCTCCCGTTGTTTTCGTCGAAAACGAAGGGCCAAGAAGCGATCGCACTTCCCTCTGCGTGTGCATTAAACCGTTCTTTCTACCCGTCGACATCCAGCACAACCAGTGTCCATGCCGACCCTTCAATCCTACAAGAGATACAGGTTCTGTGGTCACAAAGCTGTGCGCCACAGAGATACTACGTTGCCACGTATGCAGTAAGCACAGCAGTGGGAAATGAAATGCCCATGTCGTCATACTAGAAGCGACAGGCAAGACGTACACGTTCTATGAAATAAATAGAGAAATCGAAGGTAGCAATCAAAGAACGAAGGGGGAAAAACCAAAGGGAAAATAATCAAGTTGAAAATAACTGACAAAACCCAAGCGCAAAGCACCCTCCAGGTGAAGGCAGCAGTTATGTGGTACGAGTAATACAAACAGGTTCTCCCTGCTAGTCCGTTTGGTACCTTGCTACCCTGACTGCCGTCTCCGCCCTGCGTTTTTCAGCTATGCCCAGCCCCTCGGCGTCAGACAATAATACAAAACAAGCAGAGCAGGCTCATCATCTACCCACGCCACACGACTCCTTCAATACGGCTTGTCAGAAGAAAAAAGTAAGCTCTGCGCAGAACCGAAACGCTGTACCCACGGTATATATGTATAACCATGTCATATGCTGTTATCAAGTCTGGTTTTGGTGGGTCAAGCCTCTAGACTACCACACATCCACCGCAATGTATACCAGCCAGGTAGATTTACAGACAACACCTTCCCCACACAACATACACCCAAGAGCACCCCTCTCTTACCAAAACTTTGAGGAGGACCTCATCCGGCGCGACCTCAGCAGGAATTGCGGAGTCCACGAACTCGAAGTTGGGCTCGTCTCGGTTCTCCGATGCGCGGGTGATTGTGCACTGGCGGTTGGACATGGTGCTCCGAGTGGAGTAGTACGTATTTTCCTTCTCCCACAAGCGAGCGGAGCTACGGCACCGAAATATCGCGGGTTATCCTGCTCTTGTGTATGTTGAAGGTCGAACGCAATGTATTATGGACGGAATGGGCGCAGAGCTCAGTCTGCGGTCTATGAATGCGTGATTGCCAGTTCCTATCTGCTGGGTCAGTTCATGCGCTAAAAAACTCTAAAAGCTACCTTGTACGTACGTAGGAGAGTTCGTACCGCTTCAGCAGTGCTGGTTATCGAAACCAAAATCGATTCGTATCCGATACAGGCACGGAATCCCGATATCCCATGTATTAACCCTAACCAATAGGGTATCGGGTCGGATCGGATCGGATCGAACAGGATCGGATCGGGATTGTGCTAAATGTGTGAAAACGGAGGGGGTGCCAAATCCGATATGCAACCCAGCAGTATGGTACTGCCGACGAGCATACATTTTGCGTTAAAAATTCTGATGAATCATGCCCCAACTATTTTTTCAGTCGAACTCTTAGCCGATGCATTTCTTATTCACGGCCCAACCAATTTGTTTTTTACTCTGGCCCTCTGAAGCATTGATGACATTACGTCCTTATCCTTATGTTACTATCGATGCCCTCCTCGTTATGTTACGTTTTGGGTCTCGACTTGAAACTTAATGGCGACCTTAAACCTGAAAATGGTTGGGTAGTGCATTGACCGTAAATAAAACAATATCAGTTCATCTTTTAGATTACTTTTTGTGATTAATAGTAATTAAGCCAATCTCGGTCGAGGTTTCGATCACACATATTTTAGTCCGTCGATTTCTCGAACGATGCTTTTGATATTTCGTCCTCGCTGGGAGCCGTCCACATGGCCTCTCTCCGCGCCTTGCCGTGCTCCCACACAAGGTCACACGAACCATCTGGCTCATCATTTGACGCCTCTTCTGCTTGCTTATTGCACCTTGTATATGGCACTGATGAACTATTCACACGACTACTAGTCTGTACCAGTATGTACTACGTATGCATAAGGTGTACTGGCAAACTTCAACCCTTTCAGAACCGCAGTCCCATTTGTGGGGACAAACCTCTCAATTTTCGAGTAGTTTGCACCCAAGTCGGGACTGCGGTTCTAAAGGTGTCGTTTGTTTGTCGTGTTCACCCCTCTCGTGCAAGGCAGAACTCGATACCTGGTATACCTAAACAAAGCAAACATGGCAACATTGATTGCCAGACTTCTTCTTTGAAGGAAGCGGTGTTTGCTGACGGAGAACGCTAACCCACGAGCGCCAGCTACTACAGCGTTACCACGCCTCGTTGGTCATCAGAGTTTCGTGCAGAAAATTGAGATCGGCCTCCCCGTCTCTCGTCCACTGAATCCATCAAGCGATTGCGCTTCTTCTTCGCGATCGCACCGCCTCCTACGGGGAACAGACGTTTTTGAGGCCGCGGGCGATGCTTGGACTGCGAGATACTTCCTTATACGGCTGAATTGGCGACGGTCGGAATCGTGACTGATTTGTGATTCGTTCCCTGCCCACCACTTAAGGGGGCCGCCGAGGGCTTATTTCGCGCGGTTCAAAACCGACTCGCGTATGGTTCCGGCAAAAGGGACCATTTTTGTTCACGGTGAGATGGTGTCCTCCACAGAAAATGCAGCCACCTTCCTCTCTGTGTGCTTGGGGCGCGCGGGGGGGTCTGCGCCTACACCTACTTCTTCTTTATCAAGCAGCCTGGTCTGTTTCCCGGTATTCAACAGATTACATGAATAAATGAGAGATAATATATCGGACCCCCTCTCCTCCTAAATATATATATATATATATACCACATCATAGAAGTATGGGGATTCTAATAGCCCTTTCCTGTTGGGTTGATCGCGTTCCACCTTCACAGCGCTGTTTGTTGGATCTCCGTAGACGGCCCTGCGACTACTGCTTCGTCTTTGGCTACACGGCTAGAGATACTACTACAACAACAGCAGTAGATACCTTTCTCTGCTCTTCGCAGGGTCCGCATGGAAAAAATCTAGAAATGGCTGATAAAAGCCCCGCACAAAACCAAACACGGCGGTTGGTTGTTATTGAATATCAGTTCACCCCTAGGAGTTTGATTTAATATTTGAAGCAATCTCTCGATCAATATCTCGATATTAGTGGACGTTTTGACCCGAATATCTAATCTCGGAATACCTTGTTTTCGAGAGCTGACACGCAGCACAACAGCACGGCAGCAGTATTATTAGTAGTCTTTGCTACGACAGTGTAAGTACGTGGTTAGTCCAGGCAGCTTTGAGTACGCATCACCCCCTTTCCCCCGCTTGCAGTAACGAAAAACATCAAGTTTATACGAAACTCGTCGTGGTGACCGTTGCATTACAACATTTCTATAACTTTCTCAACAATGATAAATTCCTTCATATCCATACGTGGCCGTGTGACAATTCGTTCAGAACATCTGTGGATAGCCTCGCAGACCGTACAGACCGGGGTCTTGTACGCCCAGTATTTTCTCGACTATCTACACTTCAAGTTTCCGTTTCTCCCGCCCTAAAAAAATCAGATCAAGATCATACATACATACATACATACATACATACATACATACATACATACATACATACATACATACATACGTTGGACAGTCTGGGGCCCTCCGGCGAAAGTACATTTTTGGGCTGCTTCAATTCTCACCTGTAGAATACGAGGAGATGTTACGAGGCTTAAATTGGGTAGCGGGCGATTGGTTAAACCTTTTGTTTTACCTTTAGCCCAACGGACTAAGACCCTCACAAATGTGGCAACGACCGCAGAACATGGGTTGTTGGTCGTGAGTTCGAATCTCACGTCCACCATGAAATCGAGAAGTGAGTTTCCAAGAATCTGAAGAAAGCTTCTGGACCCCCAGAAATTGGAACCGCGTGTGATGGCGCGTCGACCCGTAACATCCGGTCCGTTCCAGGTTCCAGGGGGGGAGAGTGTTATGAGGCTTAGACTGGATAGGCGATTGGTTAAAAACTCTTTCTCTTTAGCCCAACGGACTAAGACTCTCACAGAGGTAATACCGTACGCTGCCCTTCTTTATGTTGGTACGCTTTCTGTTCGTACTTGAGAATAGGAGCTCATTTCGCCTGTCTGTACAGTCCTGTCTTCCCCATAATAAGGCTACATACAAGCAAGTATTCCATGCCTTTCAAAAAAAATCTCGAACGATGCCTAGAACACATCCCATTATTGGTCGGGAATAAGCCAGAGGTCGGCTCTGTTTGCCTCGGGACAGATTTTGGGGGCCCTCCACGGTGATTGTCCATGAGAATCTCTCGTGCCGTACCTCACGCCTTTTTCTTTATTGTTGGAGTGTGAGTTTTTGGCGGCTTGGACACACTACATGTCATATTCTTGCGGTTGAATTGTGTATTTTACCGCGCTGTTTCCGTGAAAGGTCATTGATGATGGGGGCTCTTCCACGTCAAGATTCATGGCCATGATAGGTGATTTTCTCGAGATTTTGCAACCGAGCCGCTTTCAGTAGTAGTGATTTTTGGTTCGACGCATTTTTGTTTCTCAAACCTCTCTTTTCGTATGGCTCTATCAGCTATCAGAGCTATCAGCTATCAGCCACAATTTATTATCATCTCTGTCAAGGTGTTGGATTCCATTCAATAGCGGGGGGCGTTGGCCGCAGAACCTTGTCTTTGTACATAGAACACGTACGTATACATGCACGTACGTATTTCAGACTGTATATTTACCGAATAGTGCTATACGTACGTATTCATACCGCTGTGTATTTACCGAATAATGATATTTCATCATATACCGTACGTGTTCGCTTCTCCGTGCCTGGGGCAGCAGAGAAAACGAGAAAATAAAAAACATGTTTGTAGGGCCTCCCTCGGCGCGCCTTTTCGACTACGGGACGATATCCGGCGGGACTCAGTCACCCGAGGACTAACCCGTACCAATTGTATGAGATGTGCCCACCGTGGGACGTGTTTATTCGCGATCGGGGTCTACACATTGCTGTACCGCTAGAGCGGGGTGTTAGTTATAGTTTGGGCGGGGCGCGTTTGGTTGTGCGACAACGGGATTCCATATTTATCACGGGACCCGGGGATAATTATCTAGAATCCCGCACATTGACGTGGAATAAATCCCGTGGGAAAACTCTACAGAAACGACCTGATTCACCATGTTTTTCGGACGGGGCAGTATTATTATTGTAACGGTAGCGGCGGGACGGGAGACCTGACGGGACGGTATAATTAAAACCGTCAACAAAATATACACCGTCGTTCGGTCATGTCCCGTACCGTCTCGTCCCTTCCGGTCGGATCCCGGAGACAAGTTGACCTACCGTTATTTCGTACCGTTCCGTTCTGCTGAGTGCATATGTACCTCGCACTGGTGTTGTCACGACTATCTAGTTGACATCCGATATCATCTCCCGTTGCCCTATAACCCCCTCCTGCCGCCCCGTTTCGAAAATCTCTCCTTCCCGTTCTGTCTCGTCGTCAAAACCTCCCCCTACCGTCCCATCCTGTTGTCAAGACCTTCCCCTGACGCCCGGCCCCACCGTCAAGACCTGCCCTTACAAACAGTCTCTCGTCCCGCTAGGTATTAATCGCCGTCACTCCTTGACATCAATATTTAGACGTATCATGAAGACAATTACTCGTCCTGCCCATGAAATAATTTTTCGGAGACGTCCGGTTCGGACTCCAACGGGTGGTCATCGAGACACCACTATTTAACACCAGTATAACCAGTATAACCAGCTGAGTAAAACAAGTCGTTATGAACTACCGATATTTTTATCAACGACCTTGGGAATTTGAAAAGGAGTACTAAAATATACGCTTGAGCCTTACAAATTCAAAGTTCAGTTGTAAAAAACAAAATACTCGCAATGAATAGCAGTACGTACGTAGTTTTACAATTAAAAATGAGGAAATACGTCAGAGTTCGACTGACTGATTCAAATAGTTGATACCCCACTTCGCATGCTGCGTAATACGTCTCGTCTTCCAGTATACCAGTATATTATGTATCCCAATTTGTTTTATGTTTCATCTTTTTTTACAAGAATTTTTCTCCTTCTCGAATAGAATTGTCACCAAATAAAGGCCACTTTTCGCGCTCGTTGTCAAATAAAAATCACATTCATTCTTTGTTGGAAACTTGAGAAAACACGGAATAAGGCAAATTAATAGTACATAATACCGACCCGTCCCGTCATGAATATAATTCTGTTATTATTACCTATTTCACTCATCTACGTGCAATACCGAGTGAAAATATAATCAGGGGTAGGGCTTTGCCTTTATTTCCGCAGGCGCTTTAAGGCATGCGGAGATAAGCACGCCGCAGGCGGAAAAAGTTGAGATAGGCAAAATGATAGGATATTATGCCTGACGTGTGCCTTAGGTTGCCTTAACCCTTTTAGAACCGCAGTCCCGTTTTGGGGACAAACCACTCAAATTTCGAGTAGTTTGTCCCCAAAACGGGACTGCGGTTCTAAAGGGGTTAAACGTGCTTATCCATTCATTTAAGGCATTCGCCTCGAAAATGCCTGAGACATGCCTGCAACCTTCTCGGCATTCACAAACAAACCCTGCACTCATTTCGAGTAGTTTCGTGTGAATAATAGAGATAGGGAAAAAGATAGGCATATATATATACGTGGAACGTGCCCTAATTTAACTTCAACCCTTTTAGGACCGCAGTCCCGTTGGGGGACAAAACACATCGAATTTGACCGGCGTGTCCCCAAACCGTGAACACTGCGGTTCTGAAAGGTCCAATTCGGGTGCTGGCATCTTGAACACAATATTTTTACCGTCATGAGTAAGCTTCGATCTCGGCTGACAGCACATTTGCCCCTTGACGGGCAGCCGTCAACGATATCCCAATGCTCAAACTAGTATATTTCAGAAGAAGGCTTGACGGACCAAAGGTAGGCCTGACGGAGCAAAAGTAGGTCATCAAGTAAAATCTTCGGCCAGGAGACTGCGACGCATCAAGTATCAGCCAGTCTACTGCCGGTAGCGAGGGGACGGGGACTGTCATAATAAGTCATGTATGTATGTGTCGATACTCAACCGGTCCAACTCACAGCTGGCGTACTCACACCCAGACCAGCCGGCAGCCAGAGCACGGCGCAAGCACGCCCGAGGCCGCCCCCGACACAGTCAGGATCGTGGATCACGATGAGTGGCAGTCTCGTCCCGTGAGGTAGGTGAAACTCATCTCGCGCTAGCACGGACAACGCACTAAAATACGCCTAGGAAACGCTATGGAGCGCAGAGAACAGAGGGCCAAAAATATCCTATGTGTATATCTATATTTCCAGGTGGCTTGATACCTGGTAAGTGATCCGCGAGCCTACTATTACGGGGGACCATAGTTAATAGGACCTATGGTATACATAAAATCCTATGTATTTACCCATTTTTACTAACAGTATTTGGTCCTATTAACTATGGTCCCCCGTAATAAGATCAATCTTGCTGGTTCAAGCCTCAAGGAAGGCATGCTCGTAGGGACTTTTTCTTGCATAAAAAAATGATAAGCGGAAAGCGCGAGAGCGTGAGTTAGGTACATTCGATAGTACCAGGTAATCGACAAGCAGTGGGAATGCTGAACCCTATGAGCCACAAGAAATAAAGGCACGTGCCAGGAGGGTATATAACGACACCTACCTGTGACCACGGCTTGCCCAGAAGATCGCTGAGGGTAAAACCTCCTAGGAGTTGGGCTGGAAGGTGTAAGTCAAAAATGAAAAATCAGCAAATATATCTGAGGCTAACGTCGCCCGCTCTTGAAACGAATCCAAGACCTTGACAACGGTTACATTGCCTAATAGCAGTCTAACAACTAACTGTGGCTATCCAGCAAGACAGATAGGTACACGTCCTGCTGTAGATGCACTATTTGTTTAGGCGTACTGCTCTCTTGCGGCTGCGTTTTGTTTTTCGGACGTTCGGCTGCGGGGCAAGGAAGGGGGCCGTGAGCACGATACGGAGCATAATATATCAGGATCACGGCCCGGCGCCGTGGAGGTGCTCGGGGCCTTGAACGTTGCGGAG
Source organism: Nereocystis luetkeana (assembly GCA_031213475.1). Classification (NCBI taxonomy): domain Eukaryota; class Phaeophyceae; order Laminariales; family Laminariaceae; genus Nereocystis; species Nereocystis luetkeana. Next base: position 7,380,418 of record JARUPZ010000014.1, on the reverse strand, counting down.
TTGGCTTTAAAACCTGGGATTTCTTTACGCCTCGCCGAGCTCAGTAGGTGAAGTGGAAAACCCCCTTTTTCTTTTTGGTTGGTAAATAGCCCGCCCCCCCTCTGCTGCACATATGTTTTCAACCTCAGCAGGACCAGTAGCAGCAGAAGATATATTGCAGCAACATCAGTACACATCTGTCGGCTGTCTTGTCTGTTGCACCAAGCCCTTTGACGGATGGTGTACGCCTAACATTGAGCACGATCCGTCCACCTCTTGGAGAACTTTTTATTCCTTGCGTTGGTGTAATAATACCGACGAAGCTCGTTGTTTAGTCGCACGCTCTCAGCAGCAAGTAACCGCAACGGGCAAGAGCTACTTTGCCAAGCCCATTCTGCCTCCCCTCTCGCTGTACTTCCTCGGTGTGTGGCACCCAGCATGGCGCACACTGCCCGACTGCCTAGCTGGATATTTTACTTATTAATATGCCAAAATTGCCGTATGATACGACGAGCTGGGCACTTTGAACAACGAAACATTTTCTTCGCTGAGTTTTCTCTGCGCTAAAAAAAACAACAATTTTGAATTTGCCCGCTTGCCCACTTTTGTTTTTGACCAACCTTAGCACCAGCCAGCACCAGCCATACACGTCTGTCGACCGTTATGTGTGTTTCACCTAGACAATTGAGGTACACTGCAAATCTCACACCGAGCACGTACGTGACCACAAACCTAGCTCCCTCGGTCCGTGCACCTGGGGGGAACTGGTGGCAGGGATCTACTGTATATATATGTCGGTATCAGTCGCATGCTTTCAGCAGAAAGGTATTCTAACCGCGGGCAAGAGCTACAGAGCCAGGCTCATTCTGCCGCCCGTTGCCCTCTACCCCCCGGTCTCGGTGTGCATCTGGCATGTTAGTAGTGGTTGTAGCATAGTAGTAGTACCACCAGTAGTAGTATTTGATGGCAGCAGTAACAGTATAGTAGTAAGAATTGTTGGAGTAGTACAGTAGTAGTAGTAGTAGAAGAAGAAGGATTAGTAGCAGCAGTAGTAGTAGTAGTAGTAGTAGTAGTAGTAGCAATAATAGTAGGTGGTACCGTGCCGCCGATGCCATGTCTCGACTGCTGTAACCGCGAGTATATTCCAACGATTTTGGCAGCCATAGTACTAAACGTAGAGAGAAACATTTCAGGACAAGTGCAGCTGTTTCTGTCATACGCGCCCCTTCCGCGCGCTGAGTGCATTAGAGTCCACGGTCCGTGCAACAGTTTCTAACGTCGCATATCGCTCTCCTGGAGCGCTCTTTTCCGCAGATGAAATCTCGGCATGCAAGCCTCGGCCGCGTCCTGGATGAACCCTTCGAAACCATCTACCGGCGTTCTGTGCTGCCTCGTATCACCACTCGAAATTGATGCCGAACTGCTCGACGTCCTCCTCGAGCCCCCCCATCCAGTCACTTTCCAAATCAAACCAGTAGCCCTTCCCCCAACCCTCTCCGCCAAACGTACAACCTCAGCAGGCGCTCCTCTTCCATGGGCGCCCCGAAACCCGCAAATTATATCCCTCGTCAGCGCACCGTCACGTCAATGCTCTCGGACTCTGCGTTGACAAGCGCGCGCCCATAAGATATAGTATGGTCTTCGTGCTTCCGCTTCAGCCTACCGAGGCATCCGAGGAGCATCGAGTTGTGCACCGGCTGTAGACTGCCGTAGTCGGCAGGCTCCAGGCTCCACGTGACACAGCAGCACGGGATTGTCTCGATTGCCTCCGTGTTTGGTGGCCACACCTTCAGTCACAAGCGCACGCCTGGGAGGTCATAAACGCCCATCATATTCCTCCCGAAGCACGCTCATTTCCTCTGCAGCTGACGCGCTACTACGATACTGGGATCCTGACTCTTGTCGATAGCCCAGCCCGCGTCAACAAACTTGGTCGTTGGTTTGGACTCCTGGTCGGCTGCAGTCAGGTTGAAGGACAAGTTATCCAAAAATCTTCGCTTGAAGGTAAATGATCTCCGTTTCGGACTAACAGATAAATCGGAAAAATGGGAACGAAGCCTAAAATGAGAACCAAGCCGTATCTCCAGAACCATGTCACTTCGAGATCGTATGCCTGAAGGACGAACACCCTGGGACAACCAATCAACGTCATCATCCTCTAACGAGCTCCTGGTGAGCGAGGCGCAACGCCTGCGTTGTCAGCGTACAGCATTCCTCATAGCGTATGAATCTCCTCCTCGTTCTTCTTCTTCTTCCACTCACCGGCTTCTCGACCAGCCCTCCCCTTCCCCTTTATCGTCTCCCCCTTCTCCTCCTTCCGGTGTAGTTGGACCATGGTATCGATCACGGTTGCATCGGCGATGAAGCGCAGCACGGCCGTGGATATCATGACGCGTTCTACGATAGAAGAAGTAGCACATTTCCGCTGATTGTGTTTCCGAATGACGGGGTTTCTTAACCCAAAATTGTCGGGATGCCAAAGTTGTTGCGAAAACTGACGTTTTTGTATACTTGGGCCATCGGATTATTCGTCGGGATGCAATTTGATTGTTGCTGTAGTCAGATTCTTGGTGAGGCATGGAGCTCGTTGAGTGCGGCACCACATAATCTTCAGGGTGAACGTTTATCGTAGAACGCCTCTCAATGTCATGTTGATCAGCAACGGCGCGATTATGCTCATCTGCCGAAGACCCTGCTCTACGTCGAACATGTCCGAGTTATCACCATCGTCTAGCCACACAAAACATCGCAACTCGTCGTGGAATTAATTAAGGGATGGCGGCGAGCATTCTGCAAAGCGAGATAGTGTTGCACACGAGAGGGATCTGTCTACTGAGCCATAGGGGTTAATGGCGTCGATCGAGCACACGAACAGCGGTGTGCCTTCCTTCTTCGCCAGTTCGTGCAGGCGTCGCCCCACGGACACCATGTCGACAGTCGAGCCCTGGGGTCTGAAACCGTACTGCTCCTCGGGCAGAATGTCATGAAACCGTTCACAGTAGTCACTGAGGCCGCGTGTGGTGACATTGAAGAGTGTTGTCCGGTGTGCACCAAGAAGGACATACCACTATACTTACCACAGTCTTTCCATATTTCTTCTTGTGCAGCATCTTCATCGTTCCGTCATTCCAACACTGCAGCATGGCGCTTCTCACCTCCACACGGCGACGATAACATCGTATACGGTTGCCAGTGTCTAGATTTCCCCCGTCGGCCAGAACGTTCGTCACGTTAACGGGAACGCCACCCGGCCCAACGGCCTTGCGGTTAGCCATCGCCCGGATTGCTTTTTCCCCCTCGTACCTAAACGAGACGTTGCCTAGCGACGTACACGGGGGCTCGTCGACGATATTCGCGTCAAGTGTAGCGACTTGGTGTTTTGCCGTTTGTAAAACCTGTTTGGCCAGAGCCTTTGGATGCGGCCAACGTCTCGCAGCAATCTGTCTTCCTCATCCTTTAGGTGCTGCGAGCAGACCACCCTCCTACATTCGTTGTCCATCCCCTTGAGGTTCTTATTGAATATAAACTTTTCGCCTTCTCGATCACGCCCTTTGGGGTGACTGGCATATTTTTCAAAGCACCTCTACACACCGCTGAGGTTCGTATCGCAGCCAAACCGAACGCTTTCTCGAACACGCCTTTCAAGCGGACTGATATATTGTTCAACCAAATCTCTACACACCTTACGCCCTCGCGAGTTTGAGCTGTTCGATGGCAACGCTCGAGACGTTCCTGCAAATAAATGCTTTCGCTCGGGGGGGACCGCAGTCGCGTGCTCGCCTGTTCTCTCTCCTGGCAATGCCTACGTTATTCCGCATTTTCCTCTCCAGACGCACACCTTCGCACCGGCACTTGCTACCTTCGCCGCAGCAGACCCCAAGGCCTCCGAGAGCACCTCTTCTGTATCACCGACATAACGGTTGTTGGTGTACTTGACGGTTAGGGGGTAAACAGTGGTCCGCTCGGATACCCCGGTCCGCCATCAACCGTCGTAGATCAATAGCCTGCCGTCCCTTGCTTACTCTTGTACGCTTATTTGGCGCAAACATACCCAAGGGTCGATTTTTTCCTGCCAACAGATCATGGTCATATTCATGTCCTTCCTCTGATGATTTCTGCGCCGTGATGTTGCTGGCGAGATGCCTATCAGCTTGTCGATTCAAGACGTACTCACGCCTATATCGGACTTTTCCCTGGTTTGCAGATTGAAACATGTACAATACCCCACGAGCTGATGTGGCTAAATAATGTAGTGGTTGTGTCATGGAGGAGTATTATCTCTCTGTTGTCGTTCTGTTCGCCACGTCTGCATTCACCGACCGAGCACCTTACTGTCCGCACCTCTCTCATTTTCCAGTACGGCCATTGTTGTCCATGAAGACTAAGAGGATGGTCTCCGCCGGGAACCCCACCTACGACGCTGTCGAGTGTATTACAAACGGGGTCCTTCTCGCAGGTCGAAGTTCATTCTGGGGAAGCGTACCCAACAACAAACGACTCCTTCATTTGATTGGCCCACGAGTTCGACGCGCGCATTCATCAGTTTCGCACTGATACGCTCCGAACGATACCGCCCTTTCCAACATCTGCCACAATAGACTCTTTGACAGCTAGTCCCACTCCATGAGGCCCTAACCCTCTCGAACACGCTCCCGTCTGCCCCTGCTCAAACCGCAAAATACCCCGCGGCGATATTAACGTTTCGTGTCCGCCACGTCTGGCCTCATGGGGACCCACGACATTACAGCCTAGCTCCTGGCATTCCATTGGGGTGACCTCGCTGTGGCCGATGCCGTTCGTGGCGTGGATGGCGAGCGTGTAAACATTGCAAGTGTCCTCTACGACTTTCTCAGCTCTGTATTTGACCCACGCACCTACGCGTTGCCTCCGAGCATCCCTTCGACCCCTTCGGTGTTTTCTCCGGTTTATTCGAGCTGGGCACGTTTATCCTTCGCCCTCTGCTTTTCACAAGCGGTATCATTTTTCCGTTTGAGGCGCTTTCATGCCGGTATTCCAGCGTGCTGGGGAAAACAGTTCCAGCGTGCCTCGACGCTCAACATCTCCTCGATGACGCCTAATGGGGGGCTTACTCACGCGGGCCGTAGCCTCTCGTCTCCATTTGCGACAAGCTCCACGTTTTCCGCAAAGATGACTCGACATGACTTTGGCAGCCAGTACTCTCGCGGGTGAAATCATCCGTGAACTTTGCTTTTCTCCGTCTCGCTGGGCGTCACCGTCGGCTCGACCGTGCCCGACATGATATCTGGTTTGCACGAGTACGGCGATCACCGCACTCCTCCGAAAGATCTGTGGCGTGTTTAAGAAATCGCAGGCCAAAGCTCCACCTCGGCCGGAGGGCAGCTGCAGGGGGGGGTGGACTCGATAGGAGAGATGTACTCGATCTCATGCATGGCCGTAGTCGTACGACCATAGACCCTCGCATGCCTACAATGCCGGGACGGAGCATGTCGGGCTTTCACCGACCAGGCAGGCATTGCTTGCACCAGGCGCGAAGCCCCGTGAGGTGTCTGGCGAGTCGCATGACGGGTGAGCTGCATCTTATGAAGAACCGCTTGTGAGGCGGACCTGCATATGGACGACAGCTTCAATGAGTTGATTTAATTTCCTGTGTAGGCATTTCTAGAGACAGGAATGGGAGTGCTATGCCACTGCCTCTTGCGTGCCTTACCTTGAACACTACCAGTACGTGATACGATCATTCCCACCTGAGCGGAGCAAAGGTTCTTTACCTCGCACAAGTGATCAAACTCGACAACCAGCTGTGGGTAACCGCCAAAAAAACAAAAAAACGGTACGACCCTGGTTGTCTAGCTCACGTAGTGAGCGGCATGTTGTACAGTGTCGTTGCCAACCGACGCCAACCCAACCTATATTAAATAGGGGGGGGAAGGGGGAGGGGTATATTCGTTCTCTCTGTATATATTGGGGGGTTGTATATTTATACGGGCCGCCCGTCCTGTTTAGACAAAATAGATATGTACCGTCCAGTCCCAACGTCAAACAATGCATTTCTGAATGTCGTGGTAAAACAGCTATTTAATAGCCGTCTCGTCCCGTCATGAAAATAGGTATATTTTTCTAGAACGTTCCGTCCCGTTGAGAAATACTACACTATCTGTCCCGTTCCGTCCGACCAAGGTGCTTTGTATCTTGACCGTCCCGTCCAGTCCCGTCCCATCCAGGCCAGTGTAGTCTCGTCTAGTCCCATCCCGGCCTGCCCCATCCCGTCCCTTCGCGTACTGCTACGTCCCACCTTGTCCCGTACCGCCTGGCCCTATCTGATACCGTCCCGACCTCGCCTGAGCCGTACCGTCCCGTCTCGTCCGGTGCCGCTGTCAAATTATTCTTGAATAGTGCTATTGAGTCAGATGTACCGGTTGGCATTCACAGTCTCGTCCAGGAGATAGGTTGAAGCTGTCGTGGACGCCATGCTGAAACCGGTACGTAGTCGGTAAGATCGGGAAGACCACTGCCCATGGGGTAGCTGAACCCTGTCGAGAACCGCATGGGCTCCTACGAGATATCGTATGCAATCTAATGGGGCACATTCGTCTTAGTGGGGAATCCCATCGGGTATGCACCTGATGGGGTGGCACGGGCCAAACATAATTCTGGGAAACCAGAGTATACATACTATGTTTACGGTAGTTGTACGTGTGTACGTTTTAGTGCCGTTTTGTTGCCACGATATTGGCAAACGAGTCATCAGTGCGAAACAGACTAATAATTGTAAACGGGACAACCGAAGCATCCCCTGGGGCGTATTAAGTAGCACATGAGCACAACACCGAAACAAATACGTCAACAGCAGGGGGGTATACTGCTTTCAAGGACTTGAGCGCTGGAGACATCTGCAAGGAGGCGAAACGAGCGGGGATATGTACTCGTTCGTGGATACCACGGTCGTCTCGATTATATGTTCGATCGTCTGAGATGCGTAAGCGGTGCAAATCCTTGATATACCCTGTTAATGCACGCCAATCTGCACATACACCATGAATTGCAAACACTTTGGCGTATGTTGGATGAGGGCTGGGACTGACCACGTAATATTTCGGTACTTCTGCTCGGTTCTGTCTGTCTGTCTGTCCATCTGTCGGTTTACCCGCTACAGCACCTTGGCCCCTGCTACGACTCCAATGAGGCCACAATTGACGCTCCCGCCCTTATTGTCGTTTGTGTCATAGAGGGTGCCCGTATCTTTCGTGCCGTCATCGTGAGATCTTTTACTCTCCAATCCGTTAAAACTCTCAACGTATGGCCCTTCGACTTCAGCCGCGCATAGCATGAACCCCCCCCGTAGTGGCGCTTGATTCATAAATGGCACCTGTACCTCTGTTACGCCCCCTTGGTGAGGACTTACCCCCGAATCCGTCCGTCCTCGGTGCCCACCTTCTACCTATCAATATAACTGCCGTTATCTCGGCTACGGTTGACTGCTCGGAAATATCTCCGCCTTCCTAGTATACGTAAAAGACCTTTTGAGACTTGAGTTAGTTTAGCGGAAGCTCGCAAAATACTTTGGATGGCGATTACCGCTTGCTCGTCGGTGCGAGGCCGATCTTTACGCAGAATAGGGTCGATTGCAGCGGTCGGAATTGTGGGGGCTCACGGTTAACGCCGGCAATGAAACACTGGTAGTCTAGTACTTCGAGTACTGCTGAGGCTGAATCGCTCTGAAATAACAGCCTCACGTGTGTCGCCGTCGAGATGGAACGTATTTATGGGCTTCTTTGGTCAGCAGCTCACGTGATCGCTCGTGGGAGCGGCTCCCCCGTTTCTTGACAGGTTCAATCGTTTGGTATCTGTAGGTGTCGACTGGTCCCGGCGGAAGGGGTTGCCCGTTCTGGATCAGTATACTCACGGCCTGTAGCTTCTCAAGTGGGAAACTACGCGTCGAAACGATCCTTTTACTTGTAAGTAAATTGTTTTCAGGAGTAGCGCATACAAACGCTGGTCGGATTTTCGCATCCGAAAAATATTCGAAGTCGTGTTTCGGGTGATATTTTGAGTGCCGCACACGAGGGTCTAAGCAAATACTGAGTATGGCTGTACCGTAGATAAGGGCATTTACGTCGCGCCAACAGGAATAGGAAATAAGGCCAGGTGTCGAATGAAGTGGTCATCCTCTCACGCGATTGGCAAAATCACCGTGTTGAAAACTGGAGCTCAGCTCTTGCCACAGCTTCGGTCTGAACGTGAGCGCGCCTGCCCGAGTGTGTGTGCCACCAGCGTGTATCTCAGGGCCGATTGAAGTCCTTTAGCACTTGTACGTTTGTTACGTGTGACACGCTGATCCATTCATCCATTCAGCCAGCCAGCCAGCCAGCCAGCCAGCAAAAAGGCTCAATATACGAACAACTCTGATAAAAAATGAGAGTATCATGTGGAATGCCAGACACAGCAATCACTCTAAAACACTACCAGCGACAGGAAGTGCGAGATTGGGAGTTTACAAAAACTGGTGAGGCGTGCTGCCGTATGGGTAGCACCAAATATATAGAAGGCTCCTCACTGCAATCGGTCTCACCTCACCCAATCGCCAACGTCGAAACCAGTTTGATTATTCCAAACCCGAAGCACATCTGCATGGTCTATATATTGTAGGTATCTGGCAAATAGTACAGTAACAAGTACATGCCGGATCACGAGGCATTGGTTGGCCCTCCGTGAGTGGAAAAATGTCGGACTAAAAACGTGCAAACGTCTTAGCGTAACACGCAAGGGCGTCTCCCTGTTGGTTTGCGCGAACCATGCGACACCCGTATGGTGGTACCTGCATGATATAGTGTATCATTCACCCTGAGCGTCAGGAACAACTGGACGGGAGTGTCGGCGTTGACCGGGACGGCTGCACCCGATCAACGGAAACCAATGCGCACGTCGGGCTGCGAAACCGAGGACAACCAGATTAAGCGAGATAGATGAACATTGTAGCAGGAAAGATGCTGGTTGTGTTGAATGCCGACGGCTAGAAAGAACGGTTTTATAATGTGAAGAAAGTACGCTCGAGCGTACGCTCATACCCTGTCTCACAATATTTTATGAGCATGGGCCATTATAAAGTTTTTTTGGTGGTGTCGCGTTAGGTAGGTAAATAAATGTCTTACAAGGAACTTCACTGTTGAGCGTACCGAACAGTTCTGACTGCTCGCTGCCCTAAGGGGCTACCCGACGTCCACAGTACGAGTTATACTAGCCCATGTCATACGGGACGTTGAGCTTGATTTTTTTGGCCTGACGGGGTTCCCTCTCAATAGCCGAGGAGATCAACTGGCGTATCTCAAATATATATGTTTTCAATCCGATGGGAATTTTCCCATTGGATGACTCCTCAACTTTCTCTTGAACTGTTTCAGCAATGCTGTGGTCAAAGTAGGTTGGTTGTCGGATAAGGTACGGAGCTCCTCATACGAAGCGTCCCAGACAAACGGGGTCGCTGCCCAGAGCATAGCACGCATCCGCGGCACTCTTACATATTAATATGCCAACATACTCGTACAGAGCCGTGTGAGTCGAAGTACGACAATACATACTGCAGTAGTACCGGGTATTTAAATCAGTCTAGACTCATTTCATTGCTGGGTTTCGGCCTACGTCGACATACTTCACCTCTTGCTGTAAACATTTCCCCGAATCGTCTCGGACTCCACTCCTGCTAGACGCCATCCAGATTCCATTTTCCAGTTACTCCCGGTGAGTTTTAGGCTGCCTGGTCGGTCAACACCGGGCGTGGTCCGTACCGGCATTAGAGGGATGTGTGGGTCTATCACGATGACGGCCACATATACCGTGGGTACAACCCCATTCCTCATTCTGTAGGATCTCGTGGTTGTCCCGATCTAGAGTTTGAAGGAAAACCCTCACGACAACTTATCTTGTCATATCGAGTTTTCACCTGTAACTGGCTTTTTCATGATAATTCACGCATCATGCGGCCTCCATCCCTTATCCCCACGGCGCTTGCTGCCAACTGATCAATGTGGCATACCAGGCAGTTGCTACCCTCCACGCTTTGCTGCGATCAAACCACTCCACCACTATAGTGGCCACAAGTTGTGGTTCCGCTTGTTGAACGACAAAACGCGAACTCTAGCAAGTATCATCCCGGGTGGCTTCTTACGTGAAATGCTAAATACGGTACATACATAGTCCCGACAAAACCAAGGGTTTTCACGGTGCGAGATTTTCGTACGCTGCTGTGCGGGTCGGTGTGGTTTCACCGCACCCCCTCACACCGTATTATTTCTCGTTCAACACAACCACACCGCTATGCACCGACCACACCGCACCGCAATGAAACTCCTCATCAAAACCTCAACGTTGGATTGTCAAAAACGAAGGTCCACACCGTATTTCACAGCTCGGTTCGGTGTGAATCTGCAAACCAGGCACCTCCTGAAGTAGGTGCGGATTGACTTCATCCACCTTTAGACGAAGCCGCCACGCACCGACTGTTGGATGTCGTGGACAGTATGAAATATATGGGTTTGCAGGACGTTATTGCTGCAGGAATACTGCAGAATATCCCGAACATGAAGTGTTTCGGACGGTGTGGTCACGTACGACGGTATAAACCTCCCGTACACCGATCAACGTTTTACGGTGCACCGTTAGGCAACCCCCACGGTAGAGCAGTAACTACTAATACTGCTGTTGAACGGAAAACCGCACCGCAGCGTCCCGCATGATTCTTGACATTAATAATCCACGCCAGTATGACTTTGAAAAGTACTGTGAAAACTACACCGCAACCGCACCGCACGGTACGACCTGAAGCATGCCTGGTATACCACACCGAGCCGCACTCTTTTATAAGTAAGGATTACCCTGGGCTGAGCAATCGATCGGTCTTTTACCCTTGTAGCTCTCAGTAGGAGGCAGGGAGGCAGGTACCACCTTCACAGCACCGTGTGATTAGAAAAAAGGAAGACCGCGCCGCGGGGCTGTTCTACACCGTGAGAGGTAGAGTATGAACATGGATATGCATATATATTGAAAGACGTTGCCGACAACGCCCGGATCCGCCAGGGGCGGATTACTCTATTTGAGAGTTTCCTGTGCAGCACCGCACATACAGCACCATCAAAAACAACTTGATATAATAATACCACGTATTGTACGCTTTGAAAAACGTAAAACGGAAACGCAGGACGGAAAATTCCGGTAAAGTTATATGCAGCCCTGCAGGGACCTCTCCGCTCCATGTGGGATTGCTTTGAGATATATACACGATCTTCTCTCAGCCAGTGGCCTTGTTGCACCCAAGACCACACACCACAACGCGCATCTTCTCCACCTACCACCTCCAAACCGACCACTATTACTACAGTAGCTGCTCCTCGGGCAACCTGCAACTACTACGGACGGTAGGTTGTACCTCGCAGCTCTCCCGCGATCTAAACCATCCATCTCCTGAAAGCAGATCAGCCCAGTATCTGCACCGCGATAAACGTACCTGGCTAATTCTCTGGCTAATACGTACTCGTACCTCTTTCGGATCCTCTCTCTCTCTCTCTCTCTCTCTCTCTCTCTGCCTCTCTCTCACGCACACACACCAAGGCAGGGACAGTGTGGCCGGGGCCAACCCAACAACAGCAAAGTATCAGCAGTTTCTGACCTCAGGGAGGCAGGCAGGCAGGCAGGCAGGCAGGCAGGCAGGCAGGAGCATCAACTCGTCTCGAGTCTCTCAACATTTTCTGGAATATGCCGGCGGCGTGCTCGAGTTTAGCGCTCCTGATAGGGCTATCTTTCGTGGGGCTGGAAGCGCGCGCAGAGTGGCCGGTCAAGAGCGTCGACCTGACTAACGAAGGGGATGACTGTGAGCAGACCACGAATCATGCGCCCGGCCGGTCGTTCTCGGCTTCGTTCTATTGTTTTGTTTTCTTTGTTTGTTCTCGCACTCTTTGCTCCTGCTCCCTCACTCCTGCTGCTGTAGCGCAAATCGGACCCAGGGTCAAGTTTACAACACACACACATACTCTTCTCCCCCCTTGCCACTGCGTGCGGTACCTGTCGTGCACTTGAGTTTCATCGCGAAATGGGCTCGTCTCATTGTTCCCTCGTCGACTCGGGTCGCAGTGCGTGTGAGGCCCAGAAAGCTGGTCTAGCACCTGCTGCTGTAGAAAGATACCACGCGCGATACCGGCATCCACGTACAGTAAGTAATAATTAATACTTTTGTTTTGTTGCACTGTCGAAGATACCAGCTTGGAAAGAAATGTATGCATCCTTTGGTCTCCACGTTAATGTTTCAACTGTCGTTATATTTTCGCCCAGAGTGAGTGGTACCATATATATACGGGTATCACATGGATGGGTGATAGGATGCGTAACACACCCTCTCTGGCGGGTTACCCCTCCAAAGGTCTGACGACAACGGAATAGTCTACAGGCCGAGCAATACCCTTCGAAAGCTACCATATATATACCTGGTATTTGTTTGCGTCATGTCTAGCGTCCTTTTGTTTTCGGACGTAATCGTCTCGGAAATTGGGCCCAGGCCGTGTTTTATTCCGTGCGCCAGAGAATGTGTCTGATGCAAATCGACGGGTAGTGAGAATGCTGAACCCAATGACACGCGCGACGTCAAGGAACCCCCGCACCGTTCGCGTCTCGGAAGGCCGCATATAGCTTCAGTTGAGACCTCCGTTACGAGTCGAGCTAAAAAAGCCGATCACATAAAAAACGATAAGAACAAAAAGGGTGGGAATGGCTCCAACAGGGAGGCTGTTATCCTGCTGCTGGAAAAAATGACGAGATACGATAGCCTCGAATCGGAAATAAAACATGATGAGCGTATACTGTTGTTGTTCTCACATTAACTCACAATACAATGCAGTCCGTGGTCACAGGACAGGCTCCAATAACTCTGGAGTGGAAGAAATACCTCAAGTAAAACAGAGGCAAAAACAAAAAAACAGCATTCATACGCACTCCACCACTGCGGACACCAGGGAAGCAAAAAGGAGACAAAAAATATATTTTACAGAGGTGGGTAAAACGAAAGACGGTAAACGTCACACCTGGTACTTTACTGGTATCCTGCAGAGCTTGCCGTGCCTGCTTTGATCGTATAATATTAGAGAGCGGGTAATTTTTACCGTACAATTTTATATTGCTGTACAACGGTTCTATTGTAAAGCAGAACGCGGAGGCGATGCACCATGCATACATTTCGAAGTAAAGATTGGCATTTTTCGGTTGTTTCTGTCCTCCACATTGTTGTTTTGTCCAGTATAATTATGTATTCTACCTGTTTTGAGGAGTCTTTTCTCACCTCGTATCCTCTTTCTTGCTCTATTAATAGACCTATACCATCGCACTTACTAGGTAACGCTCACTCCTTCTGCTGGTTCGCGATGTCTACGTACAGCAGTGTATCAACATAATACATCTCCCAATCCCACTTTCGTGGTTTGACACCACACATATATTCCCGTATCCTGGTCTGTTTGTCCATGTGTGTCTTTCTTCGTATTCTGCTGTTTTTTGTGTCCGTCTCGATTATTTTTAGTTCAGAGATACCTTGGTCACAGGCATTCGATGAGAGTCGGCGAGGGCAAAACTGGCTGAATTGAAGCGTTCTCGCGATCAAACTACAAGACATGAACCGTGGGGGGGGGGGTGGGAGGACAGCCTGCTTGCTGTGTGACCCCCCGACGATACAGCAGTAGTAGTATAATAAGGGCGCATTGGGAAAAAAATCCAATTTACATTAAATTAAAGTGTATACCAGGTATTGGTACCTGGTACCTGGTATATTGTACCAGGTACCTGGTACTGTATTAATCAGATAACTAAAAGTGTTTTTTTTGCTGTTGCGTCCTTGTGAAGCGAATTATACGTTCGAAGATTTCTTGATTCGAAATAGCGCAGCACGTATGTACCACGACGCACAGCTGAGAAATCCCGACGAGAGCAAACGAGAGCGCAGGGTTGTGTTTTGTGCGTGCCCGCCACCGCCGACCTCTCTTTGTTTTGGGGGGCTAAGTCTGGACAACTATCGCTCTCAGGGTGTCTTTGATGGCAGGAGGGATCCCTACGACCCCACGAGCGGGACAGCGACGGCAATGGAGCTAGCTATCGATCTACCTCTTGAGCGTATCCTCCCGTTTTGGGGTCGATCCCTAGGTTCTCGTGCGGTTGGGCTCAAGTGTTCGAGCTTTCTTTCATTGTTGCGGTTGCCATGTTCCATGTGCTACCTGCCGCGAAGCCACCCGAGCGCTTCAGTTGGAACCTAGCCGTGAGAATATACACATATATTCGAACGATCTTGTGTAGAGTTTCATCGAATGCGTTTTAAGCAGCTCAATTCGCGAGGCCGAATGATACGTACGTGCAATTCTGGACGAACATGTAACGGCCGTTTGGCCTTCACGTTTATGTCCCAACGGTCTGTACAATTCCACCACACTCTTCCCAATACCCCTGCCCCGTTTCTTCTCGTCAATCGACGTTCGGATTTATGTGGAGGGAGCGCTCTCTCTTGACAACAACATCACACACGCTGCAACAGCAGAAACGACATAGCTACTCCCTGTGGTCGTACGAGTTCCAACAAACCTTGTGCGAATGCTTGCTGTCGGTGTGCCGAGGTGTCTCTGCCTCTGGTTTATATGTTCTATATGTTTTTGCTCTCGCTCGCAACCGCTTGTCAAGCTTGCCATCGCAATCTTCTTTCTCTCCTACTGCTGCTGTGATCGGTGTCTCGAGTCTCGGGGTGGCCCGGTGACATCAAACCATTGTGCGGCGTGCTTGCTGCTTTTGCAGCAGCTAGCTGCTTGCTGCACGGTCGTCAGATGATTTATCCATCGAGCTTTCTATCTGCCGTGAGGCGCTTCTGATGCAGGCAGGCGCAGTGCCGTGCTGCGATCGGTGGCCCAACTAGCAAGCTATGTCGTCAAGTCATCATCCAATCAGCTTACGAATGTGTTACAATTTTGGATGGTTTGAGTTTGTGTGATCGGCCTGCTTCACGATTTTTCTGGCCCCCACACTGCGAAGCTGCATCTGTCGGGATGCCCGGGGGGCGTTGACCCTCTACGCACCGCTGAGGTGCCGGCCCAAGTCGGGTCAACTTCCAAGTTAGAATTGTATTTAACAGCAAAAAAAGAAGGTGGCCTTCTTTTGATGTTCGTCCAATTAATAATCAAATTTGATGTCTGGTATCTGGTACACCCCAATATACTAATCGTTTTACTGTTGGTGCGTGTTTAGACCGATCATAAGCAAATTACTTTTATATTTTCCAAAATGGATTTCATGTTTCACGGCATTACTGCTGGCCCCAAATGGTTTTGTTAAGGTTTTTATATCATCACTTTTACTTGCCAGCCTAACTCGTAGGAGGTTTTACCCTCGGCGATCTTCTGGGCAAGCCGTGGTCACAGGTGTCGTCCTTTCTCCCCCCCGGCACGTGCCTTTTACTTAGTATCGCTCAACAAATGACGAACACAATCAACAGCAAAGATGAGACAGGACTGCTGTATGCGTTTTTCATTTTAAACAGTTCTTTTTACCCGTCGACAACCAGTGCCCGTGCGGATTATTCAATCCTAGAGAGTTACAACTGACAAGTAAGTGCTGTCACGACACTACGCCACGGAGATACTACATTGTTATTCAGTCAATACCGTAAACAACCCGGTGCCATGCCATTATACTGGATACGATAGGCACGACATACAGAACATATAGACTAGAGAAAAATATATATACCGGGTATATCATAACAAGAAACAAATTAAAGAAAAATCGAAAATGAAAGATGAAAGAGAAATCTGTCGTGCCTCCCTCAGGAAGCATCCAGTGTAAAAAACAAGTGAAACGCCACCGCAGCGCCGTACCGGGGACGAAAGCGCACCGAAACACCCCAGGAAACAAATAAGAACCAACCGACACTGAAACAGAAGCACTATTATTTCTAAATGAACGCATGATACAAATGACACACAGAGAAGACCCGAAAGAAAGGCTGCTGGCGGGAAAAAACGATGTACAGAGAGACATGATCAGTTCGAACCCTGAGGGGTGCTGAGTGTTAAATATCTGCCGGATGTACGAAGTATACCTGGTACTGGACACCGGCATATGCCCTTTTAAACCTGCAGTCCCGTTTTAAAGGCAATACAGTCAAGTTGTAAGAAGTTTGTCCCCTAAACGGTACAAGGCACCTCTTCTCAAATGAGAACGTCAGCTTGGACAAGTTTTCCTGTGTTTCTGGATACAACTCCTACAACGACTACTATCAACGCTAATATTAATATTAATAACACTGTTACTACTCTTGCCCCTGATACTACTCTTTCTGCTACTACTGTTGCTGCTGCTTTTACTACTACTGCTACTACTACTACTACTACTACTACTACTACTACTACTGCGACTATTACTACTACAAATACTACTAATCCTCCTACTACTATAACACTAAAAATAATAATACTCCTACTCCTCCTACTACTACTACTACTACTACTACTACTACTACCACTCCTCCTCCTACTACTCCTACTGCTACTACTACTACTACTACTACTACTACCACTACTAACTACTACTACTACTACTGCTACTACTACTATTACTACTACTACTTCTACTACTACTACTACTACTACTACTACTACTACTGCTACTACTGCTACTACTACTACTACTACTACTACTACTACTGCTGCTACTACTACTACTACTCCTACTACTACTACTACTACTACTACTACTACTACTACTACTACTGCTACTACTACTACTACTACCACTACTAACTACTACTACTACTACTACTACTACTACTACTCCTACTGCTACTACTACTACTACTACTACTACTACTACTACTACTACTACCACTACTAACTACTACTACTACTACTACTACTACTTCTACTACTACTACTACTACTACTACTACTACTTCTACTACTACTACCAATACTATTAATACTACTACTACTACTACTACTACTACTACCAATACTATTTATACTACTACTACTACTACTACTACTACTACTACTACTACTACCAATACTATTAATACTACTACTACCACTTCTACTACCACCACTACCGCTGCTCCCACGCCTTAATCTTCTATTGCACGTCTACTTCTGGTTGCACTATAGTACTACAACAGTTGTTGTACTACTTCTAATATTGCTGCTCCAATATATAATATGCGGAGAGATATTATACTGCCAGCAGTATCACGAACCCCTGACATAATCCAACAGTAACAGTTGTAGTGACCCGTACACCGCTACCGCTGACGACGATAGTATCAACCAACCACAGCGCATACAAAAGCGTCACGACTCCTTCGATACTAAAGTTACGTGAGAGACTAGCACATCTCGTCGCCACGTGGGTCGAACCCACCCTCTACCCTCACAGCAATCGGACCCGCGAAGTTTAGCACATCTCGTCGCCACGTGGGTCGAACCCACCCTCTCCCCTCACAGCAATCGGACCCGCGAAGTTTCACCTTATTATACCGTTACAATCGTCGTTTTGTTTCAGACGGTATTCCTGTGTCCCTGTATCGAGATTTTCAGTGGAAGGCACAGACAGGTTTCGTAACGCTCATATATATAGGCGCACATCGTCGTCGCGTAAATCTGCGCGTCGCAGCGATCCTGGTGCCCAGAATCTTCTTCAAGAAAGGAAGGGCGGGGGAGTCTTTTATTTTTCTGGAGTATTAGCTCAGCACGCGCTTTACGTTTGTAGACGGTGAAGTCAATAGAACCATCGGACACAAAGCTAAGCACCCCCTACCATACCAGGTGTTTATACTGGTATCTCCGAACACCCGACACAGTCACACAGTGCACGCCGTAGCACAAGAGTAGATAGGTGCCTTGGAATGTTCGTGGGGACGTGTGTCCGCCAGCCACCGGAGACACAAGCCCGCTGTAAACGACTGGCGTTGTTGAGGCGTGCTACAATAGAGGTTGACCCGGATTGTTTTGAGAATGCTCACCTGAGGAGTTTCAAACCTCACCCAAAAACGGAAGTCAGCAAGAATCAATTTTGTACCCCGATAAGGACTGCCACGTCCCAAGTACACAAAAAAGTCACTATTCGAAACACGGTTGGCCTACCGACAATATCGGGTTAACGAGCCCCCGTCACTCGCAAAGCGTTCCAGCCGAAATGTGCTACCTCTATCGTAGAACGCGTCTGTTGCAATGGTGACGCTCTTGCTCGTTTTACTGAACCTTGTGATCTGTATTCTCTACGGATTCTGGGGCAGGCGACGCTTCGGCAGAGCAGTACCTGCGGATTGAGGCCTTCGACTTCCACGACCACCCCAACTTCACCCTTCGTTGGAGGTAAGAAACAGGGTGCTTTGACCATTGGTTTTCGATATTGCTACGCCTGTAGAGCCGGTGTCTGTGAGGGGTAAAGGCACTGCTACCGCAAAAGTGATATCTCGCGCAGATTCCAAGTACTTTGTCCCAGTAACAGTGTATCGAAAGGAGGCAACGACTCACTTGCTCGGTCCGTTGCGAGCGCACGCTTTTTGTACAGCATGCAGTTGTGTCCGTTAATATCATCGACCTATACTGCTCTCGCATCGCAAGTTCACATAGTTCGAAAAGTATATCCTGCTCTATACTCGTTGGTAAATATATTCGGTCATGCTGTTTCGTGTTGTTTTTGGTTCATGTTATTTGTTGCATTGAATTATTACTCCTGACCCTCTTTTCCCATCTCGTTCCACGTCGTAACTCAGATCCGAGGAAATACATACAGCAGGTTCTTTGCCACGATCTGCACGGTCGTTTGCAGGCTCGCAATGATTACGCTAAGAGAATCCATTTTTTTTTTCCCCTTCGTCAACTCGCGTCGGATCGAGACTCCGTCCGAAACGCTTGAAAACTGGAGTATAATAACCCAAGAAAACGAACATGGGGCCGCCCTCAGTGTTCAATGTACTGGTACCAACTTGAGCCCTTTGTATTCCATTCGTTCCTGGCCACCGCACGACGACATGCCAGGCAGATCACCGGTCCCTGTGGGGTAGCTGTTGACGACGCTGACCTTCTTTCCTGGGAAGTGTCCTACGATGGCTCAACGGGGAACGCTGATGACGATCCTCCTACTCCAGGCGACTCGGGCAGGTGACCTAGCCGCCTGCGATACGCGGGTGTGCCCTCCTTCTTGGGGCTTCAGAGGGAAGCGTTTTGACGATGACCGAAACTGACGATTTCAGCGACGGCCCACTGCGTGACTGGGGGGTGATACTTATCAGCGTCGGAGTTGAGACGCAAGGGGTCGTCGGCATGGATGCAACATCGATCCCACGCGTACCGCTGAATGATAATACTTCCAAGTCGTCAAACCTTGTTTGGGTTGCTATCAAAGGAAGCCTGAAGGGGTTGACGTGTTGGACCGGTAAACAGTATCCTCTCCTTACCACATACTCGTTATGTTATTCACCCGCATTGAGGGGTGGATCGATGGCCGTCAAAGGGTCGAAACCCGGTACACCCTATAGCTTGCCCCTGTTGTTCCAGGTGAGAACCGAACAAGTAAGTAGTTGTCCTTCAACTGCTCGTACCTTGCATCGGTACAGGGGGCACGGTTGGGGGCAAACGTCTCTGACGACGGACCACCTCGCGTGATTGATCACTGGGAGTGATCGAACTCGGTAAAAGCAGATAGCTACGCACTCATATCGATTTCAGCGTTTGTCTTGGGTGCTTGGATAGTTTCATTTTCTTGACGTCGCCTGGGGGTGAATAGCCAGGGTTTTCATTTTGATGAAAGGCAGCCATAACGTTGCGGTCTTGTCTTCACGTTTTGCAATGACTCGCCCCGCATATGCTTGGCTCGTCTAAATATCAGACATGATGGGTTGCTCTCGTCGGTTAATCCATGGGCTCGGCGATTTGGTTCATCTACAACCTTGCCGGTCTATAAGTTACTTTATGCCGGATACGAACGGGCTGACGTAACACCCCAACCACGCATGAACCCCTGGAAAGTGTTGTTTGGTCGACGACTGTCACTAATTATCGTTACCCATGACCGCTTGCCCCGTACCACTACCCTGGTGGTTTGGGGTTGACCGCGCTGCGTCGTCCGATACTCATGTCGCAAAGGGTCCAGTTGAACCTGCTCGCGTGTTCCCCGTTCGGCGAGTACCAGATTGACCTGGACGTCGAGAGCTTCAGCGACGAAAACTCGACGCTGCAACAACGCACTTCGTGGCAGATCAAGAATGGCCCGGACGAGGTATTGACGGGAGAACACAACAATGCTTGGTCGTATCCGGGACTCATGCCGGATGATAACATGGTCGGCGTTACATCCCTGAAACGTACGCAGAAGCAGATATAGTAAGGGCCAAGCCGTGGGTAATGATTACGTCTCAGGTTCCTATCATGCGCATTCCATTAGTAGGACACCTGGCGTCGAGTAAAAACGTACGCACATCCTTCGACGAAGAATAACATGGGCTACATGAAAGCCAAAACCAAATGGAATACTACTACATCTTGGTAGCTGATGCGTTCTACGATAGAGGTAGCACATTTCCGCTAAACTTGTTCTGAACAACGGGGCTCCTTAACCCAAAATCGTCGGAATGCCGAGCTTTGCTCGAAAAATAATACGTTTGTACAAGTGGGTTAGGGGATTATTCATCGAGATGCAATTTAATATTTGCTCCTAGTCAGTTTTCGGGTGCGGCATAGAGCTCCTATAGTGAAGAGCCGAAGAAAAAACAGGGTGAACCTCTATCGTAGAACGCCTCAGCTCCTCGGGTCGGATGAATACACTCGTACTCGTGCGTACCCAAAGTCACAAGAGAGGATGCTGCGTCCGACGGTTACAAAAATCACTTAGCATATATTTCAGCAACAACGACGTACCGATCTCCGCACGCACGTATCACAGAGCATTGCCCGGCATCGAACAGAGCCACGGTCCTGTACTAGCCGTGGAATACGCATCTTGCCGCGTGCTGAACGCGTTTGTTACCCTTAGTCTTTCCCGCTCAAGTGCATCCTTTATCTGAATCGTCCCCAGAGCGCGTTTTAAACATCATTTGAACTTGCTTCTTTTTTTTTTTGGTGAGTAACGTTCGCAAGCGGACTCGCCGAACAGAAACCCAAGCGCTGACATCACCATAATCCGCCACCTATCCCGCCAGTGTGTTGGCCATGACGTTTGTTTGCTCGAGTAGCTGCTGCCATTCCGACCCGAAACAACTACGTTTTCGCGTGACTGCCAGAATTTATACCTTTCGTCCACGGTATCAACTCGAGCCCCCTTTCGACATGATTGAAGCGACAACAGGACCCGAAGGGTACTACCAACGTACACAAGTGGGCGATACCTCTACATTTACCCTCTTGCACGCTTCCCTGACGAGCATCCTAACGGCAGCTATAGATACGTTCAAATTTATATACGCAAATTGCTCTCAAACTACCCACCAGATACCCTGTGCCCCTCTCGTTAACATTTCGTCCCACAACCATCGTTCCTTGCATGCCGTGACAGCACCACATCTGGGGGACCGTGGACACCGACCTTGCCAGCGACGAAGCCTACAGCCCGACGGTGCCTGGCGAATACACCTGGCCACTTCAGGGGGTGACGGGCTACTACAGCACAATTATCGCGGGGGCCCTCCCGCCCCTGGACTGTGCTTCCAGTGTGCCTGCCGGCACCGCACTCCTTGGCTGCTTCGCTGACTCTAGCGCAGACCGACTGCTTGACTCCGACCTCCTCGTGCGTGCCAAACAGGGTCCGGGCGGCATGACCGCGAAGGTGAAAAAGAAGGTCCCCGGGATAGGAGACGAGGTTGTGGTGTACGGCGAGCTCACGTCGATACATTGGAAAACCTGATGCGTTGTGAAAGTATTTAACACATCATGATTCAGTCTGCTGAGCCCAGCACCCCATCCACTTACGTGACTTGTGTTATTACCTTCTACGCAGGTCTAATTTCGACACTCGCCGAATGCGTTTTGCAGCACTCGCGTATCGCGTGAGCGCGGAGGGGGTTGGCCTCGTTGCTAAAACCGTGCATGCACCTCGCAGGGATTTGTCTCAATTTGCTGACGCACCACGTCTACAACAACTCCCGTACACCCACGCCTCGCCACACAACCCCACATGCCGTGGCCAGATATGCTCCAACTTCTGCTCTGACTTCGACTTCTTTGGCCTCGAGTTTGGAGGCGAGGTGAGCACGCCGCTTTGTTTACGATTGGGTTTATGTTCTCAAATGGGAACTCGACGGGGGCGTCTTCTTTGCACTGTCATCAACTTGTGCACGGTGTCAGTCGGTCGCTCGGTCGGCGAGGCACGCAGTGGGTCGGTCGGTGGGTCGGTCGATGGGTCCGTCCGGGGATCGGTTCATTATTCGGCCGTTTCAACCTTCTCGAAAAGTATTGCCCTATCGTAAGGAAGTGAAAAATCAATACCTCACACTCGCTGGTAAAATATTGTGAGGCCGACCAAGCCTTATCACGAATACCCACGACGTTTCCCTAAAAGAGGGTGAGAAAATATGAGCCGTTCGGTCCCATGTTCGAGTTGAAAACGGGTTGTTTGTTCCATGTCATAGTTGTGGGCTACTCTCGACAGTGGCGTGAGTGCTGCAGCAGTCACCGCACGTGATGTGTTTTCACCGACACCATCGAGTGCGCCAAGATCCATCTCGTGCCTCAAGCTAATTAAACGTGCTTTGTCACTTCCTGGTACGATCACGCCCTCTCTGTCCGTGGTACATGTGCAATGAACTCGCGCACGCTGCGATAGCGAGTGCGCACCTACATTCGTTCGTCTGCTCTGGCGTCGAACATAGTGGAGAAGCTCTGTAGTTCGTCTCACCCGAACACAGACTACGAGAAAATTGCAACAATAGTGCAGCCCGATGTCCTCGTAGGTATACAACGAATAGGCCATGCCCTCAGGCTGTTCCAATGGTATCGGGAAAGCATACAGTTGTTTCTCGCCTGACCATCTCGGGAGTGCCGTTTCGTTGTTGGGGACGTATTTTTTAAACATTGATTAGCTGGCCCCCAAAACGTGACTGCAGTCCTGAAAGGGTTACGGAGCACCCCTCTGTCGTAAATGGTTTGGTCAATGAATGACCTAAGGCATGCATTCCTTGTCGTAGCGCGCGTCCAACCACTAAGGAAAGTAAACTGTCAGCACCCTTGGCCGCCATGTGTCTCTCCAAATATTATTACATGTGTGCCAAGTGCTTCTGCGGGAATGCCGAGGAATTCGACTCTTCCTTTGTTGCCAGCGAGCAGTGTGGCGTCTCCTACGAGGTATTGTGCGCCGGCGACCCCACCATGGCCTGCGGGGGCCGGGACGCCGTCAATGTCTATCAGCGAAGGGCATATTCGCTAGTCGGGTGCTATCAAGATGACCGGGACTTCAGGATAATGGAACCCCAGGGATCAGCGCCGGTGATGTCTGCAGCGGTAAGCTGGTTTGGACAGGTGCTTTGCTATAAAGGGACCACCCCTATTTTCTTCGCCGTGTTCGAGGCAGCGGACGAGTTGGTCCGTACCTTGTTCAAAACATGACGTGCAACCCCTTTCTTGGCGCAGCGCATAACGCATTCCCTCCGCGGGGCATATACGTCGTTCAAGCGAAAAGTGTAAAAACCCAAACCAGCTTAAGGCCGCGAGACACTGCAGACGTCACGCAGACCAGTGGACCCAACCACCCGAAATAAATGAATGCCTAGGTGTCTATAGGTGGGTATTGAAACAGGGCTTGATGGCACTGGCCCATGCTGTACACATACAAAAGGGGAACCCGTAGACAACGTGCTCGGTGGCTTAAACGAGTGTGGAACGTCACCCGACCTCCCCGTTAATACGCTTGGGAACGCAGTACCTCCTAGCACGAAGAGAACAATCCCGTCCGCCTATCCTGAGGTTGGAGCTGCGCTCACCGTTAGCGAAAATGGCATTGCTGACAACATGTTTCTATACTATCTCGGACTGTTTCTCGGCCGTTCCGCGGTCATGAAGCCAAGTGCAGGATCAAATACATGGCGAAACTCTCGCCCATCCGTCCGGGGAATGTTTCCACACAATCAATGATGTGCAGCTCGCCGCTGACACGTTAAGGCCGACGGTGTCCATTGTAATGGGGGATGATGACGATGTTATCACCAAACTATACGAATGCCTCGGCGATAAAAAACTACGGACGGTTCCATGAGAGTCCCACTCATGCATTAGGATACACAAACTCGATGGCACAACAAATGACGGCCGGAACGGTTACGGAGACGAACACATCTCTTACACGAGCGTTATGGCTGGTTTCGGATTGTAGAACAAGTTTGATTACCGACACACACGTCGTAGGAAATCAACATCGAAATTAGAAAACGAAGGCCACTCGTGACGTTTCGTGCGTGTCGCAAGGCGAACCATATCTGGCTTGTATGTGTAGCTTTTACACGAGCGTTGCGCCTGACCTCCAAGTTGAGAGCCGACGAACTGCACCTCGCTTGTGCACTGATTCGCATGCTAGTACGCTGCACGCATCATGGCGCTCCTCAACATTAAATTTACCGGTCACCCTGTCTATTATTGCGTGCCCACGTCACAGCACAAAATATGCGAAGGATGTATTTCATCACTACAGTATTGGGCAGTGGTGGTAGCAGCAAAGCTGTCATTGGCATCCGCTCGAGAATACCGAGAGTTTGTCGGACATCGGTCGAACTACGTCGTGTTTAGCGTCACGTCGTCCGCTTGGGTTTTTGAGCACGTTATACATTTGATGTTTTTGTTTGTTTGTTTTGTTTGTTTCCTTGCTCTCTTTCCTCGTGATTCGTTCTTCTATTTTCCTGCGTATCTGGGTCGCTACCTAGCGCGTGCATGCCGTGCTTGCTGTGCCGATTACGACGGTATCACATTGCATAGTCTACTCTCGTTCCTGCATTACAATGCACGCAGTTCACCTGTGCCGCAGCTTTGTAGCGAGGGGCCCACAGTAGCATCATCCCTAGCATTAACAGTTAGCACGGGCAGTCGACTGGCTGGGTTTCAACGGATAATAACAACGGTATAATGCAAAATACGCACACAGATTATACTACGGTAGTACAACTCACTACTGGAGGCAACACACCTGACGGTTTCCCCTCATCGTGCATCCTTTCGCCGTTTGTGCGCTGTTATACGTCCCAATACTACGTTGCCCAGATTTGTTACGAGCGATGCAACGATGGGACCAACACACACTTCGGCACCCAATACGGCAGCGAGGTACTTTCCTCCTTAGGGGGGACAGCAGAGTGTTGACTTGTGCCGGCCTGTCTACTCCTTAAACGTTGACTTAGATCGACTCTTACGGGGGACCATATTAAATATAACCTACGGTATACACAAAAACCTATATATTTCGCTATTTTTACTAACAATATTTGGTCCTATTAACTATGGTCCCCCGAAATAACTGTTCCGTACGACCGCACCCATCTGATTCAAAACACCGGCGATTGCATCCACCTTGTAGAATATCGCATAGCAATCGGTTGGTTTTCAGGCGATGATGGGCTTCACAGAAAGAAGCGTGAGCAGATTAGTTGCGCCATTCCGGCATTTCTCTTCGGGGTAATTCATATGCCACCCCCTGCCTGTGGTTAAATTGGGATGCGCGGTCGAGTATCTCTGCCGTTCTCCCGGTTATTAGTAAGAGTCACCGTGAGACCCACCGTCGTCAACTATTATGGGGGACCATAGTTAATAGGACCAAATATTGATAGTAGAAATGGTTAAATGAATAGGTGTTTACGTATACCACAGGTCCTACTAACTTTGGTCAGTAACTGTAGGTACAACGACACGGTAATATTCACCGCTGTAAGCTTTACTGATCGATGAGCGCATCATCTTCCACCCGACCCGTGGCACCAGTAAACGGAACACCGTTCGATTTGAGCGTACCTACTAAGCTTGGAGCCCTTAAACCTTCGGTAAACTATTACGGGGGACCATAGTTAATAGGACCTGTGGTATACATAAAAACCTATATATTTAAACATTTTTACTAACAAAATTTGGTCCTATTAACTATGGTCCCCCGTAATAGGGTGCGGAAGTAGTCGAAGCTGACCCCCCGCCGCCATCGTTCCGCAGAAGAACCCAAAACACCATGCATCGTTTTCGTTGGTCTCGCTCGCGCCTCTTCCGACATCAAAAGGATGGATATAGGTAGTGTCGTTTATTTTTACGCGGATAATTCGAATGAGTTAATGTCATTTGCCCCACCTACTGTAGGGGTTTCCAAGAAAAGCGTGGCATGTTCCCTACGTCGATGCTGGAAGCCCATACCTATCCGGGATTTGCTGCAAACCGACTCGCTCTGTCGTTGTTTTTTTTTAAAATCTTATTCGCACTGCCCCTTCTCTTTTTTTTTGGGTATGCACACACCGTGGGTGAGTGCGTCTCTTTGTGTTGTTTGATTGTAAGGCGATACCGGACGGCATAGCACGGCTCGTTAAAAGGAGTGACGGTCTTCAGCGTAGCGGCAAAGCAGTGCAACTTGTTATTATTTTGTTCCAGGCACCTACCTGTTCGTTTTCGTCTCATCGAAACACCTTTTTTGCGCTTCTTAACCCTTTTAGGACCCCAGTCCCGTTTTGGGGACAGACTACTTATAACTAGAGTGTTTTGTCCCCAAATATGGGAGTGCGGTTCTGAAAGGGTTAACCTGTGTTGTGACCACTGCCTACTACATGTGTTACTGCGGGGGAACACGGTATCAGAACAGAATGTGGTGTCTGTTCATGAGGGAATAGTTGTTTCTTTTATCCGTCGTGGTTCCAATGACCGAGCACTACCGTTCCCTCTCGAAGTGTATATCGATACCGGGGGCGATATCAAATACGGTGTTACCCAACTCACACTTGGCTATGTTTTCCATGCCCCCCTGATATACACATTCTTACCTGCGAATGCACAGTACAGTAAAAATGAGAACCGCACCTGGTGCGGACAAATGGGAGAATACATGCATAATCCACATACACCCGACACCGCCGGAACGATTCCCAGATGCCCCCCCGTTGACCACATTCGTTGTACCATCCGCATAAGCCATGACGATTTATGATACCGGGGATGTAACCAGGATATCCCCTAAAGACCACAGGCTCCCCATATGGTAATTTACCAGCTGGGCCCAAAACAATGTGAACCAAAAATGGTGCGCAAACATAGGGGAATGCACGCATCCCCCACATACACCCGAAACCCAGGGGGTGTTCCCAGTATGTCCCCTGATGACCAGAGCCCCCCCGTATTGCAAATGAGTTTGGGGCTATAGTACCCAGAACTAAATGAGACGGGTAAATGAAGGGAAGTACAAGCAATATTGGGCCCATGGTTGGTTAAAATTCACTCGGTCCCCCGCAGTAGTATGGTTCGGGGGAACAACCTTGCTACGTGAGAACATCGTCATCGTCAACATCATCATCATCATCACCACCACGTTTTTGCGCACGTGTTCTGCATTTTCTCTATCCAACAAAATAGTGTTGGTGTGGCGTGGATGCGAACCTGACGATCAACGCCGAAGCTCTCGCGTCGGGAGAGTGTGACATGTCGTGCACGGGCGCCACCGCCACCGGCGAGACCTGCGGCGGCTTCTACAAGATGACCGCCTACGAGATTGAAACACAAGAGGTCGCAGCGGGATACGTCGGGTGCTACGCGGACACCCCGTACTGGGGGATCGATGCGGGCGAGAAGTACGTCAGCGAAGGCATGATGACGAATCAGGTGAGAGTGTGCGAAGCGTTACCTAGCTTCTTCAATGTTACTGGGTTGGTTTGTAATGCTGCATGCAATACTATTGGCACGAGTTACGCACGATGCCTCATGTGCAGAAAAAGAAACATATACAGCAGTAGTGGTTTGGATGTAGGTATTTTGTCGATGGAAAACCTAGAAAGATACCCTTAGGAACCAATTTTACATACTGCAAGGAGCATTGAGTCGGGACAGGGGTGCGAGTGTGTGTTTAGCGCTCGTTGTTCGCTCTGCTAGGGTAAAGGGGGAAAAACTCAGACACATTTTTTTCGGAAGGCGTTGAACTATTGCGGGGGATCATAGTATATGTCACCCAATGTTGCTAGTAAAAATAGCTAAATATGTAGATTTTTGTGTATACCATAGGTCCCGTTTAATATGGTCCCCCGTAGTAGATGCTCACGAAATCACAGCGGGCGGAATTGGCAACCTTCCCGTTCTGGCAATAACAAGCGCTGCTCATCCTTTTGAGGACTGCAGTCCTGGTTTGGGGACAAACTACTGATAATTGGAGTAGTTTGTTTCCAAAACGAGACTGCAGTCCTACCCGGGTTGGCACCCCTGTGTAAAATCAAGGTTCTTTACAGTATGAAGAAAACACTTCAAATATCAAGACGATGCGTCATACATGGTTCTCCTTCGGGAGCATTGCAGTTCTCATTCAGGCAAGGTCTTCGGACATGTTTGGGTCTCGCCTGCTCTTCCCACCCCCGGTGAAAACAATCGCGGTACCAAGCAAGCGCATACAATGTGGCGAATAAATTGCGGAGGGGACTAACAACATTTATTTGGAGGTATGTGTATTCATGAGAAGTTTACCGACTACCCGTCCCTGCCCCTGCGTTTCCCCCACCCCTCACTGCCCCACCCCTGTCGCTGGAAAATGTTCCCGATAAATGTTTTGTTGTCTGTTCTTCCATATTCCGAAGGTGTGCATTTCGTACTGTGCCGAAAACGGACACGCCTTCGCCGGGACACAAATCTCCGTTGAGGTGAGGAGACGTACCTGCTTCAGAGGTGTACAATAATTTCATTTTCGTTGCAGAACTGTTTCTCACTGGTGACTCATGACTGAGGACGCCCCCCTCAGCCGAGGACCCACCCGGTAACGCATGCCTTATTATTGCTGCGAATCACGTTCATATTATTTTCAAGCTCCAGTGTGATTGTTCATCGGGCTTTTTAAGAGTACCATTTTCTCGGGAAAACCACTTTGTTTTAGGTAGGTGAAGGTATGTTGGGGTTGTCTCTCTGAGCCAGGATTCGCATAAAAATGTGATAGACGGACGCACCCCTTCACCATCCGTGGCACGCGTGAAGCCTCGTGAAACGTTCTTTATAGCATTGGTAAGTAAGTGTGATTCCTACGGTTGTATCACAGACTTCATCGCGTCGTGCCCCGTCACAGCGTTAGGGTCTTCGATATATACAAGTGCCGTGCGTGTGCAGTAATGTCTGACGCCGACGGAGATAGGGACTGACACAGTAGCACCAACGTAATGAGAGATACTCGTTGTTGACGCTATGTCGCCTAGCTCCCCGAGAGACCGAAGACACGAGTGAACCGTTTGGTGCTATCAACTACTCCCAACGGGCAGAATAAGCGTCCAACAGTTCGGGGAGTGCGTCTCCCTGTATTTCGACTCGCACACCATTGTTGGACCGTCCCCCAGTCCCGCAGGGATCGTTTCCATAATATCAATTTCGATCATTGTCACTGCCCGAGCCTCAAGTCCCGAGGGGGTTTAAGAAACTCCAAATACCACCCAGCACTCGCCCTTCTAAAAACGTTGTGGGCTATAAGCACAGCAAGCCCGGCGCGCAATAGTTTGTGTAGGCATCCAATGAACGGTCTTCTAGCATACACGCCGTAGCCATCAGCTTAACATCTCTTCGGACCCCGATAAGTCGTTCAGAACCAGCGACAACTCGGGGGTTATCGATCGGCTACGGGCCGCGTGAGTCGCAAGACGTACGTGTGACCCATGCGATCAGACCCCATGCTTTATACATCGTGGAACCAACCGGTAGAGGTCCCCACCATTCAGGCAAATTCCGTAGGAGTTGACAGGGTCAATTATTAGAGGCAATTTCCGCCGTCGGAGGTCCCAAGGGGGTCGATACATACCACGCTGTCATGAAAAATATATGAACCGCTTCGTCATTGTAATAATGTCTAAACGCTCCTGAAGTTTCCGCTTAGAATGGTATTGGGTAGTTTTGGAGTAGAAGGACTTCTGTCAGGGTAAATGATGATAAATAATGGTTTCAGCCTATAACGCGCTCCCCAATACCTGCCATCGCACATCACCCCCGGTAAACACATGCCACCATTGATCGACGAACAAGGGCCCTTGCTGCAGTTTGTGGCAACACGCTGCCCGCTGAAGGTAGATCGTAGGGATCTTTGTGTTCTCGAAGGCATAATCGGTCGGCAAACACTTCCTGGTGTTTATGCACTGGGCACGTTGGTACCAATCATTTGTACTCGATTTTGTTCGAACAGATGTCCGAGGCGGCAGCCTTGTTAACGTGGCAGCATATTCAGGGTCCTGGGAGCTTCACGAAGGGCTTTACCATCCGCTGTGTATAAGCACGGATGCAACTAACCCTAACCTTGCCCCCGACCATATACCATATATCTAACCAATTCGAAATCTATGTAAGGCACGTCCTATTTGTGTCGCACACAATGTGTGTGCCTGTGTGTGCCTCCGATTTATTCTTGAACGTTTGCTTAGGTTCTCTGAGGTTTCTTCTCCATTCCGACGTCGACCGTTGCCCCGCGTTGTTTTTTTGTTGCCTTACGCGTAACAGTGTTGGTGTGGCAACAGCTACGGCCTTTACGGCGTAATCCCCGACAGCCACTGCTCCTACCCCTGCGAAGGCGATACCGACCAAATGTGCGGCGGCTCGTATGCCCTGAGTGTGTACTCCACCGTTTGAGGGAGCACGAGGCTACACGGCGGGTGGCCCAAACCTTTCTTTCGTTTGTAGAAATATTAGCGTAGTGTGGTTGTTTGTCGTCCTCGTTCTGGCCGATACCAGGGAGTCAGTGGCTGCCGAAATGAACGTGTGGGGCGGGCGCATGAAGCCGTCCACTGACCGTTGTGACTGGCTGTTGATATTTCGTTCGATCCGTTGAGATGCTGCCCAATGCTGATTTGACCCGGCGTTTCGTGGCCACGCACGGCTGTATGTACTACGTTCAGACTGACCACGCCTTCGTGTCTGCCCGCGCTATTGAAAAATATTACTCTGGGACTGATGTGGGGGTGCTTCGTATTCATGGCTAAAGCAGTATCTGCGACTGCTGATACGCTGTCGTAAAATTAGTTTCGTCCACGGTACGCGTTCCCAGGCCTCCACGCGATAGCGGCGAGACCTGCAGCAGACCCGTAACACACTGCACAGCCAAACCTGCGTATATCACGGGGTTTTTGCAGTTTGTCGAGTGGTGAGTCAGCAGTTGTTTCTTTGAAGATACCGCACAAAAGAAGAGGAAAAACGCCACGAGTTAATATCCCAGTCCAAGAAGGTCCCATACGAGAGGGGAAAGAGAATGCCGCGTCTTGTAGACTTCGTCCGCTGCGAGATGAAGTAGTATCTGCCACAGCAGTATACTGCTGTGATTGCAGCTCCGGTTCAGGGCATCTTCGTACAACAAGCCGTGTGCAATATCTTCCATGTCATGTGTTGTCGACAATCGTTAAGGCTGTCAACAAACGTTGATACATCCATCTGCACCCCGGGTAGTCGGTGGTGCGTCAACGCCTGCAAGAATGTAAACTCCGGCAGCCATTCTCCTGGGAAGCTTCTCGAAGCTTTTGCTACTGTTCCTGCCAGGCGAGGGTGTTGTCAAACACCTGGTTCCGCCGTACGTAAATATGCTAGGGAGGGGCACCAGATACGCTCGCGAAGACATCTGTAAGGTGATGGCATATCTTCTTGTAAACACGTATGGCGCGGACTGGCTCCTCCCCGTGTGTGTTCTTAATATTGACGGCAGCTACCATTGTCTGTAGTAGGATCCAAATAGTTTTGTTTGTCTTGAATTCCTATTTCTTCCAAATGGATTTTTGACGATTTTATTTTTGCTTCCAATTGTTTCAGTATGTTTTGGCAAGCAATATGTGAATGATAAGCGCTCTAATTGTGGATGGGTTGTCCTTAAGGCGAAGCTGGCACCCGAGCGAGCGGTTTCTAGTCGCCGGGTTTCCGATCTCTCTAACACCAGGAAAATAATATCCAAACACGGAACTTATCGCTCTCCCAACACGCAGCGTCTTGAATTTCGGGTGGTTCGTGATTGCCGATGAGCGACGGTGACATGTTAGAAGTTCATCATATCACCTTGTGCGTCTCTGGAGATCGATCCCCCGCAGGTTCTCCACAGGGGCCCACACCTCGCCAACGAGGTACTCCAGTGGTCGAAATTGGCCGGTTTTTGGGGTGCACAAATAAATTGAGACGAAAAGCAACCCCCAACCGAACGTTGGCAATTTACTTGCGAACAGCTACAGCTCCTCACAGACAGGAAGCATCGCCCGCGAAAATGACGAATGCTCACGTTGGGGTCTGTGACGTCGTCGGGTGTGCCAAACGGCAGTCAGTCGTAGGCAGCGAGAAACGACTTACAACGTGTTTTCGTGTATACGGAGTTGCGAGCGATCGGCACGAAGAGGCAGCTAAAACGCTCAAGTTATTCAGTTCACGCATAAAAACATTTAGTTGTAGTGCACAGCATTGGCTACATCGTCTATGAAGAAATGACCTTCACTTGATTATTGCTGTCCTCTAGGCGGATGATATTTTGTTTGGAAGAGTCGTCTTCAAAGAAAGGTTGTGCCGGGCGAAACAGTAGCTTCCCATACGTTATTGAGCCCATTGAAATGCAAAAATTGGCAAAAAAACAAAGGATTCTCGGATATGTGCGCCGACCATTACACAATCACAAAATACGGATCTTGGTTGCATTTCCTCAATATAATTCCAAGTCGTATGTGTATGTTGCCGGAACGCCTACGCGCGAGTACTTGACGAAGCATTGCTGAGAGTGATACCATCCCCTTAACTATATACCATGGTACATTGTGACAGAACGCCTCCATACATATCTTAAATTTAATATGGCAAACAGACAAATAATGCCGGAAACTACTTCCGACTATCTAAGCGCTCGTTTCATTATTTTGCACTTTCTACTATTATTCAGCGAAAATTCCCCAATTAATTTGTAACGGAACGCCATCGTATCTTACTTCATGAGGTGTTTGCAAGGGCTCCCGTCCTTTTTCTTGACCAGGCATACAACGCTTTTGTTGCCGATGGTTGGGGTGAATCTACTCACATACCGCCAACACCAAGCTGTCAACTTCCTCTTGCCGTCAGTATAGGCCGCTCGAGCGTGACCTCAAAGCGCTTGTTGTGGTTGCTGCTGATCGTGGTTTCAAAATAATTTTGTAGAGGATGCAGCACCGCTGGCTGACCGTCAACCACCGGATTGTCGGCTGACGAAGCAGCAGGCTCAGCCTCACTACTAGTAGCAGCCCCAGCCCCCACACTACCAGGACCCCCAGACTCTCTGCCACTACTATTACGGGGGGCCATAGTTAACAGGACCAAATATTGTTAGTAAAAATGGTTAAACATATAGCTTTTTATGTGTACCATAGGTCCTGTTAACTATGGTCCCCCGTAATAGGAGCACTTGGAGTCCCCTCTGTAGCGCTCATTGTTCTGCTGGGCCGAGGCTGAGCGTGGTGTGGCAGGTGTGTTGTGGGCAGGGCGTGGCGTCTCTCTGCCCACAATATTAGGTTCTACGAAAAGTACCCGCACAAAGGTGATGCACTTGTGTGAATACGTGAACACCAACAAACACAGAAATAAATGCACAACAACACCAGAACACAGAACATATACATACAACACATACATGAAGTGTATGCATACGTACATCATACATACTACAATAATAGGAAGTGCGGTACTTTTTGGGCGGTATCCAGCATTGGCGGGCCTTTTGGGCGGTACGCAGTGTTGGGCGGAACTTTTTTCGACGGTATTGCAATACGGCGGCACGTTTTCCAGCGGTTCCCGGCTTTTGTTTCTTGGCGGTGCCGACTTTGGCGGTTCCCGGTTATCACAAATCTGGCGGGAAATCGCCAAAATACCGGGACCGTCCTCCAGGGTGGTACGTTTATGACGGGAAAAGTACCGAGGAGAACCCTGGTATAAATAGCGAATTATATAGTTTTTTTTGTGTACCGTAGGTCCTACCAGGTATTTAATATGCCCCCCCGTAATATTACGGGGGGCCATAGTTAATAGGACCTATGGTATACATGAAAACCGGTAAATTTGACTGTTTTTACTAACATTATTAGGTCCTATTAACTATGGTCCCCCGTAATAGTAGTGTAAAATGGAACCGCACGAATGTGCAAACGCCTTAACCCTATGTTTCTGTTAGATCTCGTCCAGCTCTGGAACGGTATCACCGTGTCACGACGTGATCCGTGCTTGTGCTATGAATACCCCTGTAACACAGCAGATTTAACCATACACGTTCGTTAGCGCTCTGACATGCCCAGATCCATATCCGCAGATTTACTAACATGGCAACGTATTGTTTTGTCTACTCAGCATTTATTTGGCATGGCACACTAGCATTGCGTTAACCTTAAGAGGAGAGTTGCACACAATACCCAACATAGCGCTACCATGTTGGCCAGCACTGTCAACACCCAACACTAATGTGATTGTAACACACTCAAATACTATAACGTAGTGGCCAGCACTATTAACCTTACGTTATTCGGACCCTCCTTCTGATTTCTTTAGGATGAGATAACGTAGTTTTTACCTAACACCGCCCTTGTCTAACAGGACGAACTCTCGCAGTCCCTTGAAAAATGTGTGCTATATCCCGGCGCACCCAACGTTTACCTCCAAGTGGCCGGTGGCGGCGATAGTACAGAAGCAGGTCTGGGCAGCAGGCTCGACTCCCAACATGAAACCTCCAGAAAATATAGCTTCCGAATCGCGCGGACTGGTTGGCTTTAACAGCGCAACCGCTTTCTGTCGACATTTGGTCCTGTTTTAGACACCCTTCGTTGCGCTCGACGATCTGATCCGGAGCCCAACCAACTTGGGCCGGCCTCAGATCAATACGTGACCCGAACACGCCTTCGACCCATATTGTGGCACCGCCCTTGGACAACCTTCAGCTTCTAAAACCCTTTTAGAACCGCAGTCGCGTTTTGGGGACAGACCAGTCAAATTTCAAGTAGTTTGCCCCCAAAACGGGACTGCGGTTTGAAGAGGGTTGAGCAAATATCCAGGGGTTGATCGATTTTATTAACTTCAATATTCTTGACGTCTCCCAAAACGTACGAATGTCTTCATGTTGATACTATGGTAGGCTATTTTTCACTAGTGTGCCTCCACTGAAACAGGTATTGTGTGTGCTTCACGCATTGATACTGCTGTTGTTGTCGACATTTGTCAGGAAGTTTGCGACCCATAGAAAGGTGAATGTGTGCGTTGTTGACCTCTCTATTTCTGTAGGTATCACGTGGTCTAAGGTCCCCGTACCTACACCGTAGTAGAAATAGCTTTTGGCACGACGTGGAAAGTTGAATTGCTACACACGGTAGTATCGTCGGGGTCTCAACCATGTTCGTTCGTCAAATATTCGCGTTTAAATGTATTTGTTTCGAGGCCGCCATACGAGTCATCCATCTCTGGGAACCTCATCGAGCGGAACGAATAAGTCCAAAATGGCAGCTGCGTGCTGCGATAGAGGGATTCTCACCTGCTATGGTCTGAAAGGGTCTCCTGACTTGAGGACCTCTATGCACCATCCACAAAATGAGCTTGACGAGACTGAAGGTGCAGCCCGATGCACAACGCCATGGACGGGTTCATGTGGGAATAGAATCGAGTTGAACCTAAATAAATGATGTATCAGCGGTTCCACAACGCCCTTTACTACTTTCGAATTGCAGTCCCGGTTTATAGGCAAACCATTCATACCAGAAGTAGTTTTGCCCCCAAGACGGGACAGCAGTCCCGAAAGAGCTAAGAGGACCTGCCTAGGCAGATGTTATTTTTCCAACAATAAACTGCCCATATGGAAACATGCCCCCGCACGGGGAGGCGAGGTTGGGCTTGGCTCCGAAGCACAGAGGCCGATGGGGCATACTCAACTGAAGCATGACACATGGTACACACGAGACCGCTAGGTATGTTTTGTATTTCACTCGATTGTTATTTACACGTTACTCTACCGATTAATCCCCCATGACGTATTTCGTCTCTGCGTAGCCCATGGGGATGAGAGAAAGGCAGATGCCCACGAACTCGGTGTCTGGGTGCGATTAGTGAACCCCTCTTCCGCCACGGGCCCAAATAGACATTTAATTTACCCGTTTCATCTCTGCCGTGTATGGCATGTGGAAAACCTCGGGTGGGGTAGTTGTTCGTCTCCCGATTCGGTTCAGTAATGTGGTGGCCAATCGTCCTGCTGGCTTAGAATGCGAGAGTTCGTGCTCGTGAAGGCGTCATGCTCTCCAAAACATACATGGCGAATCAATGGATGCACCGCCTCGATATGAGAGTCCCACAACGGTCATCCCCGGTACCGGCACTGCTGCTAGTAGATTGGTGATGCCATGCTACTGGTTTGTCGATGGGATGCTACCGATTTTGACGAAAATATCCTGCTGAATTGGCGATACAGTGGGGGTATACCCCAGGTATTGGACTGACGATGTGATGGTGCTGTAGTGTGACATTTGGGCTCCATCCCTTGACTATATGTACACCACTCACTACTGTGAGCTGCAACGAGATACACATCAAACCAAATGTACAGCAGTATATCTGGTATATTATAGCTATGTTGATACCGCGCAGTGAAAACTCTCTAAGGCCGATTGACATCGTATACGAGATACATGCTTGCATGCAAGCATGCATTGCATGTCAGTAGACGACAGTAAACACCGGCGAGATGACAAGCTCACAACAAGCTGTCCTTACTTGTTCCGCCGCTCTCTTACACGAAACATGACACCAGATGGCGGGTCAAACACTCTCTTACTTGAGATTGCAGTACCGTTTCCAGGAACGAGTAACCTACTGTGGAACTTGAGTGTTTTGTTCCCATGACAGGACTGCAATAATATATTAATAGCTTTCTTAGAGTACGGTTTCATATCCGAGGGCCGATACTGCTGTTTGCCGTGCTGCTGTTCTGCGGGGGCTAGATAGCGGCCAAGCCCTGGAGGGCCCTTCCCTCTATGATCTCTTTTGCAAGCATGCAACGTTTGTCGAGCATCGAATATTCGGAGTATCGATTGTAACGAAACATAAACATATTTTATAGTATTGAATATTTTTTGTACTTTCGAGGTTTTCGATACGATAACCGAGCCTACAACACTTTCAAGGTGCCCCAAATTGTTCGCTCCTGTAACCTTGCCAAAGCCTGAACAGCGGGCAACGGACCAAAGGGAATACCACATATCAACACGCCGACACGCAGAACATTCGTTAGCTGGGCCAACCCGTAGATTACACAAAATGGCCTCGCGCTGCGATAACACGCCCTTCATTGGTGGATCAGCATCTTGTGTTTTTCCGGTGATACGTTTACCGGTTCCAGGGTCTGCGTGGCCAAACCTACCACCGGTTGGATTGTTTGCCTGGGCGGCGGAGAGGACGGCAGGGTTGTCTTACGCCTGCAACTTCCACGCTCACGGTGAGGGACTCACAAGAAACCACAAATTCCCAGTGATTGTGCCGCCGTGCCGGTTGGAAGTTCCTTAATGTACAGCAAGAGGGAGCTAATACGATCATTCGTAGTGCGCAGCTTCGGTGCAGGACCGGACTCGACGACATCGCTTGGTCTAGCCGCCGTGAAAACTGTTTCTCACCAGTTCGTGGCTACTTTTACGTGCTACGTACTCGCCGTTCTAAGAGACGCGCACATGGGACCGGGGCCTCTGGCGTTTATCTACTTTGCCGAGGATAGTTCTGTCAAGTGCATCCTCTCGGCCGACGATATGTATTAACCCGTTGTTCGATGTCGCAAAAGTATTCCGACACAAAAATCAACGATCAAGTTGTTAGTTGTCAAAACCGCGATGGCAGATTGCTACCGACAAGATGAAACGAGTACACCCTAAGGCCAGTCTCCTTTCGAAACTCGCTCACCGCAAGGGTACTACAAGCCTAACTATTCGAAGCCAGTCAAAGCTGAAAACAACATCTCCTCTGGTTGGTCACGTTCCCCATGGGACACAGTGCATTCCCGCCACCATCATCAGTGCTGCCCGCTCGGTGTCGGGAAATGAGAGGTGCACGTGGATAGGACTTGTATCTGGTGCTCAATACCTTTAGAGGGCTTTTCAGAAAAGGCGGGGTGCTGCTTTGACGGGCGGTGCAAATCCGTGCGGAGTTGAGTGGTTCCACCCACGATGCACAGCACGAACCGGCCACGCTTTCGTGCAAGCCAGTGCGCTCGTCTCGTGTACACCCAGCCGTATTTGGCGTCGCGATTTCGTGTACCAATCAATAAGCACGACCTAATTCAGCCGGCCCAATAAATATGAAGTTCAGGTCAATGTTTGATATTCACCATCTGACCAGGCGTAACGCTTGCGGCGGTAGTGCAATCGAATTAACGATACGAAAACGGCTATCCACCGTACGCTCCGGGGATAAAAAAAACAACAACAATACAGCCGTAGTGCGTGACAGGCAGCAGTCAAGGACATCGATACTTCGCTCGGCCCATCGCGTGCGTGAACGACTGAAGACGCATGCTCAGTATGCAGGGAAGCGAGCGCAGTACTCCCTCTGTGTATAAACACCACTCAACAGTACAAAGACCCCGACGATAACCAAGTATTAGCCCGGTTGGGGCCGAGATACAGCGCCCCAAACAACCCTTAATGCCATGCCTGTCGTACCCTCCTTCTAGGCAATGTCTTAACCCCTTTTAGTACTGCTCGGTACCGAAGCAAAGTCATGACTCCATTCCCCAGTGTATTTCCAACTGGTTTGCCTTCCCGTTGTCAGTGTACCCTTTTAAGACCCCGGTCCCGTCTTGGAGGCAAACTGCTTATATTTCGAGCGCTTTGCCCACACGTATGGGAGAGCGGTGCTACAAGGGGGAACCCTTTCAAGACCGCAGTTCTAAGGTGGTTAAAAGGGATCAAAAGGGGTTTCAGGAAGCGCGTGCCGCAGAACGAACAAGAATTGCAAAACTTTTCGAGTGTGTCTCACATCTCCGTTTGCTGCTGATATGCAACAGACACATCTCCTATATGGGGGCAGCATTTCCCTTGGGTTAGGGAGGTGCCTCATCAGCATATGATCTCAGCTCCTCATGCGGGAAGCTGTACTTATCGCTCAATGGACACGGCAGGAATTCAGAGAAGGTTTAGCTTCTACCCGACCCAACCCGACCGCACGTGTTCCATGTGCTGCGTGAAGCAGTGCTCACTCAAACCTCTAGGGGTTTCGGAGGGGTAAACTGTCGATACAAAATGTCGCGACTTCATCACTGCCCACTGTGTGAGGGGGGGCAAAAAATGAAGCACTTGTGTTCGAGTTAAAATGCAGGGCGTCGTACGGCCACACATACATACATGGGTAAAACTCAATCCTTCTCCTACTACTCCTCGGCGCGCTCACGCTTCGCGCAAACGGTCGACAACGTCAAAGTTCCCATTTTTTTGTTCCTATATCGGCGCGTGCAAAGTCTTACGGAGAAAAACATTGGTCACCCTTTCCATGGTTTTGTCCTATACACCTCAAGAAGCAGCCCGCGGGCGGCTTCGTGCAGATAATGAAAGCTGTAGATGCCACTGCAATATTTCGACATATATATATATGTTGTTTTTTCTCTCAAGTCTCTAAGGGCTCAAACACGTTGTGATGCGCACACTGGAAATTCAGCGATGGGAGCATCTCATCCGGTAGTTTTAGTATTATTTGTGTTTAGCTAAACCTTAATGCGGAATACTAGGTCTAAATGCGTTGCTTCAAGTGTTGGTTTGGATACTGATGTCATTCGCGTGGGTTTGGATATTGAGGCCACAACGCATTTTTCAAGTAAACAACATACCCAAAGATCCCTTCTCCCAGGCTGCTAAACCTACGCACTTTCCTACTGTAATGATAAATTCATGAGCTGGTTTTTGGGATTGAGAGTGTGTTTTTTTTCGATTTGAGACCTCCTAGTGTTTAGATTGTTGGTATTTGATATTCAGGATTTTGGCGGATTTGAGTTTGGACTCTGATTTATTTACCATTCATGAAATTGACTTTCAGTTTGGGATTTTGGGGTTTAACTGTTGAACGTGCCCTTTGTTTTTAATATTTGGTTTATATATCTTAGCTCACACTTGTTTCGGCCCTAAATCACTCTGCTGATGACCGTTAGACCAACCGCCGTGGGCAGGCTGAGTGTTGATTACTGGGTTGATGTTGAAGTTAAAAACAGTATGGTTTGGAAATCTGAGATTTGACATTTCGTTTGGATCTGAGATTCAGGGGTTTTGGGTATTTGGTCTTTGGGAAGGTAACATGAAGTTGACTATGTGGCTTGCACCACCGTGGTATCGTGGGCGATGCTTTGCTGTACCACCCCGCCTATCGAGCATAATAAGAGCACGGTGTGTGTTGAGGGTGCTCTCGTACTCGATAGTCGGCTGCATCTATCGTAACGGTATCTGTTATATATGTAGAGACCAAAGGCATGTTCCTCCGAGGGGACGTTTCATGTGGACCACGTGTGATGCCCGGTTATTCACTTCGCACATGCACTTCCCCATCATGATGTGTGAAGCCTTCCCTGAGAGGCCACCTGCTCGGCTACGTTTCATCTATGGGACAGTACAATATATACCTGGTATACGATACCCCTTCTATATTTCTTCTCTTGCCCCCGGACTACTAGAGAAGACCCCTGACCAGACCCCGGTAGGCACGGCTGGCGACCACAAGGAATTTGCTCCGAAATTGTGGCGCAGCCCCACGGGAGGTAATGTTTTCCCCCGACTGGAACACCGTTCAGTCTTGCTCGGCCTATTCGCAACCTTCAACAGCAGACCCCTGTGGAGTAGGTTTCGCAGTCTGGGAGAAGGGAGCTTTAGGTATGTTGTTTACTTGAAAAATGTGCAACGTGGTCTGCAATTCGGAATCGCGTCCGCATCTGAGAAATTGAATCCTCACCCAACAACCACATCCTGAACACAAATCCAGGCAGTAGGGAATATTGCAAGTTTCATGTAGAAACAGCCGGTCGGCCCGGTGGTTCAAGTGGTTAACCTCGAATTCTACTTGTTTGAGTCCTGGGTTCGAGCCCCAGGTAGGTCGGACTTTGACTTTATTTGCAAAAATAAAAAAAAATGATTCAATTGTCGAGAGCGCCTTGCAGCGTGGGTAGGCGCAATTCGATGCGAGTCGACGAGGGAAGAAAAGGCTGAAATCATCTCGCGATAAAAATGGAGGCACGTACCGTAGCGGGAAGGGGGGAGAAGAGCCTGCTATGTGACCCCGGATCTGAGTTACGAGTAGGAAGGAGAGAGAGAAGAAGATGTGCGAAGATAAATAAATGGGATAAGAAAAAAAAAAAAAAAAAAAAATGGAATTTCTACCATAATACCAACCGAGGACCAAAACTCAAACTTTAAAAAATGATTTCTCAATCTCAAAACCGAGCGCGAGAGTAACATCAGCACATCACCCCCCCTTCTCTCATGCTCGGAAGAGGACATACAGCAGTAGTGTCCGTAACCAGGTCGTCGGGGGGAGGGGGGGTATATTATTATTGTTTGTTGCCCTGTTGTACATACCAGGTATTACATTTTGCCCTGGCGATCATATCATGTCATTCCAGAAAAATTCCGAGCGAGTCTATATACTCGTATCAATCTCACAACAGCAGCAGTAGCGATCCCAAAATATAAACTACAACAAGCATTCCCTAGAAACTGCTGTGTGTGTGTGTGTTCTTCACATTAAACCGTTCTTTCTACCCGTCGACATCCAGCACAACCAGTGTCCGTGCCGATTCTTCCATCCTAGAAGAGATACAAGTTCTGTGGTCACAAAGCTACGCCACAGAGATACTACGTTGCCACGCGTGCAGTGTGAACTGCAGTGGGCAATGCAAAGCCATGTCATCATACTAGATACGACAGGCACGACATACGCAATCTATGGAATAGTGAAACGAAAAGAAACAATCAAAGAGAAAACAAAAACAAGGTAGACAAGTCGAAAGAGAAAAAGAAGAAAAATGAAAGCAAAATCTAAGAGAAACAAGTAGACGGAATCAACTAACTATCGATCAGGAAGCTCTCCCGCTGTCGAAACGTATCGAACGTTGAGCCGCATTACGATCCCCCGCTGCATACTCAACATAAACGTCATAAATACTACCAGGTACCAGGTACCAGGTATTCCTCCAATTTGTTGAAATAACAGCAGTTACGTGGTATCCTCGTATCAACAGAAACGAGAGTACGCCAAGTGTTGTTGGCAGGTGAAGCAATCATTCGACGTCCCACGCATGTACCCCTGGTAGCAGATACTCGTATTCCGTGATATGTGTGTGTTCTTCATATATATTGAACCGTTCTTTCTACCCGTCGACATCCAGCCCAACCAGTGTCCGTGCCGATTCTTCAATCCTATTAATAGAAGAGATACAAGCTACGTGGTCACGAAGCTACGCCACAGAGAGACTAGGTTGCCACGTATCATATGCGGTAGTCACAGCAGTGGGCAATGCAATGCCCATGTCATCATGCTGGCTACGAACATTCTATAAAATAGAGAAAGGAAAGGTAGCAAACAAAGACAAAACAAAAAAAGAAGACAACTCGGAAGAGAAAGAGAAACAAAAAGAAATACAGGGGGAAAAAAATGGAAGAAACAAACTGTCGTGCCCCCCCCCCCGCCCCGCAGGCGATGTGGCAAACACTTGAAGAACGAGCTGTGGAAAAAAAGAAAAAGGGACCAAAACACCACTACTTGTAAAGGGTAGAAAAGTCCGTAGACGAGGTAACGGCCACCGCAAACGAAGTAACGAACAAAGCAGGGTTTCTTGGTATTAATAGAGAGAATGTGGCATGTCTGTATCGGGAACTGGGATACAGCAAGTTTTGTTGGAAGGGGCCTCGCACGCAGTCCTTCGAAGCAAAGCACCGAGCGTAGGTCAGCATCCCCACGCCGGGCACGAGCAAGCACGAGGTCCTGTGACGAGCACGGGCAGACGTGAGGTAATCGCTGTTTTGTCGATCCAAGCCAGGAATTAGTGCCTGATTTTCCCTTTCCTCCCGTCTCAACTCCAGCCCCGCTGGGACCGCGAACTGAGGGCGGGGGCGAGCTGACGCGACTTTGGTGATCCGGGGAAATTTGCTGCGAGGACTGGATTCATCGAGTTCCAAAAAAAACCCACACGGTATGTCATGTATGTGTAGTGATTGCCAACTGACGATAAAGTGCTATCTAGCGATAGGCGAAGAAACGACGAGTGAGAGCGGCGACCGCGTCCCAGCAACGGGAGGCGGCCCGTTTAGAAAAGAAAGCATAGACGTGGCTGTACGGGTGGGATGCAGCGGGACGCGGGTCTTTGTCTCGAGGTGCTTACATGCACATCGAAAAGACGCTATGATACATTCCTGAAGGCGGCAGAGGGAGGACGCGTTGTGGAGACAACGGGCGCGCCAGTGTACGAGAGAGAGCAAAACTAAACGAAAAACAAAAAAAAACGCATAACAGGTACCTGGTACCTGTTACCTGGTACGTATTGATCTATGCGCACATCCCACAACAAACACCCCAGACCACCAGACCACCCAGGTAGGTCTGGGGAGGTCCCAGGACGCCTGTGTACTGCTGTGTACAGTCAGTTCCCTTTTTAACGCGACCCAGAAGGCAAGCACAAGTTCTGGACATGATACTCATGGAAACATTTCGCAGTAATGGCCACTGCTGTTGGTAGTATAATTTGAGTCGGTGGAGACAGCAGTACTGCTGTACCTGGTACGCGATGGAAACATGCCGTCGCATGACCGACACGGTGTTGTTTGCTGTGGAGACGCAGCCTCGTTACAAGCTCTGGGCATGATACTCATGGAAACATGCCGGAGTATAGGCCGCTATAATAATGAGACTAATAAAATTATTGAGAGCGCCTTGAAGCGTGGGTAGGCACAATTCGATGCGAGTCGACGAGGGAAGAAAAGGCTGAAATCTTCTCGCGATAAAAATGAAGGCACGTACCGTAGCGGGAAGGGGGAAGAAGAGCCTGCTACGATGTCACCCCGGATCTGAGTTACGAGTTGGAAGGAGAGAAGAAGATGTGCGAAGATAATAAATGGGATGAGAAAAAAAAGGAAAAATAATAATGATAATAGAAAATAACACGCA
Organism: Nereocystis luetkeana; assembly: GCA_031213475.1. Taxonomy (NCBI): domain Eukaryota; class Phaeophyceae; order Laminariales; family Laminariaceae; genus Nereocystis; species Nereocystis luetkeana. Next base: position 7,336,148 of record JARUPZ010000014.1, on the reverse strand, counting down.
GCACAGCAGCGCAGACAGGTCGGGGTTTTCATAAACAAACGTGATACAACAGGAATGCGATGGGCACTGTATAACCAGCCCGGGGTACAAGAAAAGGGACGAAAAGGAGAGCAAATTGTTTCGTACACGCGGGGGTTTCCTTAAACGTGATAAAACAGGAATGCGAGGGGCACTGTATAATCAGCCCCGGGGTACAAGGAAAGGGACGAAAACGAGACGAAATGCTACATGTACCAAATATAATGTGGCTGTAGACTAAATTGAGTCGGTGCACAGTGGAGATGGTACCGCTACTGTGGGCGACAATTATTGAGAAGAAAACATAAACATGTTGACGCACGACCGACACGGGGTTGCTTGCTGTGTGTGGAGACACAGTCCGGCTGCAAGCTTTTGGGCCTGATACGCTCGGATAGGGTTTGCTTGGCACTGGCCCACGTGACGGTCGGAATGCCACGATGCGTTCGACCACCGGCGTTATTCGGAACAGCGCCTGGTGGAGGCGAGGGCGGATCTTTGTACCGACATCTTGGCCTCCTAGGCGTACGTACGAGTCTGGTCGCCGATCTTGGAGTCCGTTTCGCAGGTTAATGGATTGTTAGGAGTTCTCGGCATCGAGCGATTCGAAGAGTTTTAAGGGCTGGGCGTTGATCGAGTTTGTATCGTGGTGTTGTGCGTCGGAAGGTAACCTGGCGAATATGATTTCCGGGAAATTCGCGGAGGTGCAGTATTTCCATCGATTGAGGGTAGGAGTGGAGCTGCTGGTCACGGCTTCTGTGGTTCAGTGTGCGCTCAGGAGTATGGCACGGGCCCACGTGACGGCAGGAACGCCACGCCGCGTCCGCTTACCGGTGTCGTTCGGTGGAAACCCTCATTCCCACGTGGGGCCCGGAGGGGAAAGTGTTGTGGCTGTGTCTGAGTCTGAGTTACTTCCTGATGACGCGTTCGGACGAAATGTTCACCGGGGATTCGGGGACGGTGCACCCGGTGCACTGCCCGACGCGAGGTGACATGGCGTTTTTCGCCGAGGGCACACAGTTAGGAGAGAGGCGTAGGCAACAACCGGACAGGGTAGAGGTGCGTTTTAAGGGGCATAAGGGGGATCAGGAACAGGCTGGCAGTGTGCGCGTGCGCACTCGAAGTGAGGTTCGCGGGGCAAGGTCGTCCTTTAGGGCAGACGGCGGGGCCGTTGCCCTTATGTTGGAGTTGATGTCATATTTCCCTGGTTTTCCCGGCCATGCCCCCCTGTCTTCGTATCAATGTGGCAAGGCCGTACGAGTGGTAAGGTATGGCCGTGCCCTTAGAGCCATCAAAGAGGTGGTGGCGAAGTCAGGTCGGAATCCCGACGAGTTCGCCTTGCACTCGTTGCGCATAGGAGCCACGACCACGCTCGTGGCGGGGGGAGACATAGCGGAACGAGTTATCCAGAGAGAAGGGAGGCGGAGGTCTGACGCGTACGAGGTGTACACGCGTAATATCATAGAAGATTCCACGAGAGTGTCACGTAAGCTGGCGAGGGCTAAGGTGGAAGGGAGGGAAGGAACAGCGGGGGGTAAGAAATAACTAGGAGTACGTCGAACAGTAGCCTCACATCACCTCGGGGTTGGAGGAGTCGAATGGTACCGTACCATTCGCAGGCTTGGTCATCCGAGACAACTGTAGGCCGTACTAGTTAGGAACCCGGCCGGTGTCATAGGAGGGAGAGAGACGTAGAATTAGAGTGGTCGAGTTACCCAGGGTATTATTGCAGGAAGCTGTGATACAGGCATCTGGCCGAGGGGAGGAACCTCTCTCCCTCCCACGACTCAGGAAACGATAATGATAATGCAATTCGAAAGATATACAATAATCAGAGAGTAAGACGAAAAGAACCAAGGGAAAAATAATAAAGGAAAAATAACAGGCAATCCAAAGACCAATATTACATACAACAATACAGCAGTAGTATGTATGTCAGAACAACCCTACAATTGTTGATCGCTCAGGGTCCAACGTCTCAGATCGTTTTACGATTATATAGGTGTGTCTGTGTTCTTCACATTAAACCGTTCTTTCTACCCTTCAACATCCAGCACAACCAGTGCTCGTGCCGATTCTTCAATCAATCCTATTAATAGAAGAGATACAAGTTCTTCTGCGGTCACAAAGCGACGCCACAGAGATACTACGTTATGCAGTAAGCACAGAAGTAAGTGGGCAATGCAATGCCATGTCATCATGCTTTCCGTTCCCCTCGCTCACTCGGCAAGGAATGCTGCGAGGCATGCGCTATCAGGCTAATAGCGAGTGGGGTAGGTCTTCCTGGCGGGTGTAAGGCCGGACTCACCCTCAAGGAGTGATACCTTCTTCCTGCTGCCTGTGGCCGCGAGGCTAAGGCGGCAGTAGAGTCGGGTCGTACGTGGTGCGTCAGGCACGGAGACCTACGATTCGCGCGTCCTTTTTAGGCAGCTGCGGCAGAGCAGCAATGCTCAATCGGGGTGTCCGTGCGCGGAGGCAGGCGCCACCACAGGCCACACTACGGCGCAGTCTATTGCACCGGTAGGAGGCTGGATTCGACGACGAGGGAGGAGGGAGACTGAGCGTCGACGTGCGGGGAAGAGACGGATTGACCTCCCCCTGTGTACGAGATTTGTTTTTTTCAGATCAGAAACGCACGTGCGAGGAGCAATTTGTTTTTCATGATGGCGGAGAAAGGGAATCGACTGGAAGGGAATGGCAAGGAGTGCACGCGCAAAGGAACGGGTGGATTGGGCCAAGGCGATGAGGCGGCCATGAAGAGCGGCAGGAAGACGGTGCACGGAGACCCATAATCTGCGCGCACACTATCATCACGAGAGAAGCAGTCATATTTTGTTTTTTTCCTGGTATTGTTTTTCACGAGGCAGAATAATAGTATCTACCGGTACTTACTTGTTGTTGACGTCGTCACTGGTCTTTGTAGTTTAACGAGTTGTATACCCTTCATGGGGAATAACCTACGCAGTTATCAGGGACGTGGTATCATAACTATGCTGCACCTCTTTGTGCCGGACAGTCCAGGAAGAGATGGCGATCGTTGATATTCGTGTGGTAGTAAGGTTCGATTGCTCCTTTTTTCCCTGCATAATAGTATCCGCGAGTCTTAACTTTGACAGCACTCCAGATAGCAGGCAGGTGTGCTCCTCTTTGGTTTTCACGACTACCGTGCGTTTCGTACGGTGCAGGAAGCACTTCAGACAGCATCCGCTGTAGTCAGCAGCCACGAGTTGGTTAGTGGTGGGAACGGGGGTACTCTATGTTATGGTTGAGAGTTGTTGTTGTTGTTGTTGTTCTCACATTAACTCTCTGACGAAGGAGTCCGTGGTCACACAAAAGGTGCTGGAGCCCTAGGAAGATCCGAAAAACAAAAAAACGAAAATTCGGCTGCCTCAAAATACACGAGACGAAGAAAGCGCACACGAGCTAAAACCAATGTGCAAACTGAACTAACATGGCCACGGGTTTATCCTCTAAACTATAACATAGAGTACTCCCGTTCCCACCACTAACCAACTCGTGGCTGCTGACTACAGCGGATGCTGTCTGAAGTGCTGCCTGCACCGTACGAAACGCACGGTAGTCGTGAAAACGAAAGAGGAACACACCTGCCTGCTATCTGGAGTGCTGTCAGAGTGAAGACTCGCGGATATGCAGTGAAAAAAAGAGCAATCGAACCCTACTACCACACGAATATCAACGATCGCCATCTCTTCCTGGATTGTCTGACACAAAAAGGTGCAGCACAGTTATGACACCACGTCCCTGATAATTGCGTAGGTTATTCCCCATGAAGGGTATACAACTCGTTAAACTACAAAGACCAGTGACGACGTTAGTAACAAGTACCGGTAGATACTATTCTGCCTCGTGAAAAACAATACCAGGAAAAAACAAACTATGACCGCTTCTCTCGTGATGATGGTGTACGCGCAGATCATGGGTCTCCGTGCACCGTCTTCCTGCCGCTCTTCATGGCCGCCTCATCGCCTTGGCCCAATCCACCCGCTCCTTTGCGCGTGCACTCGTTGGCATTCCCTTCCAGTCGATTTCCTTTCTCCGTCATCCTGAAAAACAAATTGCTCCTCGCACTTGCGGTGCTGATCTGAAAAATAAAAAATCTCGCGCAGGGGGAGGTCAATCCGTCTCTTCCCCGCACGTCGACGCTCAGTCTCCCTCCTCCCTCGTCGTCGAATCCAGCCTCCTACCGGCGCAATAGACTGTTGTGCCGTAGTGTGGCCTGTGGTGGCGCCTGCCTCCGCGTACGGACACCCCGATTGAGCATTGCTGATCTGCCGCAGCTGCCTAAAAATGACGCGCGAATCGTAGGTCTCCGTGCCTGACGCACCACGTACGACCCAACTCTACTGCCGCCTGAGCCTCGCGGCCACAGGCAGCAGCAAGAAGGTATCACTCCTTGAGGGTGAGTCCGACCTTACACCCGCCAGAAAGACCTACCCCACGCTATAAGCTTGACAGGGCATGCCTCGCAGCATTCCTTGCCGAGGCAGCGAGGGGAACGGAGAGTGTGAGAGTATATACCCGCGGCCATGTTAGTTCAGTTTGCACATTAATTTTAGCTTGTGTGCGCTTTCTTCGTCTCGTGTATTTTGAGGCAGCCGAATTTTCGGTTTTTTTTTGTTTTTCGGATCTTCCTAGGGCTCCAGCACCTTTGTGTGACCACGGACTCCTTCGTCAGAGAGTTAATGTGAGAACAACAACAACAACAACAACAGGATACGACAGCCACGACAAACACATTCTATGTAATAGAGGAACGAAAGGAAACAATCAAAGAGAAAACAAAATCAAAGAAGACAATTCGAAAAAGAAGAAGAAAAAAAAAAGAAAAAATATAGAAAAATTGAAGAAACAAACTGCTGTCGTGGGCCATGTGGCAAACACTAGAAAACAACGAGCTGGAATAAAAAAAAGACAAGAGAAGAAAAAAAACACTATATTCATTTGTAAAGAGAGTGAGACTAAGAACCAGGGGAAAACTAACAAAGGGAAAATAACAGGCAAACCAAAGCACAAGGTACTACATAAAATTATTTTGCGCTGAACAAAAATATGTTCTGAATGTGACGGATTTCCTTAACCCAAATTCGTCGGAATGCCATCAATCTTGCTCCGAAAAATGATGTGTTAGTATACTTGGGCCATGGGATTATTCATCGGGATGCAATTTGATTTTCGCTCAAGTCAATTTTCGGGATAGGCATGGAAGAGCCTCGGAAAAATTCGGGTGAACCTCTATCGCAGAACAACCTCTCTCATCACCCCTGTACGATATTAAAAAAAAAGGAACATAACACGACGCAAGACAAAAATATTAAAAAACGTGCGGACACAGAGCGGACTTCTCATCGTATAATAGCTAAATCATGGCCAGCATAGCTACACTCGTCATGGGACGGCCGCATGCTACTGGATGAGGCTATACCTCTGACGCTCGTCGCACACTCTCTGTCAACCTCAGATTCTCTCATAGACAGGTCACAGTCTCAACGCGCCCTAGGGGGCTGGGGGGTTTGGCGGAAGGGGGGGGAGGGAGAGGACAAGGTACAGCAAAGATGAAAAATTACAGTGACGCGAAGTGAATAACCGGGCATTTTGTTCTCGTACGTGTGGTCCATAATATGTCGGAGGAACATGTGCCTTTGGTCTCTACGTATATCACAATACCGTTACATAGATGCAGCCGATAATGGAGTGAGGGATGGTAATTCTGGCAAACCGGCGCCTCTCTATCTGCTCGCGTCCCCCAGGACAAAACAAGTGTTCGGCAGGGCAAGAGCGTACGGAGTAGCATCGGCACACAGCTGAGACGTTGAGACTTCCTGCTTATTCGCCGGTCAGACGATGCCACCGTTAAGACGATGCCACTGGGCAGACAGCATTGTGTGGACGTGAATTAGAAGTCAGGGTTTGTACCCAGAATTTCTTTACTACCATTAATTAGGTCGAGATCCCGCAGGACATACATACATAATATATATGGCAAGCCCCCTTTCGCTGGCTGGAACACCATAAACGCAACTTAGTTACTAACTATTAAATAGTTGGGAGACTCAACGTTTTGTAGTAGATGGCATGCTGTATCCCAGATATTTGTCTCTTCCATTATTACCACCCCCAGACTACGGACCTTGACCCTGAACCCTGCTTGGGCAGTTGATCGCCAAGAAGTACAAAAGTGGCGTTCGGTTGGGCCATGAGCAACACGTGTCGACAAAACATGCCGGCGGCGTCGTTGTCGCCGGGCGTGCGCTGGGAAAACACCGTCGTACACCGCAAGCAAAGCCCCAGCACAAAGGCATGTATGTTGGATTAGGCATGGAAAGCAGTCCACGCTTGCACCGTCTACTAACAAACAGTATGTTTGGTCATAGTACGGGATATCGTATCGGAAATTAAAATCTCGATCCATCGAAACATAGAGAGTTTTTCATACCTGCACATCGTATCGACCGCGGCCCCGTTTTAGTGACAAACTCCTTGAAAATTGAGTGGTTTGTCCTTGGAAAATGAACCCGCAGTTTATCAGGGGTTAACCCTCCAACGCCTGGTCTCCGCGTGCTTTGATGCCGACACTCAACGAAAGTTTTCCATGTTGTACCAGGAGGTATCCGATATCGATATCGTATCGATTACACGTTGGCGTCACGCATATATGCGGTCGCCCCGGTGGTTCAAGCGGTTAACCTCGAATTCTTCTCTGTTCTTGTGTTTGAGTCCTGGGTTCGAGCCCCAGGTGGCTCGGACTTTTGACTTTATTTGCCAAAATAAAAATCGAAAAGGATTCAATTGTTGAGAGCGCCTTGCAGCGTGGGTAGGCACAATTCGATTCGAGTCGACGAGGGAAGAAAAGGCTGACATCATCTCGCGATAAAAATGAAGGCACGTACCGTAGCGGGAAGGGGGGAGAAGAGCCTGCTATGTGACCCCGGATCTGAGTTACGAGTTGGAAGGAGAGAGAGAAGAAGATGGGCGAAGATAATAAATAGGATGAGCAAAAAAAAAAAGAAAAAAAAAAACTCGATTCTATCGATATCATAATCAAATACAACGGCAGAAATATATATATATACTCTTACGGGGTACCATAGTTAATAGGACCAAATATTGTTTGTAAAAATGGTCAAATATATAGGTTGTTATGTTTATAATACGTTCTATTAACTACGGCCCCCCCTAATATGTGGTTTTCGTCGTCACTGGCAGCACGTGACTCGTCAGACTTTCAGGCCTTTCCGATCTCCTTTAATCCTGTTAGGACCGCAGTCCCGTTTTGGGGGCAAACTGCGTAGACTTTGACTTGCCGACCTTAAGACGCGACTGCAGTCAGTCCCGAAAAGGTTAAATACTACAAAAAAGGTACCGCCAGGTTCTCCTCCGCTGCAAATACCAGACACTACACTAGCTGTTTTGCTTTCCGCGTCAACACAGTTAGTTTGCGACAGAATACTCGTACAATAGTCCACGTGTCTATTAGGTGGGTCTCCTCTCCGACGCTACCGTAGGCTGGCTTGTGGCGTCCACAAGCCTGCCTACTCAAGACGTGCCCCCGTGTCGCCCGATGGCATTGATTGGTGGCCCAACCTGTCCTGGTCAGGTGGAGGTACATCAAATGTAGCAGATAAATCTTACCTGGTATACAGCAGTATGCGCCACTACTACAGCACTCTTTCGTCTATCAACGTGTAGGTGCCTTTTCGTGTCGAACTGTGCGGACCGCGAACAACCCCAGCGCCAGTATCGATACAAACATTACGGACGCCCCAGCACCAGCAACGGTACCGCTACCAGTAGCACATCCAGTCACAAAACTTCGATTACCGTAGACAAAAAAAAACGTTTGCACGTTTGTTGGTGCCCGTTTGGTCCGACCGCTTGGACCACCACAAACCAACGATTCTCAGCAGCATCGTTTGCAGATTCCCCCGCTAACGGTTACCAGTTGTCGGTGCCAGCCTCCTGTGCCAGCCCAGTCCAAACAGCAGTCACAGCAGCAGCGACGTCAGTACCACCAGTGACTACAGTGAGGTTCGATTGTATTTCTACATTCCCACAGCAAGCAGTAGTTGACTGTACTTTTATGCCTTCGGACCTTTGGAGCCTCCAAGAGAGTACTCGTCGTTCTTCTCTTGAAACACACAGTATACGAGCGGGTATAGCTGCCCTCCTTATACCTTATTAAGCAGCAAGCAGGGCTCATATATCACAAAAAAACGAGCCCAAAACGAGTACGGTAGATCTGTCCATACGTAAAAGCAACCCCGTCGGCGCCCTCTTTCCTTGACCACTCTCCTCTTGGGCCCTCGTAATACCGTGTCACTATGTGTGCTGACTTACTGCCGTAGTGCGTGCGGATGGTCCTCGGGTTACGAAAAGGCGCATCAGGTACCAGGTAGGTGCAGGCAATGCGTGCTACAAGCTACAATTATACTATAAGGGTACTTCCGATTAGCCCGTAAAGCGGTTTTTGACTGACGGAGAATCGCCTCCACTGAGAAAACCAAAACGTACCTAACCCTTTTAGCACTGCAGTCTCGTTTCGGGGACAATTGGGGGCAAATTACTTGTAAATTAAGTGTTTTGTCCTCAAAACGGGACTGGAGTTCCAAAAGGGTTAGTATCGCTGGAATACCGCCTCTGTCTTACTGAATGATTCGTCGTTTAACCTATTATTGTAGGTTGCGGGACGGTTCACATGTTTTTTTATGCTTACTTATTTCTTCTTTTAACCCGTTTAGAACTGCAGTCTCATTTTGGGGACAATTGGGGGCACACGACTTGGAATTTGAGTGGTCTGTCCCCAAAACGGGACTGGAGCTCTGAAAGGGTTAACAAATATATATATGGTTTTGGGTCAAGGCATGACGCTTGTCTCTTACGGTGAGGAGGGCCCTCAGAAACGAAATACAGTAGGTTCGCGCAGCCCTTCGGTGGCATGCACCAGACTAACGTTGTACTCCCCGTCACCCGCTCGTGGTTGAAGATTGATTGTATCCTCGAAACCCATTTTCCCCAGAACCTGCCGTTGCAGTGGTGTACCTTAGCTTCCGCTTGACCCGTTTACGACCGCAGTCCCGTTTTGGGGGGCAGACTACTTGAAATTCGAGTGGTGTGTCCCCTAAATGGGACTGCGGTTCTAAAAGGATTTACCACTTACTTTGAGACCGACACGTGCTTAGATAAGGGTACCATTTAGGGGAGGGGGGGGTATATTCAAGACATTCTGGCTGGAAAATCGTTTTCCTTTTTCGTTGTTCGTCCGATATATCTGTGATAGACTACCTTGGTTTATAATATACTACCAGGTAGGTATTTACTAACCATCAGCAAGTATAACGCAGGGCGGAGACGGCAGACGGGGCGGGAAGGTACCAGGCGGACTAGCAGGGAGAACTTGGCGATACCACTCGTATACCACAGACTGCTGCTGCCGTTCCCTGGAGGGTGCTTTGTGCTTCGGTTTGCCTGTCATTTTCTCCTTGTTACTTGTCCCTTGCTTTTTCGTCTTGCCCTGTTTACAAGCAGTGGCGTTTGTGTAGATTCTTCTTTTTTCCAGCTCGTTCGTTTCAAGTGTTTGCCACACCGCCTGCGGGGGGGGGGGACACGACCGTTGTTTTTTTCTAATTTTGTTTTTTTTTCTATGTTTTCATTTTCTTTTTGTCTGATTCCTTTCGTTTAGCTATTCCATAGATTGTGTGTGTCGTGCGTGTCGTATTCAGTGTGATGACATGGCATTGCATTGCTCACGGCTGTGCTTACTGCATACCCTGGTACGTGGCAACGTAAAATCTCTGTGGCGTAGCTTTGTGACCACAGAACTTGTATCTCTTCTGTCAATAGGATTGAAGAATGGGCACGGACACTGGTTGTGCTGGATGTCGACGGGTAGAAAGAACGGTTTAATGTAAAGACCACACACCTGTTCATACGTCAGGTTTTACGGGATGTTCCACTAGTAGTGAAGTTGAGGGTGACGTGTGTTCCTTTTCCAGTAGATTATAGCCGGTTGAAGGCAGATGGAGGATACTGTCTTCAGAAACCAGCTCCCCCCCCCCCCCCCTCCTTGCTCTCTCGTCTCTTGCCCCCATGCGCAAGCCGCACATCAATATCTATACTACCAGGTAGGTATCGTATGAGAACATAAATTCGAACTGCGTCTGAGTTTGGCCAAGCACATACACCTGTGTCACACTTCTTCTGTTGTTGATCATCACCCTTACCCTATCACCACATCACATAATATCCCTTGCGACATGCGATGGTTCACCGTGTTAGGGGCATTTCTAACGACACTTATTTGGCAAATTATTGGCCAAAATAGCAAGTTTATGGGAATGTGGACTTGCCAACATAGCAAACAACTTGCCAACGTTTTGTTTTTATAATTTCGTTCGGCTCCGTTGGCAAGTTTATGGAAAGTGATATTTGCTATTTATGGGCTATTTTAACCCAATAACGCTTGCGCAAGGTTGTACAAACTAGACCACCCCACGACGACCCACGCTAGACTCGCTCTAACTTGTGAAATAAAGGGAGATACGAAGGATACCAAGTGGCATTGATCACAGCGATGATAGGGCTGGCGACACTCACCATGTGTGGGTGGATGAGACATGGGTATCGTCTTGTGCGGGGGCTAAAACAGAATCACAAACAGCAGCCGTCCCAGCTTTTCCCAGAGGATTTTGGCCTAGTTAGAAGAAGTGCTGACCTCTGAAGTACGTTGGCTGTGCCTGGGGTCGTTTCTGCGGCAGCATTTACTCCATAGAGCGCGTCGGCGTGCCGTCGGCTACCTGCTGCTGCTGCTGCTGCTGCTGTAAGGCGTTTGACGAAACAATTGAGGCGTTCTGTTGTGGATATTTGCCAAATCTTGCCACATATGCAGTGTTTCCCGATCGAAGGTTTTGGCAACGTATGTCTTGCCAAAATTGCAAGTTTTTTTTCTATTTCATTCTGTAGAAACGACCCTTAGTTCGTTTCGACTTCGCTCGAGATAAATTGTGTTTTCGGGCGGAGTGTATCCGAGCTCTTTGAGCGAGGAGCTTCAGAAACTTCTTCAGAAGGTGAACATTTATCGCATACTATAATAGCATGCGTCGACCCCGCGAGATGCCGAAACGATGGTAGTTTTGCTGTTGTCAGACCCTCCACAAACTCAACGAGCCGCCGGCGGCACGCGTAGGGTCACGTTGCAGCCATGCCGTGCGACTCTCTGAGTTGTATTCACTCAGGCGAGGTTTTTTATTATCATTCCACTATCGACCGGTGGCCGCTGCTGTAGTCGTCAAGCAGGTACCGTCAATTTTCGTCCCTCCAGTCCGACGAGGGAACTCCGAGACTGCGACCGAAAAAATATAGATGCGCCTGTAGTTTTGTCAACCTTCCATGGAGTACTGCGGAGTGGGCGTCCAGCCGTACGACCAGTGATAGGACCAAGCTGCGCCCGGTGTCGTACGACTTACCACTTCGCTTTGCAGTACGGATATCAAGCGTTAGGCGGATGCTACCGTTAAGGGAGCGTACGCCTACAGCAGTATCTTGTTATGAGGCTCTCCTCACTGCGAACGCCCGACATACCTCGACTAAAAAAGTGTGTCGGTGTCTGCTGATTCCCCCCTCCCGGAATTTGCAAAACTGTGACGAATAAGAGAGATACAAGTATCAGGAAGGCTTTTTCTTCAACAAAAGAGAAATATGGAAAATATTTCCGAAATATGGAGGAAATATCTCTGGTAACGAACGGCCCTCGACCCGATCAACAGTCCCATGTATTTGTAAAACCACGAGTGTGATTCCAACGGTAAAGCATCACTTGTCGGGCCGTTGCTCAACCAAGGGGTGTCATCAGTCATCGGTTCGAAACATTTTGGGTCAGAAAATAGTACATCTAAGATTGTGGCACGCGTCGCCATATCACCCACACCCCATCCGATCACGCCGCGGCCGGTGCCGTAACCGCCTCTTGTGTGTATCGTGTTTGAGACCAACCTTTCGTAATCGTGAAGTCCGACACCTACTCGAAGCTGATGAACTAGGCCGATCGAGCTGTATCCAGAACCGTACATATACATACATGACAAGAGTTGCACGAGGGGATGAATGAGCGGGTGGTAGGAATTCAACAGTTTGCTTGCACCCGTGTAACTACATTATTCATTGGTTTCTGTTCGCAAGTAATATAATGGGGGGGGTTGATTTATTTCCGACGCTACTCTCTCATCTCACTCAATAGTATTGAGTCGGCTCACTGTCGAGAGCGGGCCTCCCTAGAGAGTGTTGTGTTGATGTGGCGAGTAGGCTACCTCTATATCGCCGTATGGGTTGGTCATTTCTATCCCTCGAGAGTCAAACCTCGTGAAACCACCCGGAGAGGGGCGTGGGTACATATACAATAGCTGCGACCGATCCACGCCACGGTAGGGGGGTCAAAGTCATTGTTCAGCCGAATCGTCACTGGGACTGATGGGAGGCTTCGTACACGGGCACTGAAGAACTACACGGCAGTATGGAATGCATATCCCGCTTTGTGTGTGATGTGGATAACACTTGTTTTGCTTCACAAGACAATATTCCTGACCGACGGGGGGTTCCTTAAAGGCACTGCGGAACTACCTAATAAGGCAAGCCTTATCCCATTCGTGTTACACAAGGGTTCTTGTTAGCACCTGCAGCAGTAGGTCATGGGAACGATTTTTTGTCGGGTCTACTTACTGTATGTAGTCAATCCCGATGACTGTTTCACCAAAGGAAATGTGCGTTCTGGGCGTGTGTGGAGCTGCTCCAGTGAAGAGCCCCAGCCGTTTCAGGCGACAAGCCCTGTCGCACCACGTGCCGACCACATTGTCCGGGTGGCTCCCTCGGCTAGAAGGCGCTTGAAAGAGGTCGCGTATTGCGGCAGTCGCGCTAATGCGCCGAAGTGGTGACCAGAAGGGGTCACAGTTGGGGAGCACCAACCTGTATGTCCAGGTTTCACAGCCAGACGGACCCCATATGGTGCTTCTTTTTTTTCAGAGACTTATCATGACCACCCTCGAGCTTGACTCGTGCCGGGCAGTCCCCGAATGAATGTAGGGCATACGGTTAAAGAATGAGACGCTTGCGCGATTGAACCCCTCGGGAGGAAGGCCTAAGGTCGAGGCGTGACAGGCACGCGGACCCTACATGGCGCTACTTGTTGGAGGCACGCCGTGAGCGCTTGAGCTTGCATTCGTAACCGTCAGCCCTGGCTGTAACCATAGTAATGTTACGGGTATCGTGCGTACCGAAAAAAATGATTAAGAGTATGAAGCCGCTCTGATTGAATGGCACGCGTTTGTCGGGAAACCGCGTTCCGCTAACTGACTGTCGGTGCGTGCATTGTCCCCCCAACAGTGTCGTTGTTGATGTTCGTGGCTCGCGTTTGTGGCAAAGGCATAGCGGCGAAGTTTGCGGGTGGATGAAAAAGACATCTCTTCCTCTGGTTCTGGTTTGCTCGGTGTGTGTTTTATCACAAAAAAATGTGTCTGCGTCGAAATACGGGCAAGTGTGCAGTGGCACAATTATCAAATCCTCGTCAACCCACATGCTGCCGCTTACCGCGGGCGGATAGCGCCAAAGGTCTCGGCAAGTAGATATATATACGCATCGATTAATCGCACGCAGCTCAGGGCTGTGCGAGACATTTAGAACCGGACAGGAAGCTCTATCGCTGTCATGGTTAGGGTAGTGTCCACACCTCGAGTACCAACAGTGTTACCGCTGGCATGGTGAAAACTGCTGGCGTATGTATTGTTCGCCCGGGAATAAAGGGGTCACAGATACATTCGTTCGGGTTCGCTGGTGTGCGGCAACAAGGTGCATACTTGCGGGGCATTGCCACTCGTGGGTAGCCGTGTGATATTTCTTTGCTCATGGCCGTTCTGCCACAGGTTCCTCGGATATTTTATCCGGCCTTGGTTGCACATGCAAGATTGACCCTATGGTCAACATATGGTCAACATACGGTTGTGGCCTACATGTCCTCATCAGGCGCTTTACGCGGTCGGGTTTCCGGCGCTTTGTAGAGTGTGCTATTACGGGGGACCATAGTAAATAGGACCTACGGTGCACACAATAACCTATACATTTCGCTATTTTTACCTGTAATATTTGCTCCAATTAACAATGGTCCCCCCGTAACACCACAACGTGCAGTTGATCGTTACTGCTTACCCGTGAGTAGCTTAGTAGACATCTCTTGACTAGTGTGATACCGTACGTATGGGCGGGCGTCGGTTATTATTAGCGTGAGGAGGTACGTCCCCAAGCACCTAACTCGTGGCCCCACCGTTATTTTTAGCTGAGTTAACATCTTATATCGGGCAGTTGGGCCAACATATCAACAGGGTACTTCGTATACAACAGCGACGATGGAGTTCAAGAAAATCAACAAGGGCACCCCATCTCTATCAGAAATTGTGAATAGTTCTTACCCCGGTGCTGCGCTTAGGCTCCGTATATAGGCGAATGATGCTAAGAAACATTAGGAATTTACGAGTTTCCCGTGTCGTTCGGTCGCACGAAGACCGCGGCCATCCAGTAATACCTACTGCTGCTGTGCTACCCGGTACTGGCCTTTGACTTATCGGCAGCAATGAATTATTGCACGTTTCCTTCTCCAGTCGAAAATAGTAGATGCTCTTCGTGTTATCCTAACCTCCGCGGATAACCTCGACGTGCCCAACTCTTGTCCCAAACGCAGGGATCCCCTACGGAGTATGCATCCCACGAGAACTCCACCCGTCTCACCAGGGATGGTGGCCCTGCGCCTAGCATTCTGGGGAATCGCTCTGACTCTCCACAGCCCTGGAGCTAGCCGCCCGGCTGGGGTAGACGCCGTCCCACGTTTGGAACACCCAGGCGCGATCAGCGACAAGTGCTGGGTATTCATGCACCTCCAAAAGTCTGGCGGGTCGACGGTGAAAGGCATCCTCGGCAATCGCTGGGGTTCAAAACTTGCCGTCTATGACTCCGTCCTATGGAAAGAGGGGGACGCGTCCTTGGAGGGGTTCGGGGATATTCTGACGAGTGGCGACCGATGGAACGTTGTCGTGGGAGGGTACACCGACGCGCTGCGACGGTCAAGCGTCGTCGACCAAAACTGCCGGTGGTTCACCATGTTCCGACATCCGGTATCGCGCTTGGTCTCCGCGTACTTCTACTGCAAGCGGACTCCGCATGACAGGGCGTGCGCGTCGGAGGTGGTCAACGCGAATCATGTCGACCTAGTAGCGTTCGCGAAGCACTGGGGTAACTTCGCTATGAGGCAGTTCGCGCTGGGCCTGGTGTCCGCCGACGATGTGATGGAGTTCTCGCGAACCGTCGCAGCGCAGGAAACGGTGCCCCCGTCTGTGAGGCAGGTGAGCAAAATTCCCGGCTGGTATCTGCTCAAGATGTACCTGGAGTCAGATGAGGTGGCGGCTCCGGAGAACGGAGGAGGTCTTCCCGACGCGGCGTTATACAAGATGTTGCAGCCGGTGCAGGACCTGCTCCGCGACGGGTACGACGCCGTCGGTATCCTGGAGGAGTTCAACACCACTCTGTCGCTCTTCGACGCGGCCTTGGGCATGCCCAGCCTGTCCTGGCATCAGGAATTCGCGAGCCAGGGCCGACGAAAGAAGAACGACCGGTACGCGGAGGAGAAGGAGGTGGCCTTGGCCGAAGCGCTGGTCAGCTCGGAAATAAAGAAGTATATTCAGCTGGACATCGTGCTGTACCAGCACGCCGTCGACGTCTTCCATCGGCAGGCGCAAGCGTACGATATCTAGCATGGCATTTGTCTTAATCGTGCAATACTCTGCAGTGGGTAAACTGACAGTATCTACGGCACAAGTGGCCGAGACCCCCCAGTTGGACAATTGTGTGCTCTGAACAAGCATTCTTGTGGATACAGTGAGCGATGTAACACACCACGAGGCGTACCACACGTATGTCATAGGGATTATCGATACCTTGCGGGGTATCGTAGACTTCTAGTCGGCTCAACAAAGATGTGCTTACCCCTCTCTCGTGCAGGGGGTGGGGGGCAGGGGGGGGGGGGGTCCTTGCCACCTGTGTAGATTAGATAAACGTGGTCGAGTTGAACCCGGGACAGACTGCCCTCGATGAGCACCTCGGAATATCGAGATTCAAGCTGTTTTCGTGCACTTGTTGTATGCATTGGCGACCAGCGCCCGTGTGATTTAGAGGCACAGTGGTGTCGGTTCATCGGTAAACAAGGGCCTCATCCCGCGATCGAAGAATTTTTGGGTCGCCCTGTCCAGGGTCTGTCACTACAGATTGCAGGAGCGATATACAAAACTATAAAAAAAAAAAACTTGAAATCGAGCTAGCTGATTCTTTTATCGCACACCAAGTAAGTGCACTCCTTGATTTTCCGCGGCTTAAGGTTCCCTTCGACGCAATTCCGTGTCGTCCCTCGGTTGCTTTTTAGAGGCGTTTCACGATAGAGGTTGACCCCAAATTATCTGAGGCTCCTCGCTTAAGGAGCTCCATGCCTCGCCCGGAAACTGACTTCAGCAAAAACTAATTGCATCGCGGCGAATAATTCCATGGCCCGAGTCTACTATACGTTTTTTTCTGAAATCAAGATTGACATTCCGACGATTTGGGGTCCAGGAACCCCGTCTTTCAGAAACAAAATAGAAGCGAAAATTTGCTACGTCTATCGTAGAACGGGTCGCTAACGGGGGCTACCAAAAGTCGATACCCAGGAGTTACTGTAAAGAGGGGGGCACTGATGTATAACCTGGTAAGGGCCATAGGGATGTCGGTGCTAAGTAGAGCACGCTGCTTCAAGTTCGCGAACGTCTTGGTACTGCTCAAGTGAGTCGGGAGAAAGGGGGAGAACTCGATTAAGCTGTAGCGGGCTTCCCCAGGAACTCAATTCAGCCCAGATGTCAACCGAAACTAGCCTGGCATCCAGATAAGAGTACCCCTATATAGAAGGTTTCTAAAGCCTCACGTACGTGTAGCCATACAATATTCGCAAACGGGTATGTTCCCGAGACGGTACGCGGATGCGTATAAGATTCGCAAACGGGTATATTTCAAAAACGCTACTCGCAACCGAACGATTTGAAGACGGGTATGTACGTTCCTATACAATACATATGCTACCCCATCTATCTCATTACCGAGTCATACTCATGCGACGCGGGAAGATGTCCACCCTTGAAGGTTTTAGCTTCGAACACGCATCGTCCGGCTCTACCGTGGCTGTTGCGCGTAGTGTAGTTCAAGACGTACGAACGTGTGCCGCAAATATATGATCGTTGTTTTTAGTTTGTCGGCGCCTCCGTATGATTGTTGTTTTTCGTTTGTCGGCACGTCCTTATAGGGCGTTGAGTGCCGTAGGTGCCGGCTGGAATACCATCGATGCCTTGCACTATTGATGTTTTGTTTGCGTCCGCCATTTTTCCAGGTCGTTGCGCTTCCGAAGTTGTCAAGGTTGGCCTTTTCTGCGTGCCTGTGGAGGAAGTTTTTCGTGGCCGACCTTTTGGAAAACCGTTTTTGGCCAGCATTTGGAGGTTATTGTTTTGTGTGTAGCATTGTTTTCAGCCTCGTCGTTCCCGACCGCTGCTGTCGTTGGATCCGTATGCTTGTTATGGCGTAGCGGGTCTGCAGGCTAATTTATACAAGGCCGTTGTGCGGCGTGGCAGCTTACGGAGATGAGAGAAAACCTTGATGTATATTTGATTGACGGATCACTTCGGTGGGTACCCCGAGGGCACACGAGAACTATCGAACATACACTCCTCTTTTGATTTAGGGAGCCAAATCGGAGAAACAGGATGGGGGCGGGGGTATTACAGTAAATCTATTTTTAAAGAAAAACATAAGGCGAAACGTGTGAGTGTGTGTAGTTCGCACAGAAGTCGCATTCGACTGGCCTTTTTGTCGTTCGAAAAGGTTTAAGAAGTGTGGTGTTGGTTTCTCGCTTTTCTATCTGTCGTTAGGTACCCCTTATGTACCCTGTTGAATGAAAGCTGTTGCCTCGCCGGTGAAGACAGTTTCATCTTCAGCCAGCCGAGATAATTCCAGCTGTTGGACTGTTGGAGTACGACTCCTTTACTCTGTCAATGTCAAATGAGTTGCACGGCCGGTCATGGTATGGTTCAGGCAACATCCAGGCTTCCTCCCTGTCTGTACGTCGTTGTGTCAGTGCTCAGTTGATGTCCTGGTCAAACCAAGAACGATAGGGTAGTTAGTACATTTGTTTCGTAGAACATTATTACAGGACAATCTAGATACAGACAACCAAAATAACTGCACAACCGGGGTATATACTCGAAATCCCCGTCGACTAGGTACCACACCAGGCCGGGCTAGTCCCGTTTTAGTGCAAGTATCATCGTCTGGCAATGTGTACCGAACTAAACTCGTGACCTTCAAGGGATGCGTAGACCAGTACCAGTTACGAGAAGGGATGGTTTCGGTGCCAGACCATCTAATAGGGTAGTCTGCTACGGTGGGGCTTTATGATCTACGAGCAATAGGGCTTTATATTGTGTGGCGATACACTGTGTTCTGAGATGATCGTTGATTATATAGTATGGATAGATGCCTCCTCTATGGAGACAGCCCCTCATGATAAACAAATGCGAGACGAGTTTTGATACCAATATACTGCCCGTATACATGTGCGGGGGGAGCCTGGCGACAAGGTACGGCTTACCCCTGTATACCGTTTCGCTTCTCCAGCGGAGTCTTCGGCAATCCGAAATGACGTGTGTACCTGTAATGGTGTACCGTATACCTACCACTCTTTCCGACAAATAATGGCGTAAGCCGCGCGTGCAACAGATTGACGCGCGCGACAGCTACGTATCAACAAGGACGGCCATCGCCTGTCCGGGCCCGGAGCACGCCGCGGTGTTGTATTGCGTCAGAGAACACTACCGATAAAAGGACTTCTGTTGTGGCATGCCGCAAACAAACGGAGGATCTGCCAGGAATGATGGAATTCTCCATGGAACAGGGTCTACAGTGGTTCGAGCCCGGAACGTTTATTGTCGTATCGAACAGTCGTGCAGGAGAAAATGGGCTTGAGTGCCAAATTAACAGCATTATGATGGAAAAAGGGAGGGCGGAAGAGCAGCGACAGCGGCAGTTGGGAGGGGTCTGGCAACTGCAGCAGTTGTGGTATGGAGGGGCGGCCTTGTCCCCGAGGTGGTAGTATGACTTTGGTGGATAGCAGCAGCAGCAGCAGCAGAGCGAAGGTGGAGGGCAGCGTCACCAGCAACAGAAGCAACCTAAGGAGCAGCAGTGGCGGGGCGCGTTATTTCCTGTTTGATCCCGGAGACAGGCATGTTGCGTTGTTTAGTATGACCCGCTTGAATACTGAATTTACAACACTCTAATAATGAGGCGAGCGAGCGAAGCGAGCCTTTTTTTACTTGGGTTTTAACCAAGGAAAAAAAAGCCTCTTCATAACGGCTCGGCTACGAGGGTAGGGTGCCTGTTTTGATTTTTTCTGTATGTATGTGTGTGTGTGTCAGTTGGTGTGTGGATTCAACATTTTTTTGGTCCACCTTTCACCACCGCGCTCGACGCACACGCCACCAAATCCAGTCCCGGCGGGCTCTGTGCACGCACACACACGCAAGACATTTTCTCGTCCTGGTGGGGTGGAAAATCGTTCACAGTTCGTCGAGCTAGGTGCGGCAACGTGTGTAGGCACGTCTGTGCTGGGCCGTGTTCAAAATACAAAATCATAACGGTTTTTGTCCCTGTGCCAACAGCAGGCAGACTGCGCCTGTCCACAGCATGCACACTGTGCCTGCCCGCAGCAGGCAGACTATGCTTGTCCACAGCAGGCAGACTGAGCCTGTCCACAGCAGGCAGACTGGGCCTGTCCACAGCTGGCAGACTGGGCCTATCCACAGCAGAAAGATTGAGCCTGTCCGCAGCACGCAACAGCAGGCAGACTGGGCCTGTCCACAGCAGGAAGACGGCTTTGTTTTTTTAGCTCTTTCTTCTACCTACGTACGTACCTGGTAATAACTAACGAAACCCAACTACGAGTAGTCATAGGCAGACTTCGCCTGTCTGTCCACAGCAACGTTCGGGCCATGTGCTGCAAGTGATATTATCAGGGCTACCCTCCTACTGACGAGGGGACGGAGAAACAGGAGAAGATCTGCTGTAGTTGTACAGCAGTCAGTAGTAGTAGTGGTGGCACCTGCTACGAGAACCTCTGTTGGATACATGTATGTCGTATCAGAGGTTGTAGATATTTCGTCTTCAAATTATGAGGGTGGAATCAGGAACCACACACACAACATCGAGTACGGTGTACATAGGGCAGAAGCCGAGCGTACTGCGACGCTGACCCTGGCCTCGTGGATCCTACTGCTACTGCTGCTGCTGTTTTGCTGCTGGAGAAGCTCTGATGTAGATGTTGCACAGCAGCAGTAGTTGTGGCACCTGCTACGAGAAGCTCTTTTGGGCATGCCATCTTCGTGTTGTCGTCTCGAAAATATTATGCCGACTTTCGAGGTGGGAAGCAGGAAACATAAAAAAAAACGAGTGCATGGTACGTACTACAGTAGTACGTGTGTGTATATGTACGCGTACAAAGGGTGCAAGGGTTAGACCGACAAGCCAAGCGTACGGCGACGCTGACCCTGGCCTCGTGTGACCTACTGCTACTGGTGCTGCTGCTGCTGCTGTTATGGTGCGGGAGGCGCACTCCTGCTGTAGATGTCGTACATCAGTCCAAGTAAAGTTGTGGTGACACATGTTGCGAAAAATAAGCTCTTTCCGTTGGACAAAACATGTGAGATGCAGATTTTTATTGTGTTGAATTCCAACCAGAAAACACTCTGCTGGACAAAACATGTCGAGTGTTGTGTGTTCTTGACTCTTTCTACCCGTCGACATCCAGCACCACAGCAGTGTCCGTGCCGATTCCTCAATCCCTGATGAGAGATACAAGTTCTGTTGTACAGCAGTGCAGATTTCGTCTTCAAATCATTATGCCGGATTTCGAGATGGAAACAAGGATACACACGACCAAATCCAGTACTTCTTCATATCAAGAGCCAGGAGAGGCCAAGAACATTTATTTACGAAAATTATTGAGATGCACCCACGACGGCGTACAGTAGTACAGTAGTCGTACGTGGTAGATATTCCTTCGTGTTCGTTCGTTCAGCACAACAATACGAAATAATCCGTATGCGCCCAGCATGATGCATCGCAGATATGACTACTACTGCAGGTATTACCGAGGTCGCGCCTCATTACCACCAATTACTAGTAAATAGGGTGGTCAAGACCCCCGTACACACTACTATAGGAAGGAGGATCAACTCTAAAACCGGTACTGGGGTTTTTCTTGTCCTACCAGGTACTTGGTTTTACTCGGGAGAATCACCAGGGTGGAATAGCTCTACTCGCAGGTATGGTGCATGATGAGATTCGATGCATGACAACTTAACTTGGGCGCTGACACCACTGCACGTACCTACGTGATACATGGACCCAATGCAGCGGTGATGTGAGCCCGCGGCGGAAGACAAGAGCATCGCATCCGTAAGATCGAGAGCAAGAAGCGGACGATAAGCACGTCGTGGGGTTGGGACTGTTTAGTGAGATATGATTAGATGTGAGTTATTGTTTTTTGGGATTCACTAATAATAGACGTTAGAGGGGTTTCCCCTCCATTGTTTCACAGCGGATGGTTTCGTCTGTTTTTATTTGTACTTTCGCCCTCGTTGTTTGCGGGGCGTTCCTCCGCTGTAAAGAAAAGCAATTCAGCTATCAAAACCCCTGGTTGGTTTGGGATGTTCAATGAGTTTGGTGTTTTCTCTTCCTGAGGCCGGATCGTAGGAAAAAAAAATCTGGAGGATAATATTTTTACGGAGGTTTCGGGGTATTATCTGGTCCCCAATTTTACCATAATTAATGAGAACTGAGTCTGCCTCTTCAAGGGGAAACCAATATTCCTCCGAGATTTTCTCGATAACATTATTTGACCAAATAAAATGTTATTTTTTGTGGCCTTTTTGGACAACTTGGTCATATTTCGGAATATGGCTTGAAACTTTGCACGAGACCTCAGAGGCACTATTACAATTTTGTACGGGTTATAGACTAGGCGCATAACGGGTCACGACGCTACATGCTTGGCTGCCCTTATCCCACATGTGGAACACAGCGCTTGTGCACCGACCACACCTCGAAAAGGGAAATCATCAGTACGTTTTCCACCATCGTGTGTGGTGTGGCCTCCCAGCTGCAGGTGCTCTGGACGAAACAACTTGAACGACGAATAGAGCAAGGCAACGGCAGCAGTAGCAAAAAGAAACAACGGATTTTTCTTCTGACTACGACCGCCGCAAGCAGCTCATGCTTCATGAAGGCGAGAGCTCCTTGCTGCTCCATGAACTAGAAAATTTCTTGCGGGGCTCCCCAGGAGGCTCCGCTTTCCGTCCCCTTCTTTCGAGGAGCTAGTGTTGAAGGTTTCCCACGCAAACCGTCGTGGATGACTCGTCCCTGTCGTGGAATTGAAAAGCTCAGTTTAGTTCTAGTTGTTTTTCCTTCCCCTATCATTTACGGGTCGGTGGTCTTGACGAAGGAAAATCGAGGAAAAATATGAAGAAAGAGCACAACCAAAGAGCACGTGATTGTCAATGGTCAAGTTCAAAACATGAGAAGTAGAGATCCCTACGAGATCACCGCGTTCAAATTCGACTCGGATTTTTATAGTTTTTTTTTTTTTTCGTATATTTCTCAGTAAGGTACGAGGACTCAACCTGCTGTTTTCTACGAAAAATAGAAAGTGTGTTTGTATTTTTTGTTTTTGTCGTGGGGTGCGCCCAACAATGCCAGAGACAGCAGAAAACCCTAGCGATCTGTCTCGAAAACTCCATCTCGATCTTCTATTTCCACGCCCCCCTCCCGTTTCTACCTTCGTGCTCCAACCCACGTAGACGTCGAACAGACCACGATGCACATACATCGTGTAGACCGTCTTTTAGTTTGACTAGATTCCTCTACTTTTCCCATATTTATGAGAGGCTGTGCATGACCCATGAAATGGGAGCGGAGTATGCTCAACTCGGCTATAACACGTGAGCCATAATTGGGGTATTAATATTGTAGTACGTCGTATCTGGCAAAGAACTGGCAACTTTTTTTAGTACGTACTGTTGTGCTGCACCCGACACTTTTATCGGGAAACGACGAAACTTCGTACTCTAAAATACAGTCCTCAATGTGGCACGCACCTACATGAATATATCGATAAAAGTGAAGGCACGTACCGTAGCGGGAAGGGGGGAGAAGAGCCTGCTATGTGACCCCGGATCTGAGTTATGAGTTGGAAGGAGAGACAGAAGAAGATGTGCGAAGACAATGAATGGGATGATATATATAAATATATATAAAAATATTGTACACAGAAACCTCCTTGCTAGATTGGATGCTCTTGTTGTGTTGTGGGGGTGGTTCACTTAAACTGGAGTTATTGTTTGGATTGGCTCGTCGTGGTGTAACCGGTAGTTTTTATGCAAAGTATAGTGCAATAATTATTTTGCAAATAAATGCGAACGGTTTACGCAGCTTGCAAAGCTGAGTATCGGTCGATCTGCCGATCGGTTGAACTCACAGCTAACTTACTTTTTTAGTTTTTTGTTATATAATCATGAAATACGTCAGCTGTGAGTTCGACTGATCATATACTGGTAGTTGATACTCAACTTTGCAAGCTGCGTAATATGTCTCGTCTATATCCCATTTTTACTGAATTTCCAAATTTTACGATAAGCCGTTCGCACGTATTCTATACCTGGTATGTATTTCCTTGTCAAGGATACAGGCCAGTGACTCCCCTCCTGGATGCTACCCGGGTCAACAGGAGGACAATTATTTTACATCATCATTCCGCGCGCTGATACTATACAACCCGGATAAGGGAGGGTATTATGACTTTGCAACATGTTGAAATCTTTTCATTTTACAAACAACATTGATTAACCTGTTGATTTTTTATATGGGATGGTTCTAACTGTGAGTGATAAAATAAAAATAAAACGTCAGGTGCGAGTACGAGCCTATTGTGTTCATGGTTGTACAGCAGAGTAGTAGTCGATGTTTCAGGTGATGAGCTTTTTGGCCTCGGTTTTGGTGGACCAGGGCCGGGGGGAGAGCGCTATGATGAGCGAAAAACATGATGGCCTCGAGGCGCGCCGGCCCACGTGCGGCACGGCAAGAGCTTATAGCTCGTACCACACTACTACTGGGGTAGGTAATATGCCAGATCCATGAGCAATACGAATGCAAAAACGCGGCGCAACCTCGGACACGACTAAAACGATAAGAAGAAAACAAATATCATCAGAGGTTTTTCGGTCAGGGCAGCGCCGAGCCTGCTCTCCGCCAGACGAAGACAGGCGAGACTATTGCCGCTACAGCCAAACAGGTTGCCCATTGCGCGTATGAGTGGTACACTGCGCTAACGAGTAGATAGACACAGTGGATACGAGTATATATGTATGTAGACATATCAGTTCAACGATAGTCAACCGACACGCGGCGAAACAATATAGTGCCTGTTCGGATGAAAAAGATAACGGCAGGAAGTTCCGCCGCCTCATCATTCATCGCACTTTTCAGTTCCTTTTTCTAATCGCTCCGCGTGTATTCCACTCTCGCCAATTTCGTAGCTTATCTCGTGGATGGCCGACCTTTGAGTAACGAGCAGTGCTGTCCTCCGACGAAGCGTGCTTGATGCCGCAAACAGTTGTGGGGTGGCGCTACCCAGCACCGACATCACCGCGGGGCGATGTTCCCGCCTCCATGGAGGGACACGGCGAGGAAAAGCCGACGCTCAGGGCATGTCGACTGCCAGGCGGATTTCCAGGCGTCAGATACTACCCGCGCCTTGTTGCCAAGTAGTGATGACACATGCGGAGGAAACGATGCTGCTGCTGCTGCTGCAGGCCGAGAAAATCGTGTGAGGTGGGTTCGTCGTGCATTGGCCCACGTGGCATTCAAGAGCAGCGGAGTAAGAAGTGTGTGCGCAGGCCCGAGAAAGAGCAGCCGATAGTCGTGGCGACAGGGCCATCTTCGACGACGTTGGTACTGTAGATACGACGGGCAGGAGAGATCATGCCTTTTACGTAGCGCTCATGACCCGTGTACCACGGCACGCACCACTCGCCTAGACTGATACAACTGCCGGTACGCGTACTGGGCTCCACCCCTGGGCTCTGTGCGAAAGAGGCGGTTGCTGCTCTGCTGTCTCTGCGCAACAACCTCAAAAGCAGAGGCACACCAGCATGCTCGTTGCTTACGAAGGGGGTTGAGCGCATCTGTAATACAGAATGATAGAGACAGAAATGCGTACCAGGTATGTATATAGAAAGAGAGGGATTATCAGTCCGTTCTACGAGTGCATGTCAGCTTTGGCGTCGATTGGTGTGTATCTGTATCATGTGTACTATTCAATTTACTCGTGCGAGTACTCGTAGTCATTCCTGGTATTCCGCACGATGATCATGCACGACAGGGTCGAACACGTGTGCACGCTATGTACCGACAGCAGTGCGCTCGGTCCGCCAACAGGGAACACGTATCCCGAGCGAGCTTTCGAACCCTATGTATTGGGACACCGTCCCTGAACAAACCTTAAGCATTGGAATTTATTTAGGATTGGTCTATTACCGTCCCCAACAAATCGAGTCTTGTGTTCTTACGACAGGTAGGTAGGTAATAAGTCATACCAGGTGCCTTTCAATGGCGGGCTCATACGTACTGTAACTGGCTGTGGAGCAGACGAGCGCACAAATGCAAATAATACGAAAACGATCGATAACAAAGCCAGGCCACTATATACAGTAACATGACATATTCGGGAGTCGTTGTACCGAAGACAGCGTGGAATACACTCATCTCGAAAAACGAAATTCAGCTTGTGTTGCGTTTTTCCCGTTTCTTACCAGGTACCTTGGGAAAAATTGAGTAACCCCTCTGGTCAAAATAACGACAATAGCGGGGGAAATGCTGTTTTCGTTTTGTTTTACAGCTACAAAACACTGCAGCGGGTAATTTCTGTGTGGTATTTCGTTGCCCCCTGTCGCGAACGATAGTTCTCGATGTAGACTAACACCTACAGCAGTAGACTTTCATGGTGCGTGCACCTGGAGCCTACTCTATGACCTGGGCTTGCTTTCTTGATTGTTTTACATTCCTGACAACTTAGCATGTAACATGAAATAGCCACTCAAACTGTTTTGCGAGACGGGCAATGTCGTCGAGCATCACCTTCGCACGCGGCCTTGACTAGTCCCACAGCAGCGGTTCGCCTTCTGAGGCAATGTTTGCTGACCGGTTGACCTTCTCATATGTGCGACAACTAGCATGCCGGTGAGGGTGATACTTTTTCCTATGTAAGCATATTTGTTTTTGGATTGGCTCATAGAAAGTTTGACGGTGTTTCACGAATAAACTCCGTCGAAAGCATGGTTCGGCGAAACCATAAAATAGGCTAATCACCCTTGAGGGAGAAATTCTCCGGCTTCAAACTCCGACAAACAGTGCGTCTTGCGTGCGGTGTGACTAGAGTCATGAATCACATTGTGGTATAGGTTTTGACTCTCTCAGTGCCTCCCCTGTGAGCGTACAGTAGCACCAGAGCATGCACAAACAGGACGAGTGTACAAATCAATTTTCAGCCTAACATTGTACCGGCATAGGTGACGCCATAGGAACTATTATTGTGCAATGGTTTTTGGAAGTTTCGTCATGGTATGTGTATGGCGGTCGGGCGTAGCAACGCTTCTTGAAAAGGGCTCGTTTGGATTAGCGCAGTCCAGGCTTGACTCTCACATTCATTCGCTTGAAGCAAGCTTTCTGCGCGCATGCAGACTATATGTATCACCCTCATCGAGGGGGGACATACTCTTACGGTCGTGATACTCTTTACGCGCCGCCGCAAGATTGGAGCTTCGAGCTACGCAACCAAGTGGATCAGAAGAAGGGATTCACCGGTACACAATCGCGGGTCGACGAGGTAACAAACGCAAGCGACCGCTAAAAGCAGGAAGCAAGCGCGGTCTGGCGTGTCCAAACGATTCTCGAGTATCATCCACATCACCCCTGCCTGCCGGCGGTACTACTTCGACCATCGGTATTTCCTACAAACATCAACATCATCACCAGGTGAACATATATGTGGTACCAGGTAAGGTTTAACCGGTAGCTGGTAGGTGTCTAGCAATGCCATCATGTGGTTCAGATATCTACAGTAGTAGTATGATATAACACGCAATCACGCATCAATCAGTAGCAGCTGTGTAGATATTTCGGGGTCTACGTCCATTAGGGGGGAGGAATACAATTCCCTAGTTCCTCAGTGGCCACTACGATGATAGATGCAGGAATGTGTCTGTTCAGGTGGATGCGAATCCCACGACATATGTAAAACGCGTGTCCTGTTGTTCCTTATTTCAGGTGCTATGGTGATATTCGCTGACATAGCTCAATGTGTAGTATGATGCGAGCGGGCAAGCGCGCGGCCTGCCTAAGCTATCGCTGTTGTATTCTAGAGTGCATCGTATGACATGCTCCGTGTGCTTGACGCAGAGGGCGGACAGATCGTACCGAGGTACGCGGTGAGAAATCTAGAGCTCTTTAAGGTTGCCTCACTACAACATTCTTCACTGTAGCAGAGAGAAGAACCGTGATAAGGATGTTTCCTCGTGGGGTCGACCGCTCCGATCCCGCCACACTTCAGAACTGACTTGTGGGCAGGGATCGCCCGCTGCGCTCGCCTCGCGCTATATGAGCGTACCCATTATTTATGATGCGCGTGCCTCCTCCTGCTACCCGCTGCACGTTTGCTTCCAAACGCAGGCGGTGATTCCACCTGACGTGGAAAGCTGGAGGAGCCAACTCCTTCTGCAGGTGCTGCGCGAAACAGGGGAGGAGATGAGACGTCGCCGACAGACGCTGAAAGAGGTCCTCGCGAGGCATGCAGCAGAGGGAGGCAGCAGCACCTGCATCGGTCGCGGCGAGAAGGGTTCGCTGCAGCCGGCATTGTCTGGGTAAGTGGGGGCTGTGTATGACATCCGACACGCTACTTTCAAAGTTGATCTTGGGGCTCCGGTACGATGGTGCTACCATAGAACGAGCGGTAGCGTCCTGTTACATCCACCGTTTAGAAGGAGAGGTATGTAGGCGCGCGCTGCGATGGACGTATAGCAGTATTTGTCTAAGATATTTAAATAGTGACAGGCGCCCCCCTAACCCATAATCGTCGGAACGCTTGTCTGTTTTTAGGCGACATGAACACTTGCACACCGTAGTCCACGGGATTGTTGATCAACGATTGAACTCTCGAATTTCTCAAAACCAGTGTTTGATGTGGCTCACGAACGATCTTAGTAATTGTGCAGAGCTCCTCAAACCAGGAACCTCAGAGAAGAAATGGGGCATATCTACCTTAGCGTTGGGGTGCAGCACGACCATGGTGGTACCATGCGTGTGAGCGTGTGGTACGACTGCTTGCAGCCGCACACGAAACACTGATACACTACTTGTGTCATATGCCTGGACCGACGGACCACGGTGTTGCTGAGTAGAGCGGATGCCGCATGCTGCTACCCGTTGGGAGATACCCTTGACTACACATTGTGAGACTGTTCGCTTGAGAGCTTGGGCAAGTGTGTTTCTCGTTCAACCAGCGACGTTTTAAAATACAAGGAAAACCGCGAACCGATGGACAATAGAATGGACTACTGCAGGCACACGTCTGAACGAACAAAAGCCAAACAAACCTAACGCGAATGGCATCTAACCCCGACAGAATTGCACTCCCTTTGGCGGAGAAAAAACACTCGTAATTTGAGCCAAATTTCGATGAACGTACACTGCGGTACTGAACGGGTTGAACGGCATTGGTTGGTTCTTCTGGTGTAGGAGGCCCGTCAATCAGAAAACGTTTGGCTGGAATTCTTAACCCCTCTCGCACGAGCACGCGTCTGATGCCGGTAGTCACAAAACCGTTCATGTCGTATGTTGTCCTTTTCTGATGTCCCGAAAAAGAGTCAGCACTACCCACTTGCTCTTGAAACAGTGTACTGAAATACGGATCGAATGGGATGAACCCCAGGAATCCGATGACCACGCGTGACCAATGTTTGCAAAGCGTCCGCCACACGCACGATTGTGAAGTCGCATAGAAAAATATGATTGCCTACGAACAGGCTTTCACACCAACGCTATAGAACGGACCTTCGCGGGAATGTGCATTCAAAACGAAGCACACATACGCAAACGTGTATGCGCTTGGCGTACTACTTGATATTCCTGCTTATAGTAGCACCCACTTGTTCACCTCACTCCCGTCTGTTTTGCGAAGACCAGGTTTTCGCGCGACTTCGGATCGCGCCATCAACGTTTTAGTGTCCGAGATAAACCGTGTTGAACCTGCAGTGTGCACCATGGACATAGAAGCCATACGGTTTTGTTTGATTCCGGTGTTAGGCACCATGGTGTGCCTGGAAGGCAGCAACACGCCAGAAATTAGGGGAGAAACGACGATTTCGACGATAGAGGTAGCACAGTTTTGCTAAACCGTTTCCTGAATGAATGGGCTCCCCAACCCGAAATCGTCGGAATGTCAACCTTGTTTCGAAAAACGACGGTTTAGTATACTTAGGCAATGGGATGTTTCATCGGGAGGCAAAAGGAGTTTTGCTGAAGCCAGTTTTCGGGTAAGTGTGGAGCTCCTCAAGTGAGGAGCCTCAGAAAAAGTAGGGTGAACCTCTATCGTAGAACGCCTCAAACACAATGTTTGCCTGGGTGGACTTCGTGAAACGTTTAGAAGACCATACTTTTGGATGAACCCTACGGTAGGGCCACCACCTTTTGACTCGACAGTTACAAGCCGGTTGACCTGCTCTGCAACATATACCGGATTATGCTACTGGAAATTACATTTATTTAAAGGCTAGGGCCTAGAAATATTTTAGTCTGTGTGTGTTTTACAGACGGCGTCGGAAGCACGTCTTCGGGTGAGCTGTTAAGCTCTGCGTGTACGGAGCTCGGAAACTATAAAAAACGGCACCGCCCCTAACGCATAGTGGTATCGCTCCTCAATACGACGTGTTCGTAGCCTACCTTTTCTCTCACGTACAAGTTAGACCCATTGGTCCAAATCGTGCGCTTCTTGTGGTGTCGCGTATCGTATTGTATGCATACAAGGCACAACACATCCGTTTTTACAGCCGATTTGTGAGGACGAACTGTGAATAGCCACTCCTATTAATGACCAACCCATACACACGACGCCGCGCAATTGGCAGGCCGAGTAGAGCGAACCCTCCGGCGATCGCCCCGATCGGCAATATCAGAAGAAGGGGGGATGGGTCGGGTAAGGTTGGTTCCACGGGCATGATCCCTCGGGAAGAGCCATACTTGGACTCGGGCAAAACCACGCTGCACCACCACCACCACCACCACCACCACCACGGACGAACAAGGCGAACGTCGCCGAAGCAGGATACGAGGAAGGGTGCGATGAACGGTCCGGGCGGTGTCACGGAGCGCACTCTCCCCAACGGCACTATTAGAGGCCTGAATAGGAGGGTCCCTGTCGGCCCCGTCCCAGGAGGTGCTGGTACCCGACCAGGCGAAATCAGAAACGTTGACGATTGCACTCGCGGAGGAGTGCTGGTAGGACCGGACACTGCGACATCGGGTTCATCGGCAGCATTGACGGTGGCGGCGGCGAACCGTTCGGTGGACCTCCACCAGCAAGTGAAGCGGGCACAACAGCAGCACTGGCGGGTCGAAAGCGTTGCCTCTGGCGGTGGTGCAGGAGGTTCCGTGGAAACGGGAAGCGTCGACAACGTCGTGCTGCCCGAGAGTCTTGAGGCCACTCTTCCTGTTGCTGCTGCGGCTCGTGGTTCTACGACGAGCGTAGACGGGTGGCGGGGTATTGTATCATGCCGTGGCATCGGCGAGGAAGGTGGTGACGATGATCGATCGGGCAAGGTTAGGTCCGGCGTGCGGATGCTCCCATCTTTGAAGTCCCGGGGGTTGGTAAACGTTTCCCAGGCTGACGTCGGGCTTGACGAAGATTTTGGCCAGAGCGGTGGCGGAGGCGTCTGTCTCGTAAAAAATGACGTGGTCATCGGATATGACACAGAAGCTGTCGCCCATCAGTTCGGCACCAGCCACACGCCGCCGACTGAAACCCAGGTGAGAGAAAGGTTACTGTATGAGGCGGCTTCCTCCTAGTGTGTTTCCCCTGTTATATTCGCATAAGGAGCGCTCTACTTCTCCCGCGGAGCCTAATGTTGACAAAAGTCGGTACGGACGGTATCCGATGAAAACTCCCAACTGCTTGGCATAACACAAACCAATGTTTACCTGGGAGGATTTTTGCCGTTGCAGACGGACGCGTGCTTGCTTGAGAGGGGTACTCCCTAACGCTCCTGAAAGGCTCCTCTCACTTGAAGAGATCTCGCTATCTGCATGCTCCAAGCTATCAAACAAGTACAAGAAGAAGTGAGAACAATCTCAAGGCCTACGACAGGCAAACGTACAACCGTAAATGCTGAAAAGTTTAAGTATAATGGAGGTAAACTGGGTAGTTTCTCGGTGCTCCGAAGTAGCCACGCCAATCAGAACGGTTTTCACACAAGCAGTGCTAAGGTTATTGTAGCGCACGTGGATGTGATTAGACAACCAATATCGCGACGCGCTCTTCACACGACAAGCTTCCCCCCAGTCCGTGCGCATGTGCGGAACCGAAACTTGCGGGCTCTGTCGCCTAACGGCGTTCGAGTACCGGGCTAGGCTTGCTCCGCAATATGTGTTCGGCAGCGAATATAGAGGATATGAAACGCAGGATCCTGCGAGGATACATATTGCACGCGTGGTGCCTCCCCCCTCCGAAATATGGAACAGATGCTATTCTTGTGAAGACATCGAACAAACAATGGACACCATTTGAGCATACGAAATTGAGAGGCCGTCGATCCCTTGTGGGGTTGCTGCATTGTCCAGTATCTCCACAAGGACTCGATTATGCCCACTTTATTCCAGGGGGGGGCTCCCGACCACCGGTGAAATTGTGTAATGCAGAAATAGTTAAGCGTGTGTGCACGTACGTATGTGCATTCAGCTGCCTCTAAGGGAACGCACAGAAAGTTGTCATAGGCCCCATCGACGTGCGAGGTTTGAGCCGCGATATCGTAGAATCGGCAGGCCTAGCGCTCCCTCTCTTGGAAGTTTGGCATCATCGGTCCGCTGTTCGCCTCTGTAAATTCCGATTTCTTCCTTCCAGGACACATTCAAGCACACGCGTTTAGAGATAGAGGGCGACCGCAGCGGTGACGAGAGTACTCGCAAGGACAACATTGACAGCAGCAGCGACGAAAAAACTTCCATTTTCGAAAAAGGCGATCGAAGCCCGAGCAAGAACAGGACAGGGCGACGACAGAGCCCCGCAGCAGTAGCAGCAGCAGCAGCAGCAGCCAAACCAGCTCCAGTCGCCGGAGCAGAAAGGGGACACGGCGAAGCTGGCGCAAAAAACGCCACCACCACCGCCACCTCTGCCGTCACCCCTCCCGCTACAGCCGCCGATGATGTATTTGCTGCTGTGGCTGACGTCGCCGTGACCCCAAAGCAAGACCCACCGCCGGCACCGTTTCGAGGCACGTTCTGGGACGAAGAAGACGGGAACTCGTTATCCTCCCCTCACCTTGGACGTCACCGTGCTCTCGGGGTCCCTCGCTGCTTGGAGGGCGACGAGCTGCGCACAGACTCAACCGAACGCCTGCCGGCTGCTCTGGGCGATAGCACCCCCATCCACGGCGACGGAGGATCGGAAACGGTAGGCCACGTTGGTGATGATAACTTCGGGGAAGGCTTTGCCGCTGGAGAAGACGGTGAGGGTTTTCACGCGCCGTTTATGATACGACAGCGGTAGGACACACGGAGGTTTGCGGGGGGAGAGGACGTCTAGAGAAAAGTGGCGACATGTTTTTATCTGGAATAATTTTTCTCAGTAGAGGCAGACTACGAAACATCGCCAGCGCCATCTGAAAATGGATGTATTACCCCACAAACGTTGGATGATGACCATATAGCTTATCCCGACAATGCTCCTGGATACAAAAGGCAATATAACGTGTCTAGATGTAGTTTTCTGAATGTGTAGGATACTTTAATGTCGTTGGCTGCTGGTGTGGAGTCCGCTCCTACCTCGCTTTGGCTCGCACGTATTCGACTACAGTCGAGACCGAACTTTGTTTTCCAGGAACTGTGGCGCCATGCAACAAAAACCAATGTCCACAATATGTTTTCACCTAATCCTCTAGAGGGAGGTGTGGAGTACTCGCCGAGGCCGGGTCCGAAGAAGACAGCTCTTTAAGGTTCCCAAAAAAGTATAAAAAATCCTAAAAAGGCGAGACCCCATCCGCTCTGCCTACTGCGTGTTGTAGCGCATAACCTGTTGCTCTGCTTACTATGTGCGCGAAGCATATATCCTACTGTTGCAGGGCTATGGTAAGCGACCATTTGCGGTAAAACTACAAAACCTTTCTTATCGAAATATTGCTATATTTCGTATGCAGAAGGGATACCTTTATTCGGGCAAACCTATTGTTTTTCCCAGAGTTCCAAAGACGAGGGCCTGTCTGCACCTTACCCAATAGCCGATGTTTGAACCGTAGAACGGAACGACCATTGTCATGAATTATCTTATGTCTGGGCTACGAATAGGCACGTGACAGAACAAAGGTTTACCGCACGAGAGCATATTACAAACATCCTAGAGAAACACATTTATCGCTGGAGGAGTCTCGTCAGCCCACCAGATAAAAAAAAACGCCACCACCTCACCGCGGCATGTTCCTGCCGGCAACTCTACGGGTATCTTCTGCACTTTAAGAGTCTTAGTCTTGGATTCCACCGGGAGCTGCGTAGCATATTTTGTACCGCGGCGGTGTATGTGTGAGGTGAATATCTTACAGTAGTGCACAAACATTCCGCGCCTACGGGTGTCCTGCAATACGCCCGCCACCAGCCCACTCGCCTACCTACGCACGCAGTGCGTAGCGCGAGTTAACTCCATATGGGGGGTTCACAGCCGGTAGGCTTCCCCAAATTCCCTCCGAACTACACGAGCCTTGTAGTTCGCCCAATAGAGCTTCACAGCGGCCATAGAGTTTATGAAACGCAATATTACACATCTCCAACCTGGGCTAAAATTCAGCCCCGATTTTCTCCAAATCGAAAGGGAGAGGGCGGCGGGTCGCAGGCGAACGACATTAACTGCTTTGGAGACTTCTCTTTAGTCTATTCTGCACTGACGCTTCGCTCGGCGCTTACAACTTCCCCGCTTGTCCACGAAAGAAAGTTCGAAAATCATACGTGGGGGGGGGGGGGGGGGGGAGGGGGGCGTTATCGTATAGCACGTGAGATGAAAAACAATACTCTACAAGTTCGACGGAAAATATTCGATGTCGTCCCTGAACACAACACTCGCCGCCCCCAATTTGACCGGTGGACAGAGAAACGCGGAGGCGTCCTTGCCCAACTCTCGGACGGGGGCTTGGGGCGACAGGCGCTGGATTCGCACACCAAGAGCCCCGACAACCGACGGCAGTTCTTCCAGCTATACCGACGAATGGCGCGACAGGTACTTTCATTCCGAAAAGACTGTGAAGAAAAGCAGTGGTTGCAGACCGCCGGTGGGCGACTGGCGACGTATGGTGCGTTGTACGTATATATTGTACATGCCACCCTGGGCGGAAGTGGAAGGAACATTTATGTTATGAATTTGCTAGTGTGTAAACATTTGTTTTGTTTTTCTCCCAGGTGTTTACGAACGTTTACCACACCCATCAGCCACAGGGTGTTCATATTTCTTGCGTTTTCTTGCTCTGGTCAAGCTTGGTCTGGGTGGGCTTTCCCAGCTATCACGAGACGCACTTTACCTACTATGATGTTGGCTGTACGGAAGGCTCGTAGACGGCTACTACAGAGGTTTGTGCTGCGGCAAGGCTTGCACGTGTTGACGACGGGACTCCTCACCTATTCAACTCGATAGCATCCCGCGGTGGGAGCTGCACGTTCCTCTAAGCTCGATCGTTTCTGACCGGCGGTGCTCCCCAAGTGAGCAACTGCATGCTGGGCAGCAGATTAGTTTGGTGGTGGTAAGTTTACTTATTTTCGCTTTTTTAGGGTTCGTACATGTCGCACCAAAATACTGGTTGGGCGGCGCGAACAAACCTCATCGACTTTCGGTTGGGCTGGTGGAGCTCTTCATGTGATGAGTTTTGTACAAAGATGGCACCGACCCCAACCGTTGTACTGCTCTACAACATACGAGATACCCAGTGTGTGTGGGTTTGTGCTGGTAGGTTCCTATAATTATAGCTCTCGAGTACCTAGCAGTCGAGCGGTCTTTCCCCGCTCCTGGGAACGTGTACCCGGCCTATGCTACCCAAGGGGACCGCCTACTGGTTCCTAGGCTTCACGTGTTCGCTTCCGAAGCTCTGTGCCTTTGCCGAAGACGGATTAGTTTGGAAGAAAAGCAAGACGTGAACCCAATCCCGCGGAATAATGTAGGTATGCATTGAATGATAGCAACGACTGGCTAAAGCACAAGTGGTGTTTCAACGAGGGGAGGTCGCACGGGTGTACAATCGATTTCCATCGCTCGGCTTCTTTCGGCGGCAGTGAGGGTTCTGGAGTCGAACACGTTTATTTTCAGAAGGCCCTACTTCTACTGCAGACCCACGATTTTTCTGAAGACACTTCTTGCTCGGTATCGGCGGCGTTCCCGTTCTGGAACAAACTCGATCGAGCGCTGAAGTTCGGTTCAGCAGCACGCCTGTGCAGACGTCAACCCTCTTTGCGGTAGCTCATTTAGTAAAGAACTTGTCGGTCACAAAACGTTTTTTTTTTTCCAAACAATCCTACACCTATCGGAGCGCGCGTCGTGTGGAGCGCCTCAAGTCAAGAGCTTCAACGAGTCTATTCCAAGGAAATGTTCATGAGTGATCATCGTTGGAGCAGCCGGTCATGTTGCACCCTGCCCGATCGAAGAAAACACCATACGAGAGTACAGAGTAGTGGCCCCTCTATGATGCTGGTATGCGCCAGCCAACAACACCGGCACTTCGCGGTGGTAACCGGCGCCAACTCCGCGCATTGCCACACGGATTAATCCGGCATGTGCCAAGCAATTTCACAGGCCATGTACGTCGCGGGCAACCTGCACCTCTCACCCGCCACTACAGAGGAACCACTACGGTAGTGAGGAACATGTGTACGCCCGTATCAACTACGGAGTATATTGTGTGGGTAGCTCGTCGTCTGAGTCCGACGTTGTGAAGACCCGCACGTATCCCCCCCCCCCCCCTTCCCCCTCCCCCTCCCCTCCCTCCTGTCTTCACGTACGCACAAACTGGATCACATTCGTAAAGGGAGCAGTTCTACGGTAGGAGTTCCAAGTTTTTGCGCAAACATTTCCGGACCGGTTGGGCTCTCCACGTGGGCGACTACCGGTTACGTACGTACGTAACAAATGTAGGACACTTCTTTCTACAGTCGAGTACCAGGCATGGGGCTCAGGCCTAATGTACGGACGTAGCTCACATAAATTGGGGGCCGGGTTCCGCCAACAAACTTCGTCGAGCTCATGTTTCAAAGAGAGGTATATATGCCTTGAGCCCCTCCCGTGACCGACGAGCTCAGAAAATCACGATCTATGTACCGGGAGGATTTGGTTTCAAATGCGGAAATCGTGGGAGACAGAACACGGAGTAAACTCGAACTTCAGCCAACGAGGGTCATGGAAACATGTTGGGGTACAAACGTAACACCCGGTGTGTGCCGAAGGGACGTTCAGGATGTTCGAAATCGTTGTTTCGTTCATTGTTAATACAAACGTTAGCTGTGCTTCGGTACGAGACCGAGTACTGCTGTAGTAGGTGCGACCGTAAGGGGGGGAAGGGGTGCCTCCTTTTGTCATGGCCACGTATATGCCCACTCGGACTACTAGTGGTGGCTCTGTGCCTCATTCAGAGAAACAAATTAATAAAAAAACGTCGGCGTAGCGTGGCGTAGCGTAGCGTAGCATAGCGTAGCATAGCGTAGCGTGAGCCTTAATCTCGTAGCGGGTGCATGCCGCGGAACACCTAAAAACACTGTGTGGAAGCTCTAAGACTGGAGGGAGATAGGACGCGTCTCTCGGCCGAGGGCTCCTGAGCGAGTTGAGTCATGTGACCGTATGAGTATCCGTGGCAAGACTCCCGTGGTAGGTACTCGGTCGGGGAGCCCAGTCCGTCAGAAATGGCATCTTGGTTCGGCCTAAGGATACCGACCCCCCCCCTCCCCAGAGCGACATGGCCTTCCACACGACGATTCAACGTTTTACATGTGGCCGGGGAACATACTTTCGTGGAGACACCGGGCAATGTAGCACACCATACGGTGTGACTATTTTGAGAGGATGTCGACACCTTTGGTTGAGTTTGATACGCTCTTCGATGTATCTACAAGGATTATCGCGCATCCACACTGCCCAAAGGAGAGGGGGGAGGGGGGGGGTGTGAGGGTCGGCCACCTGTGGTTCGTCAACCGCTGAAAACTTCCAACTGCTTGTTTCGGACACCATGTTCATGGAACAACAAACCATTTGAAACTAGAGTTGGAGCTATTTTTTCGATGTTTCAGTGTACGACCGTGGGGGTTTTTGTTATTAAGAAGTCCGTGATGCGCCTACGTATATAGGGGGGGGGGCTGTTTGTCCTATTTGAAGTGTGTGTATTTGCACAACTTTTGGATTGAGCATACAAAAACAGGAGGTGAGAAAGAAACACGAGGGGAAACATTCCATACACATCGGACAAATAACGATCTACTTACGTACATCCACGTACGAGTAGATCCTCTAGACCCTTCAACATTCCGTGTTATAGTGTGTTGCCCAGGACCTTTACATGTGGTACTGGTGCGACCAACCCAGGAGATACGTGCTTGATTGTTCATATTTATTCGGCTGCCGCCGGGCAACATGCGCTGGAGCATACAGGGCATACAGATCAAGAGCCTATCTTCCCTTGAGGATCTGTAGATACTTAATCGGGGAATCGCTGATCTGTCGGTGATCTGTCCTGTGTGTGAACACATTCACGTTTTCACATGTTTCCTCGTCCGGCATTGTGCAGTATAATTTTCCTTCGTTGATCACTAAGAAAATCATTTTCTGCACATGTATGGCTTGCGAAACGGGATCATCTTCTGAAAAACGTGAAGGTAGAAATCGTGGGAGACACGGCGGCGCTGAGCGAGGAAGGTCACACACCCCGGCAAGAGTTTATCCGGAAGATGCTGGCCATGGGCCGCATGCCGGTACCGATCCTCCTCAGGCAACCTTCTGCGCTTCAAGACCTCAACCTCGCGCACAGGGGCCTGGGCGATGACGTCATGTGCGCCGCCGCGGAGGTATTAAAAGAGTGGTGCTGATCTGGGGGGGAGTGCACATGGGACCACGCGCCCCTCTCGTTCGATTCCCTGTTAGAAGTTTAGCAGAGATCCTGAACGCCCCTTAGAACGTCAAGCATTGCTGAACGTCCGCTACAAAGTGATTAGCACCCCCTTCACGACGCGCCATGAGTACCCAGCGTACCACATCAGTAGTTCCGTCTTCGTATATAGGCCTTGATCTGCTTGCCATTCGTGTATCTCGCCGAAGCAAGCGCATGAGACATCCCGACCGCATGAAAGCCCCCCCCCGCTCCTGGCCCTAAGAAAAGTCGTGCGCCCGCGCCTTTCTCGTAATACACATTAGTCGATGCCGGTGGGGCCGTGCTGCGACTAATTGTGTGATGACGCGACGTGCCGTCTATGCTCGTCATACACCTACCAGTGCAGAAAACCGATGTTCTTCGGGCCATTTCGTTACAGTTCTGCGTCAACAAGCCGCTTCTCTTTTTTTCTCCTTCCTTCGACAGGTTTTGACCAGGTTGCCGCACATCAAGACGCTCAACGTGGCCGACAATCGGCTCACCGACCGGTAAGGAAGCCTTCTGGGAGAGGGGTAGCACCTACCAGGGGTACATAATTTAACGCCAAAGATTCGGGGAGGCCTGTTGTACGTGATCCAACTACGGACGTCGAAACCGAGTCATGAGCTCAGCCTTGAAACACAATCCCAGACGAGAACGCGACCCTACGACACAAGGGTAGTACCGTTTGTTGGCCAAAACGTTTTCACGAAGTAGGTACGATGCTTCTCAGCTGAGAGAGGAGAGGAACTACTCGAGTCTTGTCGGATTTCTCGTTTTTTGTTTGTCGCTTCCAAGTGTTACACGGGTATGCGCGGTTTACGTGATGAAAAATACTACGGTTTGACTTTAGGCGGGGGAGGTCGTTTCTGACTGGATGTGTCTACTGAAAGTGTACCTTTCTTTGTTAGTCGGATATGTAGAGTTCTTTGAGCGAGGGGGAACCCAGAACACATAAGTAAGTGTCACTTCTAACACAACGCGCGTCCGGGCTACTACGGAGGGGGGTTAACATGCAGTAATGAGCAGAGCCCTCGATGGGCACAAACACGAAATGGTAGGGGTTTGCCTTACAGGGGGCTTGCATTATTGGG
Organism: Nereocystis luetkeana; assembly: GCA_031213475.1. Taxonomy (NCBI): domain Eukaryota; class Phaeophyceae; order Laminariales; family Laminariaceae; genus Nereocystis; species Nereocystis luetkeana. The sequence continues at coordinate 7,296,463 of JARUPZ010000014.1, read as the reverse complement.
GTGTGCCATATACGGGTAGCTTCTAGTTTCCCTGAGGCTCCTCTCACTTTGAAGAGCGATAACTCTCACCAGACATATTGGCGACCGCCACGAAACAAGATGAACAATCTCACGTCCTACAGCAGTAGGTATGCACCGTAAAAAGTTGTAGGGCATCTGGAGGGCATTTCAACATCATTTGAGGTAGCTAAATCAGTTGAGGCGCACCGGCCACCAGAAACGTCTCGGCCAAACGAATATTACGAAAATCTATCGTGGCACGGGTTTTTCTATATACGCATATCTTGAGCCACGGGGGGAGCCGAGGCCGTTGCGTGACGTGCTGCCTCTGATTTTGATGTGAATGTCTACCTGTGATTCCTACTTTACTGCCGTGTGTGTCCGTCCCCGTATGAGGTGTAAGGTTCTTGGATCATACTAATCATGCATCGGATATTGGGTAGTTTGAGACGTGCAATGGCTGAGGAGCTCCGGCGGCGGCAAATGTTCGATGGTTGGGCTCAGAGGTGTAACCGGCCCCAATACCCGCGATAAGCACTGTTGACTCCCCAGTGCCTGCTGCAGTACGGTTGACTCATCAACACCCGTCGTAGCACAGCTGACTCCCCGAGTTACAATAGGATGAGTCTATTGAGAAAAAAAAACGCGATACATACGACGGACGTTACTGCTATACGCGGGGAATGCGGCTTCAGTCGAGCACCTTTCTCGGCTCTTACACCCTTGGCCCCGTAGAAGGGGCATATTATGTACCTATATGCGGTGCTGGTAGATACGGAGCACGATATTATCTCACGTACGTCGCGCGAACTGCTGTGCCAGAGGTCGACACACAAGGGCTTCGAGGTATTTCTTGCCTGAAGCGTTACTTGTAGACACGCTACCCACACGCAAAGGGTGGCAGGCATTGAGGATGCTTTGGCCTGACGTTCCTTCGCACGAGTACAAAACGAACACCGTGTGCATGAATTGAAATTGTGTTACGTGGAGACGCACCCTGCCCCGAACAACGATGTAAAGATGCTGAGCGTACCATATTATACCAAAGAGGAAGCGGTTGGAGTATGGGACAGAGCTGAATACTACTGCTGTGCAGGTCAAGCTGGAAACGTCTAGTTCACAAGAACCACGCTTCATGCAATTTCGGTGTTACTCCCCGCCAGATAGCTCCTGGGAGAAGGAGCACGTGATAACAACAGCAACGCCTCCACGGCGAACAGATTGGAAACGGGGATATTCTGAAAGCAACGAACTCCATTTCACCCCTCAAAATACCAATTCCTTCAACTACTTACTTTTGTGCTATCGTGCTGCGTTGTGCTGCATGCAGGTCGTTGTGCCAGCTGTGCGCCTTGGTCGTGGAGATGCCCGGGCTGAAGAGCTTGGATCTGTCTAGCAACAAGGTCGGGGCTGCCATCTAATGAATGCCCACCCGAGCTCGTGATGTACGACGGTGTGCTTGCAACACTATCGCGGTGGGCGGTTTCAAACCGATTTGTGTGCAGCGATGGTAGGGGATGCTGCTGTAGTAGCACCTCGTGTCCCCAGCAGTTTTATGACTGTCAGGCTTGCTCGCCGGCAGAACGTTTAGCACGTCGTGCCGGAATAATGTATGTCTTGTAAAATTAGAATCGATCGCGTGTCGTGATCAGGGCAATACGGGAGATGTGTGCCACTGTGCCCGTATACCGTGTCCGACAATCCTCCTGACTTGAGGAGCTTTGTGTATGCCCAACCCGAAAAACTGAGTAAAAAAAACATAAACGTACGTGCGACCCTAGCCACACGATAAAAAATACCCTAAACATAACGGTATTTCGACCAAGTTGAGTTGGTACTGGAAGTCCTTATTTTACCCTTTGAGTACCGCAGTCCCGTTTTAGGGCCAACCTACTTAGATTTTAAGTGGTTTGTTCTCACACGGGGAGACTACAGTCCTAAATGTATAAAGGATCTCGCCTGCCAGGAAGGCTACCCATTTCGTGCAAAGTTCTAACCCCATCTATCGTGCACCACGTGTCGCTATCTATTGGTGGTATCAGCACAGTGACCGCTTATGGTTTCTCGGAAGACCCGTGCTACGACATACGAAGTACCATACGCAGGGGTACTTACAGCACGAGAAAAGCAGGCGTATATTTCCGCCTGGAGTGGTCTGAGCGAAATGAGCCCCGTTCACACAATACCATGGGTCAGCCTAATACTGTGGGTATACATCTCTTATCATGTAACGGACGAATACTTGAAAAGATATTCTTCGGATCCCGATGACACCGGGTACGTATTTATTTCTCCCCTGTTCGAGAGCTCCTGCAGGGAGAGGAGACTGACGCAGAAACGTAGTGAGACCTACCCTGGTCGTGGTCAGTGTTCGTGGGATACTCAAATGCCTTCACCAAGTGAAGAATCCGTGAAACGGTGGGGTTGCCTAGAACTCGGCAAGCGCCAGTAAAACCCGATGTTCATGCCCGCTGATGATGAGGCCAGGTCAGCATCTTGAAGAGGGAGTCGCGAAACGTAACATTATCGCAGGAAGGTTTGTCTGTCGTCACTCCCTGATTTGCTGGCACACTCCGCCCGTTGTCCACAGTAGGTGCATATATATGCCCACGTACCCCCGAGCGACACTGTGGCTTAGGCATTGTTGCTCTACTGGCGAACTATAGAGGCAACATGTTCACGTCCACCGGCGAGTCATATTTGCAGCAAACGCGCACGCAAGATTTCACCTGGTGTTTGTCTAAATATTCAAGCGAAAAAGTACAAGCACCGTTTACGCGGCGTGTGGAAACCCCGGTAGTCATGCTACCGTATAGGAGGAGGCACGTTCAAGGCCCGTGCCATTTCACCGCCAAGAGAGAATCTACCTCGGCATAGTCGCATATCATGGTGTATTGCGGAATCTGATCTACGCGCCTTGAGTATATTGTGTATCGGGGTTATCTCACAATATTCAGCGAAGGGGTTCTTCGCGCCGTAGGGGTTGTAATGGTTTTCCGTCTTCCGAGGCATTATTTTCTGGCTGGTTGAGCTCGTACTGTGAGCACCTATTTGTACATCGGTGAGAACGGTGACTCTGAGGGTATATTTGGTGTTGGGGGCAAGCTCATGGAAATCCTTGGTCGGGTTGAGTCTCCAAACATTCTCGAAGAAGTCGGGTTTCGGGTGAGATAATGCATTCGCATTCATGACGTGACGAAGCTAAGGAAAATCAGAAGTATCCTATACCGGGGCACATCTCGAGGCCGTTGTCGGGTGGGGTATGCAGCTCGTCCCGCGACAAACCTAAACAACAGTATGTACTGCCTATACGCCCGCCTTGCGAGCATTTCATCCGGCACGCTTCTAGTCCGATGTCTCCGTGATGGTATGAGGTCATACAACACACACTCCGGGCGTTTGAACGTGTCACGCATAGATTGCAAAACACACCGTTCGAAAAAAATCACGCCTTGACCTCATTGTTCATGTTTTATTGCAGTAACTTCATACGCACATATTATGTATACCTATAATAATCAATCACACAATCGTTTCAACGCGGCCAAGGTGGACGAGGCGGCGGCAATAATTCGCGGCTATCTGGCGCACCCGAGCTGCTCCCTCCAGACCCTGTGCCTGAGGTCTGCCGATGTCGACGACAACGAGTGCTGCGACCTCATGGAGGCCATAAAGCGAAACCGATCACTCACGAGGCTCGATGTGTCCGGTAAGGCTTGTCTATCCCGTTTCATCGACGAATAGGAATCCCCGTGCAGTCAAGCGGCAGCATTTCGTAATTAAATACTTGGGGTGTAGGAACCAACCAACCAAAGGAGGCGACGAGCTTGATCGACGACGAGCCAAGCAAGGTGATGCTGGATCACGTGCTTGGGGAAACGGCGCAATGTGATGACGGTCATAGCCGTCGGGGCCCACAATAAGTTATGATGATTGTACGTGCGGACGAACCATCACAAAAAAGCAGTTGGTCAGTTTACAAGGAGATTTCACGAAACTCAAAGGGGATCGCCAGGCCCTTAGGCGCACCCGTATCGTGCTCCGGACCTCCCTCGAAGAACACAACCACCCGGAGTCCGGTGCTCAGCCCCGACCCCACCCCTCCCCTCCCCTCCCACCCACCTGAAACCGAACCCGCAACCCCACTCCAATGCCCACCTCCACTCCCATCTCTACCCCACGCCGTCGCACCCCATGTCACCTCGCTACACCCCACCCCACGCCACCAAACGCCGCCAAACGCCATCCTCATACCCCACCCCATCCCACCCCATACTTCGTGTCTGCGGCAAATTCGGGTTACGTATTGCTGTCCTCATGCCGAGCTCAGAGAATAAGATTGGGCAAAACGAAATGCTGAACGCCGTGCAGCCCGACGTCGTCACGGGCGGCGAGGTAAGCGCGAGATTTTGGTGAGGACGCGCGGCTTGATTTCTGAAGCCGTGCTACCGCATGTTTCTCATTGGTCAAAATATTTCTGGCTGGCGGGGCTTCTGGGCGGCGGATCTGCGCCCAAGCAATCCCTTGGAATAACGTTTTGGCGTGTGTGTTTCATGGCATTTCGGCATTCCATGGCATTGTTTTTAACCGTATTCTAGTGTAGGGGCGCACCTACTGTAGTGTGTTCTGGGGCTCTTAATTCGAGGGTCCCTGTGTATCACCCAAAACAACGACTTCAAAACAAACGTTGGACGCCTCACCTGGTGACAGACCCCATTGCCTGCGATGTCTACAGCACATCGATAACACTGTACCATATTTTAGCACTTTGATCGGGTAGTTCGTCAGCGTACAAGTAGAAGCCCCCATCGGACAAGAATTGTTTGGTCTCATGAGGCAAGAAACAAAATGTGCTACCTCTATCGTACAGGAGGACGCGTCTCCAGCAGGCATTGCCACACCTACCTGGGTGATAAGTCAACTCACCCCCCCCCGGACGAACCTGGAGCTCTCCCTGAGCGAGGGGCCTCTCTCGAAAACCTTGGGTGCACCGCCTGTCTCGTACGCGTGCTATTACGCCTGTCTCGTACGCGTGCTATTATTACCGTTACGGTTGGAGCAGCAGCGCCTTGGAGCTAAATATTGTCGAGCCTTCTTCGCTTCGAGCGACTTCTACATGCCCCTCGACAACCGGCTTGATCCAGAAAGTATTTGACGTAAGCGTCACGCGTACATACGCGGTGGCGTGGGCTAGAGTTTACGCATCTCGAGCACGATCTGGCAAACATTTGAAATCGGTTGAGGAACTCCAGCAAAAGCAGTGAGGAACGTGTGGGCTATACTATAGTCAAGTAACAACCCTACCGTGTCGCGGCTCGAGAATATGGGAAGGGGGGGGAGGGGGGGGGTGGTGTACTCGATATCATACATGGTCGTAGTCCTATGACCATGGCCTCTCGCATCCCTACAATGCCGGGACGGAGCAGGACGGGTTTGTACTGACACAGGCAGACGTTGCTTGCGCCTAGCGTGAAGCGTAACTATAAGTGTTGGGCGATTCGCACGAAGGGCGAGCTGCATGCTACTGAGAACCTGTGAGGCGGACTTGCAGTGGATGACAGGTTCGGGTGACATGCTTTGTTTTCCGGTGTGGCCCCTTCCAGATAAAAGGGGGGGCGAGGGAGGTGGGAGGGGCTGTACTAATTACCACGCATGGCCGTAGTCGTATGACCATGTACCCTCGCGTCTCTACGTTGCTGCTGTCCTCCGTCTGGTGCAGCAACCGCTGTATACCCGAGTGCGATCTAGCTACGCGAGGTTCTGGCCCCAAAACCTCCTTGCACCGTCGTAAATTTCGAACACCAAACGTATCACACGACGTATGTACCCTTACCCAGCACCTCGTGTGTACTAATGTTACCGATACCGATGCTTGCTAGGGGGTATCAACACCTAGCTTTGTTAGTAGAGGTTTCTATCTTAACCGATTCAGAACCGCAGTCCCGTTCAGAGAACAAACTACTTGAAATTTGAGTGATTTGTCCCTACAACGGGACTACGCTTCTGAAAGGGTTAGGGACCCTCTATGCCTCACCCAAAAAGCCCCAATCAGGAAAAACAATGTGCGCTTCTATCTCCCAAAGAGAAAACCCATTGGCCTACGTAGGCATTTTTCCAAATACTCTGTTGGAATATTCGAAAAAAGGATTGCAGCGAAGCTGTATGTTTCCTCGTTCCTATCGTAGCACGGGCCCTTTGTAGTCCCAGAGAGTGCTCATTCCTACAGCAGAAGAAGTCACGACCTCAAAGCGCGATCCCCTATTGGTGTGCACCACGTGGTGCAGGCGATCGCTTTGACGCTCACGGGGAACGTAGCCCTCAGGGAGCTAGACCTGTCCTGGAATAATCTCCGGCAGGAGAGCGCCGCGGCCATCGGACGGGCGCTCTCCCTCAATCGCGGGCTGGAGTCGCTCAACCTCGCGCACAACGCGTTCAAGGATCTGCCCAGCCAGGAAGTGGGCGACTCGCTCCGCATGAACCGAACGCTGAAGGTGGGCACATGATGATGACGCCGATGTCTTGGCCGTTTCAAAAAAGCAACAGCGCTGGCTGCTAGCCTGACAAGGTAGGGTAGCGCCGTTAACATCGTGCGGTATGCTCTATCTGCGCCGACATGCGCTCGTCCTTGTATAATACACACTACATGATTTTCCAAGGCACTCCCTACCAGCGGCAGCGATTACAATAACGATACTTGAACCTGAGAATCGGTACGATTTTCAGTCCGAAGTAACGCCAAACACCATATATTGTCGTCAGACTGCTGTAAAGCATGTCGATGTTCAAATCGAGAAGTGTCTCTCTATCGACTAAGTTAAGCATTCCGGGGCCCCCTAGCGTCGAACGAGCGCCACTCAAAGCTCGCGCACCGCGCTGCTGTGTAGGGGTCTACCTGATGTATGTTGATATTTTGCACGACGATCATTAGCATGGAATACTCCATGTTACCACGATTGCACTGTACAACAGTGGTATGCTGGAGTGCTTCACGTTTCCTGTGTACCAGCGTTTGTTTTTTGTAGCCAATATCATGCAGAATTATTGCATCCTGTGAGCAACCTGGACCGCTGCACGTCACCGGTACCCTCCTAGGTGAAATTGTGCGATCAGTACCCTGCATCGGTGCTTAATACCAGTATCCTAGCATTTTCCCGGGACATCCACTGTACACGCTCAGCTATATTACCAGAAGAAATAAAAACAATTATACTCACCTTTACACAACTGGCTAAACCGCAACGCACACTGCAGCCTTCCCCTGCCTTCTCCTGTGCCACTCGCTCAACCCCTAACCTGAAACAGTCTTTGGACCTGTCCTACAACGGCCTGACCCCCGCGGCGGCGATCGTCATCGCAAGCGCCTGCAAAGCCAACACCTCCCTCACAAGGTATGGCCATTCAACATGGACCCGTGCTTTGCCTTCCTGAGGTATATAGCTGCTGTTATTTCTGTGCCTCCTCGCTAGGGTGCTGTACGGGCTCTCCACGTCTCACCCCCAACACATGCTCGAGGCCATCTACACCAGTATCACCCGAATCCCGAGGCCTGCAGTAGATGGATACACAAGCAACAACCCGCGGGTTCTGCGATACAGGTAGGGACGTAGCATAAAACTATCTCTGAGGTACCTCGGTGAAGGAGAGCTCGGCACTTTAGCACCACCAAAACGAAAACGGCTTGCAGAATACATGCACAAACATTACCGTAGTCTAGGCTTGATTGACCCGGAGAGCTACCACGTACAGGCTGGATGTAAAAGTAAAAACGACGAACGTTACAGCAGTAGTGCCGCATGAACACGATACCGGGCTGAGTAGCTCCTATTTTTTTCTGGCCCTCCTCGATCGAGGATCTCTCAATATCTCACCCATCAAGGTAACTAAACGTGTTATCACGACTATCGGAACCATTATAATGGCCTGGATATACAAGGCGTTTATTGGTCTGGTGTTCTGCCATTTCGTCAGACCATCGGCTGTGGACACTCACCCTGGACATTAGCAGATGTCTAACAAAAACAACAACATACAAGGCATGCCTTGCAGTAAACCAAAGAATGTTCCCAGTGACATCGGGTACTGTAGTTCCTCGGTGCTCTTAAGGAACCCCGTCAGTCAGGCAAACATTGACTTATAAGGCAAACAAAAAGTGCTACAAACATTGCAGCACGGGTCCCTACGTTGAAAACATGCTCCCTCAGTCCAGGAATATCTCGGCTAAGACTTGTTTTACTTAAGGCATGGACCCGTTCTACAATAGAGGTAGCACGTTTCCGCTATTTTGTTTCTGAAATACGGGGTTCTTTGACCGCTAATCGTCGGAATGTCAATCTTGATTTAGAAAAAAAAACGTTTTGTAGACTCGGGCCATATGGGAATATTCGCCGCGATGCATTTTGATTTCTGCTGAAGTCAGTTTTTGGAAGAGGTATGAAGCTCCTTACGTGAGGAGCCTCAGAAAAATTAGGGTGAACCTCTATCGTAGAACGCCTCCATTCCCCTATCGTAGCACGTCTTCGTCGCGAGCAAGCGAGACACGCCGCCATGTATGAATCGCTAACGATCACCGGCAGACGAGCGTCCTTCAGACGTATCGCCAAATCGCGAGACGAACGCGCGCACAGACTCAAAACACAAAACGGAACGGCTGGATCACAATAAAACACGCGTAGACAAAACACGCCTCGCAAGCTAGCAGCGAACGGAGATCCGCCCCCGCTACGCTCAGCCTGTGATGGCTTCACTCTAGTACATCCACGAGAGGAACGGTCTTGTTCGAACTGTGAAACGGCAATCAACATGGTTGGCGTATCGCAAAGCGCGCCCTGGCCTCCATACGCAATGGAAGTACCACCGAACCCGCAGGTTGCGTGATAACTAGAAGCATCTGGAATAAATGATCGACGTCACAGCTGCGCGTATCGCTGAAACATACATGTTCAACGTTGTGGAAAATCGCGGTTGCGTTCACTATGTTTGTTTCAAACAGTTTGGCGCTGGACGGGAATCGGCTGGGGAGACAGGGCTCCGCGGCCCTCCTGGGCGCCATCCGCAGAAGGAAACCAGGCCGGGAAGGCCACAAGGCGAGATAAGATGTACAACGCCGACGCATACAAACAGTTGGACAAGGCCTCTAAGTTTTCTGCGCCCTCTTCGTCTAAGGAGTTGTCTACTCCCAATCTCTATCCAAAAATCTTGATTTTTTATGTCTGTTCATCCGATTTCTATGTGAGCCTTCATTATATCAGGAGGTACGGAGCAGGCTGTCCTCCTCCCTCCCCACTGTAATACGAAATCGCCTTCAAATTGGTCCTGTATAGTGTTGGGGTTTCCAGGCAGCATCCAAGAAGGTATGAGCTGGAAGCGCACAAGAAAAACCGTAAGAACAAGGTAAACAAGAGGATCAATCTGAGGGAACCTGTGGTAGTGTCGAATATCATCGGGGCTAACGAGCCCGCTCCCGCCCCCCATCCCCTCCCCCCTCTTTTAACGTTTTTAAGTATACCTCTACCGCTGTACCTCACCCAGACAATACATTTCGATACCCTCGCCCTCACCCAAGTACATTTTCTTGTTGTTTCAGTCTTGCTCAATTGCGTGTTTTTGTTTGGGGGGGCGCGTTGATCTGGATACAGCCAAGTCCTCTGCTGCTAGGATTGCACGGGTGCGACTCCGAGTCGGACTCTCCCAACCTGTTCGACGTGGAAGAGCCGACGGGGGAGTACAAGCTGGACATGTCGCAGCCGTACTCCCGTATGGTGGCTTCCGAGCTCCTGGCCCTTTCGGAAACTAAAGCGGGATATGAGGTACGAATATGTTAACAAGATCGTTGTGGCTTGTTAACTGTTCCGGACGTGTATCAGGAACTGACCGACAAGGCCTGTGTAAAGGGGGGTCACCTTCAGTGCCTGTCTTTTTAACTGCTCAAAGGGTCGCTCGCGCGGGTGGCCGCCCCATTGTCTTTTGCAGTCTCAGCGCCAGATTTATCGAGGCCTTTTAAGAGCCGAAAGTGTACACGCTTGTTTTTCTTGATTCCCAAGCGAATGACGGCGAAATGGAAACGCGAAATCGAGCATTTAAGCTTTACAGTCGAAACAGTTCGTCGAACGTCTCATCTTTTATCGTTCTCTATTTTAAAGTAAACGGAGCAGAAAAGTGAAATAGGTTTATTAAGCTCTCCAGCTGATTAACACCGTGTGCGAAGTTTTCAATATTTACGTTGTGTTTTGCATTACTCCGAAATCAACAAAGAAGATGTGGATACTTTCGACAAAACTTTCTTCGACAAGGACGGCCCCTCATTTTGGTTTGGTTTGTCCGGTTTCGCCGATAGGGTCTGCTCGAAAAACAACGGTGACGGAAGTACATGTAGTGCACATATCGAACGTTCGATACTTCGTTATATCAAAGGCTTCGAAATGGTGCCCCACACCATCACAAAAAGATGTGCATCCTCCTCTAAAACAAAGCAATCCATACAATCACCCTAAGAGAATAGCGTGCGTGCACATCCGTGGAGTTGGCCAACGAAACTTGTCTCAAGTCTGGTCTTCTTGAGCACAAGGAGGTACAGCTCCTCTCTATGCTAGCGGCGTAAGCCTCCGGAGTGAAAATGTCGTTTACCTCTGTACGTAAGCCTTGAACAATGCTATCTTACCGCCTAATCCGCAAGGTCAAAAGTTTAATAATGGCACCAGTCTTGACTATAGCTGAGGCTACCATTTGTCATCGCTTTTACTATCCGGCTCAGCTCACTCATGAGAAGTTGTATCTTCAAGGACAGGTGGGTTCCCAAGTTAATAACGGTAATGTACCGCTTGCCGCCGATGAGCGTGGTTTTGTAGCCAACGGTTCTTAGCGTCGTAAGCGTGGGCCCGCAGAGAATAGCTTGTCGATCAACTGTTACTATGGCTGTCCCAGGCATAGTGTCGCGGAGGATGGTGTTCCGTGGCCAACGATTCTTAGTGGAGTCCCAAGCACGGTTTCGCGGAGCATGCTTTTGGTATCAACGGTTCTTCGCAGGGTCAGAGGTATGGCTTCGCGGATGGTGCTTTGCTGTCGATGGATATATGGAGTCCAAAGCATGGCTGTATCGGTGATGGCATTGCGCGGTCAACGGTTCCCAGCGTGGTCCCAAGCATGGTTGGTTTGCGCATTGGTTCGGGTGAAAAGCTCGGGCTTATTACATGTCATGGGACTTAGAGTTATGCCAGGTATTTGCGAGTGCGCGTGTTCTGTTTTGGGAGGAAGGTGCCAGGCAATAGCTTTAAAGCTTCTGCTGCTTCGGGAGCCATGTTTCCATTCCCATATTTCAGACCGGTGCCTCCTCCTCCTCTCGGTAACCCTTTTCATCCTCTACCTCCTCTTGCTCCCCCTCCCCCTTCACCTCCTCCTCTTCTTCCTCCTTTTCCTCCTCCTCTTTCTCTTCTTTCTCACACCCCCCCCCTCCTCCCCCTCCTCCCCCCCTCCCTCCTCCTGCCTTCGTCCGTCCCCCCCCCTTTCTACGTTCCCCTGCCCCTCCCCACCCCTGTTTCGTTACCCCGCCCACCATCTTTCTCTCTGCTCCTCACGGTTCTCATCGCTTTCCCCCCTGTACCCCCCCCCCCCCCCCCCCTTCCCCCTCCGCCGGCGCGGCCGCCGCTCTTCCTCCTCGTGTTTGTATCGACTGGCCAAACTTAGATTGAAGGTATTTGGTTCGCGAAGGACTTGGCTTCCCTCGACAGACCTGACAGGCGAGAGTTTGTTAAAACGGAGCGGGAGGCAACGCCGCCGTCGGTGAGGCTGCGCGGTGCCAGCCAGTTCACCAAGGCCTTAGCTGAGGTGCGTATGCATAATAAAAGCAGCAGCATCTCCTTTGACGGCATTCGTGTGCTTACGTACGTACGCACGTTCACCGTGGATGCATGCCGACTGTGCGCCCCACACCATGCCGCCGAATGAATTTGCATCCGGGTTTCGTTGCTTGCTTTCCTGAGTGCTTGAATAAGCGGTTGTCTCCCCAGAGTGCTTGGGTGATTACTTGCCCGCTTGTGCGCTTGCTGGCTTTGGCTTTGCTAGCTTGCTCGCATTCTTTGCTCACTCGATTACTCGTTTGAGTTTGCTCCTTTGGTTTTGCTTGTTTCCTTGATGGATGCATGTTGTGTTCATGCTTCTTGCAGATGCAGTTGTCGCTACGGAACAAGACAGATGAGTCATAATAGATTTAACCGGGAGGGATGCAGATTTGTCTACTGCCCAGGAGGACCATACACGGTAGTATAAACCTTGAGTGTCAATGTATTTGGATCAATCAGTCGCGTGAAGATGTTTCGGGGCTAACTGGGCGCGAGGCTGAGGTGGGGGCGAACAGCTAGATCCAAATATTTTAACTTGTTTGCTTTTTCGTGGGCCGATTTCTACTATCCCTGCTCGTGACAAAACCCTTCACTCTCTACATAGATCGCCAAAAAAGTGGAGGCCACAGAGCTATCAGCGTCAACCCCTTTGAACCCGTCGGGGTCGGCGGTTCTACGACCAGACAGCACGTTCAGCGACGGGATGGGTGCTGGCGCCGCCTCGGCGAGCGTCCTTAACGGCTACGATAGGTCTAGGGCCAAGGAACAGGTAGGCGATACAGTGTCTGGTACTGTACTATTTTTGTTTCGCAGCAGTGACCGCACGTAGCCAATGAAGCACCGGTATCGTAGGCGTAAGCATACCGACATACTACAGAGGAGTCAACACCTGCGAAACGAAAAAAACTGCGTGAGCGCGTTGCGTTTCTTCTCCGAAGGAATTTCTTCGAGGCTACCAGAACGCTAGCGCCAGAAAAGAGGGTTGGGAAGCAGCGGGAAAGGAACGGGGCTAGAACCCCCGACCAGCCACTGCGAAATGAAAACAAGAGTCGATCTGCGGGTCGCCGTAGTAAAGAACACGAAAACAAAGAACTTTGCGACCAACAATACAAGAGGATGGAAACGAATTGACACGGGTCGATTGAAGCACTGTCACGGGGTTCGTGGAACGAAACGTCGCGGGGTTCGGGACAAACTGTGATGGCGTTGGCGTGTTGGTGCTGCCTCCGGGGTTGTTCGTAGGACAGAGGCAATACTGGACTGTAGAACGGGTTACAGGTGTGACAACGGTGTACACAAACATGCCAAACTGTTTGAAGTATCACTCTACAGTGCGGGTTGTCGGTATCACGGTTTCAAAAATGAAGCACTATTGGTGAATCAAGTTTCATTTTACCTTTGGTTTCTTTGTGGCTTTCGTTTGTCGGGTAATGTTCGGGCGCGATTAGCGCTGAGGCTTCTAGTGAACATTGATTGTCGGATGGCGTAATGCCATGGTATTCCTATAGTACCGTTTAACCATATAGTCCATATTGCAGTAGTCATTCGAGATCTTAGCAACCGCTGTTTCTTCTCTCCCCAGCTTCCACGAACACCGCCCGCAGTGTCGCCTGCCGGTGGGGTGGCAATGAACCACGGACGACAGTGTCTCTCTTGAACGCCACCAACACACCAACTATACTCTGCAGGTGATCAAGCTCCTTGAACATATAGAGCTGCAACCATCGCGGCACTATATGGAGAGAGTGCTAGACGAGTTGGAGTGGACGTCTATCAAGACGAATGACGACGTGTTCTTTGCCATATTCAGGGCGGCGTTCCGGTGAGACAAGACGGACCACCGACCAGCTCACCGGCCGACCGACCGACCCACCGACCCACCGATCGCCTGACTGACCGACCAACAAACCGACCGACTGAATAACCGACCGATCAACCCACCGAGCTTGGGCCCGAATCTCGGCGATGCGGTGTGCGAGATACTCGTCGAGAACCTGTTAACGAAAATCTACGGTATGCGGTCGTGCCTAGTTCTTGTGAAGCTCCCCCTTTGGGGGTGGCTATATGCGCCACTCGAAAAGCAAATTTGGGAAGTAAAGGCAACCCAGTATGAGCCTCCTCAGTCCAGGAGCAATCCAAGCGGTTTGAGATGGCTGGGTGAGATAAAGCCCGAAACACAAGTTAGCGGGAGACTTTATGGAAAACCTACAGGATCCAACGCTTTCGGGTGGGTAGCTTCTCAGTTCAGGAACACCGTGAGTGAAAACCAAGCAAACGCCGGTTTCAAGCAGCTCACGATTCTAACCTGCTGCTGTGAGGTGTCCTTCGAGATCTGCGTCATGCACCACCCTGTCCCGGACGAATGGCTTGCATAGATCATACAGGCCATATGCGGCTCCCACGAAGCAACATGATCTGCCGAGGATAATTCGGACCAGGCAACACGTTTAGCCCTCAGCGATGCAGGTCATGAAGTCGGGGCTCGGTGATCAGTCCGAAGTGTGAAGGCTTCGGCCTCAGAAGTCGGCATCTGTCACGAGAAGCACGGCTCACTGTGCGTGTGAAGACATTCATCAAAACCACTGGTAACGTATTCGTTTCCTTCCCTTTGTTTTCCCTTCGTATACACCTGGTACTACTTGTTGCCTTGCTTCTTCTTTTTTCCAGGTGGGATGTGAGTTGCATTGTTTTGGTTTGTATGGAGGCATGCAACGATAGGGGTGTTTTTGTTCAGCCAAACTAGTGACGACTCACGGACCACCCACTGAACCCTCAAAACTAGCCGAATATCGCTGGGATAGTATTTAGTGTTAGTGTTAAGAATCACTATTCTATTTGTACCCTGCATAATCTGCTACGACTGGCTGTAAGTCCCGACGGTATTGCACGGCGAAAAGAGAGAACACAGCGGGCGTTCGTCCCTCGTACCTGCCTGCCACTCATACGTAGGCATCGCGGGCAATAACGAAGAGCATGAGACGGCTCCTGAAAGCTGACAAACAAAACCATCAGCCGCCGGGCAAGCAACCGAACAAGTGACACTGACCAGCCCGAACGAGTTTATACTTAGATGGGGCTGTACTCCTCATGTCTCTCAGGGTCGGGGTTTGGGTGGGGATAAGAGCTGCTCAAGGGAGAGGAGCCCCAGGAGGCAAACGTAGGCGCACCCTTATTATATCAACATGCATCAACACAGTACCAAACTCCGCCGTAATGTTTACTCACATACTGGCTCTGCGCCGAACACATGTTTCTTCACTGACTCGTAGATCGGCTCAGGTGTCGGTACAGGTTTACCTCCGCACGGCCGGGCGGCATGATTCTTCGTGGCCCATAGACTGCATACTGTAGGAATTGTCAGCGCATCATACCATTTCTGGGCAGGTGGCCGGAATCACCCCTTCCCTTAAACAACGTTTGTGTAAACATGATCCTTGTGCAGACATTTAGCGATGCAGCACACCATTAGGCTTGCCGCTTTGAGTGATTGTCGACACCAGGTGCGGTCAGCCACCTAGTCCAATGCCCCCACAAATCTGGGTTTGCATCCACATTGTGGAGGGGGGGGGGGGGGGGGAAGGGGGGGGGCGGGGGTTTCGGCCACCTGCGTAGCTAACACCTACAATTGCTCGTGTGCTCGACCGGATGCGACATGTTTGTGACTAGCACCATGCGCTTGCAATGTGCAGGGTGTACGACAGCGATAGGAGTGGCAACCTTGCGCAAGGGGATCTCCTAGACCTGTTCAAGGTGTGTGTTACAAACACTAAACCGTTTTTGATTCAGGTACCCTTTTCCACACCCAAACATCAGACCATATATACCAGATATCCTGAATCGCATGTGTCGAATTCATTGGGAAGGCGGTGAGGTCACGTAATGGCTTCGCGGGTGTCTTTCATACAACGTACGGCTTGATGTATCGTCTGCTGGATCGATATCTCATCGGGAAACGTTTACCATCCAAGTTCGTACCCGTTCAGAGAGGCGACATTCCTCTAGTCCGCGCGTCTGGTAAGTCTCTTGTTTCGGTCCTTCCTGCAGTTTCGGCCGATCACAGCCTGTCGACCGAGTGACTGCCTGATTTGTTCGGGGTCCTAACCCTCGCGGGACGTCAGAGGGAATGACGATAAACCGTGGCGGTTACAAGGCGGCTACTGTGTGAAGGGGGGGGGGGGGGGGGGGGGAATACAATGTCGTGTCCGAAGCTCCAACGGTTGGAAGGAAAGAAGTCGTAGCGCACGGGTACAGCGTCGTCCTGCCCGCACGTCCGGGCGGTGACGCTGCTTTACAGCTCCTACAAAGTAGTGGATAGCATAAGCGAGGTCTTCGGTTAGGTCGCTCCGTCTTCGACACCTAAACGGTTCAAGAGCAGTACCTAAACTAGTAGCTACAGTAGTCGGCGACTTATGGTCAAGAAAAAAACAACCAACTGGCCGCTTATGGTGACCAGTCGGCGGCTTATGATATCGAAGAATGGTACGGCGCGCAAGCAACATTGTCCTGTCCGTACGGTACTGGTGGGCGGTGACGCTGCTCTATAGCTCCTAGCCCTAATCTCATAACGACAAATTGGATGCGTTCTACGATATTGGTAGCACATTTCCGCTAAAATGGTTTCCGAATGACGGGGCCCCTCAACCCAAAACTGCACGAATGCCAACATTGTTTCTGAAAATGACGCTTTTGCATTCTTGGGCCATGGGATTAATCATCGGGGTGCAAGTTGATTGTAACTGCAGTCAGTTTCCGGGTGACGTATGGAGCTCCTCATGTGAGGAACCTCAGAAATTATAGGGTGGACTTCTATCGTAGCACGCCTCATTGCCGTCATCGTGTTTTGTCGCTTTTTGGGGTCCAAAAAGAGTTAATCGTCTTAGCGAAAATGATGGCACCATACCCCCCCCCGTACCCGCCATGTAGTGACAGGCCATACCATGCTATGACATTTCAAACCAACCGAGGCTCGCCGAATATTCCACGCTTACGAAGAGTGTGGGTGCTGCCGCCGCTGTCCAATCGAATCCGCGCAGGGGCTAGGGTGCGAGATGGACGAGCGTCGATGTAGGTGCCTCTTGTCGGCCTACGACCTCGACTCCAGCAGCAAGCTCGAGACGGAGGAATTCGTTACCTGGATGATGCTCGAGTACGTGAAGGTAGGAGGAGGAAGAGAAGGAGGAGGAGAAGGGTGTACACGACTAATACGACCTGGGCGGACTGTCTCGACTGTGAAGTTGGTAGTCGCATATGCACTGTTTCGAGGGGACCTACATACAGTGGTAGTCAGAGCCAAACCTGGTATGTAGAATTTTGAGGGTGTAGGGGACGTACTTGTAAGAAAGATCCACGATTGTGGGATCCATCTTGGGTCCTGATTACTACGCCCCCCTCTGCTCCGTCTCGAAAGGGATGCGTGGTCAATGGTCAAACGACTTGAGGCAAGCAACAAGTGAGTACCCCTTCCCCCACCCCCCCCCCACCCCGCTACAGATTTAAGTCCCTGTTTCTGCCATGCACGTTGTTTCTGGCAGTATTGAATCCTCTGGTTTAGTTCGCACGGGCTTAGAGCAAGATGAAATCTGATGTGCGAGTGCATTGCAACAAACGGCGGTCGAACGTGAATTGACCGTACGCCACCACGATATACAACAACAAAACGTAGGAGCTTTGTTCCTCGTCGGACAGGTCTAGATTGTTTTGCAGGCGGATTGAAACCGTAGAATCCGCATGGTCTACTACTGCAGTACATATTGTTCGCGTGTTTGATCCGTACACCAAGTATATTTATCCTGCACAACACTAGCTTAGGATTCTCCATTATTTGCAGTAGACCCGGAGTGTGAAATATGTTTACGTGCGCACTGCCTCCTCCGCATCCCTGTCCTACTGTACTGCAGCTCAAAAGGGTTTCATGGTTGGATCACACCCGGCCCCGTGCTTGGTACGAGCGTGCTACGACAGCAGTCGACGCGTGTTACGATGGATAGCAGTAAGGTTGCATGTTTCGGTCGAATTATTTTCCACTGCCTTAGGCTCCTCAACCGGAAACCTGTAACCAGTACCGTCTGAGGCAACCATTGTTTGCGTTTGGGCGGGTCGACGAGGCGCCAAGGAATGGGGCTGAAGTCTCGTCGCAGTGACAAATAAAGACACAATCCGTGTAGTGGGGAAAGAGGGGAAGAACGTCCTGATGTGTGACGCCGAAAAAGCCTTCTACGATAGAGGTAGCACGTTCCGCCAAAGTAAAAGTATGAACGTCGGGGTTCCTTGACCGAATATCGTTGGAATACCAATCTTGTTTCGGAAAAAAAGATGTTTTCGTATATTTGGGCCATGGCAATGTTCATCGAGATGCGCTTTAATCTTTGTTGCAGTCATGTTTCGTTCCGGGGAGGTTTGCGACTCCTAAAGTGAGGATCCTCAGACAAATTTTGGTGGGCCTCTATCTTAGAACGCCTCCGAGTCTGAGTTAAGATTCTGTAAGAAGGGCAGAGATGAGAACCGGGACGGAGGTAACAAAAGCTACGAGAGAAAAACAAAAAACAAAAGAAACCAGGTAAATGGTATTATTCCCTGTATGATTACGGTACGAGGCTTTCGATTTGCACCTTTCTTTGTTGACTGTCAAAGTTTCTGCCGTGTTCGATTGAGGTATGTTCCCCCTCACCTGAAGAACCCCCAAAACTGGAACCGAGGTGAATTTCCTTTCGGCGTGCGCTACATGTGCAGCTGCGTCCAGCACCCAAACTATGTGCAGGACCTGTGTCGTCATCTTCAGCCTTGCACGTGAACCCAGACCAACCCGGCCCCGGGCCTGACCCTGGCCCCAACCCGAACCCGAACCCAGACCCCAACAAACTCCTTGCGGGGCTCGAGGTCGCCACGTGTAGTCATGCGGCTCCGCCTCGTGTTTTGGTGGAGTTCTTCCAACTAAACACGCCGGGATGCCGAAAAATCCGCCTTGACCAATAAGACCCGCATCCCGCACAGTGTTGTACGCAGGATGCAGCTGCACATAGGTCGAGTCGTCAGTTTCATGGAGTTTCTCATGGGGACCGCGGCGTTAGCTTGCATCGTCCGATTGGCCTTTAGTGTGGCTGCACAAAATCAACACACACCAAAGATGAATGATGAACTATCGAATACCAAAGCAGGAGTCGGCAAGCCCGAAGGGGAGGAAACTGGTGGAGACTCTGACGTCCAAGCCTTGGCCTCTGCCACGGGAGGGGGCCTATCTCATCTCCTTCAGGGCCTCCAGGTTCCCCGGTGCCTTGGTCGACGTGGAGTCGGCGGAGGGGCTGGCTGCCATGGTCGAGAACATCCGCCATGTGAGTGACCATTCCACTGAACAAATAGAAGCAATGTTTGCCACGGCTTATAGGTGTGGCGGCTTGCTGTTTTCTGACCTCAATACTTCACGAGAGGACAGCTCGACATATCACACCGGAAACACGCCTACGGAGGGCGTTGGCTCGTGCAACCCATGCCAACGTTTTGTGTGCGCGACTCTGTAGTCCTAAAACCAGTAGTATGGGCAAAACCATCATACCTTAACCGGTACCCTAGTCTAATACAAAGTAGTTTTTCTCAGACTCTATCGAGCGAAAAAGTGCGACCCCCCCTTACTATCTGTATTTATATATATATATACTGTGAGATGATTCCCCTACACTACACGTAAAAACTCTTATATTCCTACTTTTTGGGGACATTTTTCAGCGTATATATATATATTTAAATATATATATATATATATATATATATGTGTGAGCTAGTGTCCCCGATGGCTTGGTACGTGGTCCGCGAGCCTACCAAAGGTCAATTTCGTGGGTTCAAGTATCCCCAAGTGCATGCTCGAAGGGACTATTTCTTGCATGTAAAATTGAGTAGCGGAAAGCGCGAGAGCGTGAGTTAGCTACATTCGGTGAAACTTGACGAGCAGTGGGAATGCTGAACCCTATGCGCGACAACAAAATAAAGGCACGTACAGGGGCAGAAGGGACGACACCTGTGACCACGGCTTGCCCACCAGATCTTTGAGGGTAAAACCTCCTACGAGTTAGCCTGGAAAGTAAAAAGTGATGATTAAAAAAAATATATATATATTTGAAGAATGGGAGAATGATTGTACTTTCTGGGGCCACTTTCGTATCAAGCGCCGGCTCCAACAAACTCGTACTGTCAGCCGTCGGCGATCAAGGTAATGCCGCACATGATCAGACGGATAACAGACTAACAATATTACGAAGGGAAAGAGTCATCAGGACCAAAAATGCGTAGTAAAACAAATATAATATATAGGTTATGTGTACGTGGTGGGTCCTGGTTATGATGGTCGCTGTAAAACCAGCGATACCTAGGACAACGAAAAAATGGGTGTCATACAAATTACGTCATCAAACCCCCAATTTTGTTTTTATCAGTCACCCCATGCATACTGTAGTGCTTTTGCTAACCCCATGCGCGACGTTTCTGATGGCACTTTTCTTTTACCTCGGTGACTATTTTCTCGTTTTTTGGTAGGGGTGGTTGGCGACAACGTCTGGAGTTTTCATGCGTTAGATTATTATTTAACCGCGACAACAAGGGCGATTTCCAGCCCGTTCGCCGACCTCTATGTTTACACGTTCCAAGCCGTTTCAGGGCGTAGTTGGTACAGCACAGGCCGGGTTAGTAATCGCCGTTTGAAAAAAACTCCACATACATTCCAAACAGCGGTCGATCTCCACATAAGAACCCAAACTGCGGTTTGTTCCCGGGGCACATTGTTGATTACTTCTGGCCATTTTCGGCGGCAATGCGTCGCTAGTTTTGCCGGTTTGGCGATAATTATGGCGCTTTTCTCCCCCGTCTATGATCAACCATAAACGAGCAACGTCTGTCGCCATGCTAGGTCAGTCGTTACCGTTGTGTAGCGCGTCTGCCGGTCCTTTTCTTCGTCGCCATATATTTGCGTCGCTCACTCCTTTCCACAACTATTATGGTGGTGATGGCTTCGGCGTCTTTCTCGCCGTTTGCAGGGACGGTCAGCGGCTAGTTTCTGTCGTTTTAGTTTCACGTTTTCGTGACGGATTTTGGCCAAATCATCGGCGACCATTCTTCATGGTGCTTTCAGGTCCTTTTGTCGACGAGTATAGCGTGGGATGAGATAGGGCGATAGCAGTATTTATAGTATTAATAGCGAAAGTATTGGTGTTTTTTTTTTCAGGTCCTCTTTATTTTCTATGCACCTCCATGGCGTAAGTGAAACTCGGGTTACGACGGCGTGCCTTCGTTCGTCTCACGAGAAGGCACCAATAGATTTCAGCGTCTGTATTTCTTATCACGTTCGAGTCGAGTCGAACGACTCGTGTGGTTCAGTCGGACGCGGCCGATAGGGCCAGCCTGCGTACTCAGTTTCGTTTCTCGAAAATCACCTCGCGCACATCACTTGTTTCTGAACAATAAGTAAGTACCTAATAAAGGAGATATGGCTTGGACTGCCGCCGCAGAGTTGTTTGTAGTTATTTATGACCATCAGGAAAAGTACTCCCATCGATAATTCGGGTAAGATGAAGAGCCGCCTCGCCCGAGCCGCAGAAATCGCGGTAGTAAAAAATGATGGCACAATACCTCCCCCCCGTCCCATACCGTACCTCCAGTCAGTATTATACTGGTGTTCAGCTGCGTTTCGTGAGGAGGACATACTAGAAACGAAAGTGAAAACACCGTCATCCCCGCCGCCATTGCCCCTGCCGTCGCCGTCGCCATCGCGTACCTTCTGTGCATGCAACCCCCTTCTTTGTTTGTTGTTAAAAAAACATTTCGATAATGTTTTCGACTGTACGGAAAGATGAACACGGCTACAGAACGCCTCCGAATGTTCGAAAACGCGGCCATGCACACGGACATGCTTGTCACGGCCAGACAGGCGGAGATGCTCGCCTCGCTCGTCGAGCGCGATCAGGTAGGGCTTGATCAGATAGTGCTCGGTCGCGGATGGGTATGGTTGGTCGATTGGGTAGCTTGTTGATAAATCGGTTGATTGACCGATTTGGTTTGATTTTATTCGTTCAATGGTTGATTTTGTCGCTTGTTTGTTTGCTAGCTATTATTGATACTATTTATTGTTTGGTTGGTTAACGTGCCGGTTGATTGGTTGTATTGGTGGGTTGATTGTTTGGTTGATGGGCTGCTTGATTGGTTGGTTGGTGATTGATTGTTTTTTTGGCTGGTTGACCGATCGATTAACTCCTTGGTTGATAGGCGGATTAGTTGGTTAATCGATTAATTTTGATGCGTGAGCAAACACCACCCGCCGACATGCCCATTGCACAGCCGACTTCCCTATTTGAGGATAGTCTCCCCGCCGACAAAGATAAATCGAAATTGTTGTGGCTGTTTTTTTATATATGTATTTCGCTCTGAGTCAAACGTGCACCCTACTGCAGACTGTATGTACACACCGGTAGACATTTATTCCACAAACCAAAATCAAAATCAGCCTTGGGGCAGGCTCGAAACCAGGGGGTATGGATAGGTTTGGGCTTTCGTGGAGTCAAGCATACCTCTCTCCAATTTTACTTTTCGCGCGAACTCTTCACGCGATTGACAACAAACAGGACCGCGTCGTGACGGCGGAAAAGCTTCTGCCTCAAGTCGTCAACCCGGACGAGAGGAGGCAGGTGAGAACAGATCGCACATACATAGAGTATGTGAACTGCTTTATTTACAACCCGTATAGGTAACGATATTCAGCAGGAATAATAGTATGGCATCACAAAAACGGTCGTCGTAGTGGTAGATGTTATTATGCCGATACGATAAGGGGCGCCGCAAATAACAACCGTATTGCATTGTGTATGGCAGATCCTACCCCCGTAAACAAAGCGCGCGCGAGTCGTCGCGCCATACGGGATCCAACTCGTCAATAATACCATGATCTACTGCTGTAGATCGGGCGAGATCGTGTATCTCATTGGATCTACAGCAATAATAGGATACCGGCGGGAAAAATAGGTATATTATTAAGCCAATGTGGGTAGGTTTCTTGTGATCTCGTGATTTGTAACACGAAAAATAGGACCCCGACCCACTATACTGTAGGATTTTCCCACGCACGGTAGCGGCAAACGGTACCCAAAACGAAACTTTTAGCCTACTGTGAGTATTCCTGGGTGTGTGGGTTAGGGTTAGAGTTGGAGTTCCATCGGCGGGGGTCATATTTATATACCGTGTGCTTCATAGGAAATAAACTGCATAGAAAACCAAACATAATAAATTCAACAATCGTTGTTCGTTCGCGAAGCACCTTATTTCAGGGAAATATTTGTATTGCGGAGATGATGGGAATTTGTCTGCTCTGTTCTGTCTATCTGATCTGTCTGATCGGTAAGACCTGTACGATCTGTTCGATATATCTGATTTGTCTGGTCTGTCTGATCTGTCTTATCGGTCAAATCTGTACGATATGTTCGGTATATATTATATGTCTGGTCTGTCCGATCTGTCTGATATGCCTGATCTGTCTGGTCTGTATGATGTGTCTGGTATGTCTGATCGGTCTGATCTATCTGGTATGTCTGATATGTCTATATGATCTGTCTGATATGTATGATATGTATGATCTGTCTTAAGTATCTGACCGGTCTGATCGGTCTCACATGTCTGATATGTATGATCTTTATGATATGTATGATCTGTCTGTTCTGTCTGATCTCTCTGGTTTGTCTGATCTGTCTGATCTGTCTGATATGTCTGATCTGTCTGATGCGTCTGATCTGTCTCTTCTGTCTGATCGGTGTGATCGGTCGGATGTGTCGGATCTGTCGGATTTGTCGGATCTGCTGTATCTGTATAGTCTGTCTGATCTGTCCAATCTGTCTGATCTGTTTGATATGTCCGATCTGTTTGATCTGTCCGGTTTAGCGCGTGCTACGATAGGGGTAGAACGTTTCGGGGCCAAAAATATTTTTGGCTGACTGGGGCTCCTTAATACTCAAAAATATAGTTAGAACATCAGTCTTAAGACTACGACCTGCTTAGCAATATGTTTCGTAACACACCTGCAGCATTTCACCCGGTTCCTCTCTTTTTTGCTATTCTCTAAGTACGTTTGTTGGTGAGGGGTGTGGAGCTCCTATGCTATAATCAAGTGGTAACCCTCACAAACTGTAGTGTATGCTACCGTAGCACGCGTCATGTGAACATATTCTTTGTTTGAATTTTCTGACAAGGCTGAGCACCGAGAAGGGCAGTCCAACTGGAATGACTGCTGCTGCTGCTGCTGCTGCCGGTGCCGCTGCCGGTGCCGCTGCCGCTGCCGCTGCCGCTGCTGATGCCGCAGGGTTGGTTAAACAAGGCGTGCGATGCAGATTTTTGTTTCTGGTTCTACGAGACCATGTATGAGGTACTCCACGCGTAGCGCCTGACCTGTATGTACGTAACCGCGCATAACGGAGATAAGATACGGCGTACCGTCCGCAATCGTTGCCGTGGAAACAAGACCACCATCTCCCCCCCCCTTTACCGTTTCACTAATTCAGTTCTTGGAGGCGTTTCTCAACGAGGGGCAGAGGATGAGGCTGGCGGTCCGCATGAAAGGCCTCTATCGCGCCGTGATGGGAAACGCCAGCGGGTTCTACGCGTTGGACTTACGGTCGGGCCAGGGGAGAATGGCTGCGATCAAGGTGAGTGTATTATCAGTCCAGTCGCGGATTACGATTATATAAGGGTACATGGCACCGTATGCGCCATAGTAGTGGTAATGCCTTACGGGGCTCCTCGATGGAGGAAATACCCATTATCGGACGCGTTCTACGATAGAGGAGAAGCAAACAAAAACTCTAAACGACGAGGTTCCTTGACCGAAAATCTGTTGGAACCCCTATCTATCTTGTTTCGAAAAAAGACGTTTTCGTATACTTGGGGCATGGGGGGTATTCATCGACATGCACTTACTTTGAGCTTTGCTGAAGTCATTTTTTCGGGTCAGATGTGGAGCTCCTTAAGTGAGGAGCCTCAGAATGTTTCGGGTGAGCCTCTATCTTAGAACGCCCCATCGCTCGAACATCATTGGGGAACTAACCCCCCCCCCCCTCCCCTCTCCTCTCCTCCCATTCCCTCCCACACCCTTTCCTCCGCTCCCCTCCAATCGCCCGCTGCTGTCGCGTGGGCGACGCCGAACGCAAATTTTGCTCGATATGACGCGCTGCAAGTCTTAAGACTGGAAAAATCACAAAACGTACAACACGAAATCTAAAAAAACGCCAAAACAAAATTCAACGAAACAAAAACAAACGAAAAACAAACAAAATCAACCCAAATCAAACCAAAAATCGGCAAAATACTATACGATCAAACCAACAACACATAAATGCTTTGACACAAACACCGTTTTTTTCTTTACGTCGTTTTTTGTCTTCGTTGTAGCTGGGTGAAATGGCCAACTATGAGCGGTCAAAAGCGGTCACCAAAGGAGCGCGTGACACATCTCAAACGGGCAACAGAATGGTAAGTTGGGTTCAACCCGATTGTTTGTAGGCGCTGGGTAGAAAGTGAAGGGGACAGGAGAGGAGAGTGGGTGGCCGGGGAGGGCGTGTGGGGGGGGGGGGGATGTACTCGATAGGAGAGATGTACTCGATCTCATGCATGGCCGTAGTCGTATGACCATAGACCCTCGCATCCCTACAATGCCGGGACGGAGCACGTCGGGTTTTCACCGACCAGGAAGACATTGCTCGCACCAAGCGCGAAGCGCCGTGAGGTGTCTGGCGAGTCGCATGAAGGGTGAGCTTCATCCTACTAAGAACCGCTTGTGAGGCGGACTTGCATATGGACGACAGCTTCAATGAGTTGATTTAATTTCCGGTGTAGGCATTTCCAGAGACAGCAAGGGGAGTACTATGTAACTGCCTCTTGGGTGCCTTACCTTGAACACTACGTGATACGATATTTCCCAATTGTGCGGGGTAAAGGTTATTTACCTCGCACAAGTGATCTAACTCGACAACCAGCTGTGGGCGACCGCCAAAACAAAACAAAAACGGTACCCTGGTTGTCTAGCTCACGTAGTTAGCGGCATGTTTTACAGTGTCGTTGCCAACCGACGCCAACCCAACCTATATAAAATAGGGGGGGGGGCGGGGGGGGGGGGGGGGTTCGAGGCGGTGAAGGGTGAGGAGACCGTGCGTAAAGTCGTTCCCACATGACGTCAACGCTATTCCGATGCAGCCAACTTGTCGTAGATACACCACGTTTCGTCTCTAGCTTTTTTTATCGCCCGAAGACTTCAGCAATTTCTTCCCTCTCGTCGATTCGCGTCGGATTTTGTTTGCATGCTTGCAGCTTGCTCGTTCTTAAAAGTAGACGTAGAATATATGGTGTAAGAGCGATTGATTGTTCTCCTTCAGTTTGGTTGCAACGCCTGGGGGGGTTTCAAACCCGTAGGGCCGTGAGTTGCCTGATTACGTGCTACCCTGTATAATTTTTTCTCTACTGCCGTCCGACAATGTGCAGCATGATCTTCAACATGGATCACTCATAACTTTCACGAAAGAAGAAAACCTCGGAAACAAAAGGAAACCCATGCACCAAGTCTACCTCCCTTCTTTGCCAACCATGTATTACTATTATTTCCGTTGCCATCCGACAATGTGCAGCATGATCTTCAACATTGATCACTCATCACTTTCCCGGAAGAAGAAAACCTCGGAAACAAAAGTATTGAATACAATTCAGTCCGGAAATATATTGACTCGCTCTACGATAGAGGTAGCACATTTCCGCTAAAATGTTTTCTGAGTGACGGGGCTCCTTAACCCAGAATCGTCGGAATGCCAATCTTGTTCCGAAAAACGGCGGTTTTTGTATACTCGGGCCATGGGACTATTCATCAGGAATAAATTCGAATTTTGCTGAAGTCAGTTTTCGGGTGAGGTATGGAGCGTCTTACGTGAGGAGCCTCAGAAAATTCCGGGTGAACCTCTATCGTAGAATGCCTCTATTGATCGGTTGTATGTTAGCATTCGACGGAAACAGGCGATACATTTGGTGACAGACCAACCAAAACAAAAGTGGCATAGGTTTACAGTCGATAGTATAGTTGAATGCGCCCAGAAATTTCCCCAGATGTGTTTTCGCCTTCGTACCTGACTTGGCGCATTTCCGGCTGGACGAGTGTTTTTTGTTGGAAAAAGCGATTCAGTTCATTGGCATACTGCTTCGTCGTCCAACTACCATCTAAACGAGATCTTAATTCCAGCCGGCCCCCAGCCGTATAGAAACGACGCACGTGTGCAATGTGTGTACTCACGATGGGGCTATACTCATGTCATGCATGGGCGTAGTGGCATGACCGTAGATCCTCGCATCCCTACAATCCTGGGTCGGAGCACAAGTCAGGCTTTTGATCGACCAGCAAGGCATTGGTTGATTGCACCTGTGCGAAGCACCGTGAGGTGTTAGGCGCTTCGCATGAAGGGCGACCTACAGCCTACTAAAAGTAGGGACCGCGTGTGTGTGCTCGCGATGACAGGGGGGGGGGGGGGTGGTAGCGTGTTTATCGCCCGCGTTCCACCATGTAAAACCTGCCCTGAAAGTCGATTTGATAGTGTTATATCCCATGATGTCGGTTTTCCTGCGTTCATGCTCCATCGCTTGTACTTCGTTGCCGTAATTCGTGATGATGTGACAGCCGTTCAGGAACGTGGTACAAGGCACGGTAAGCCAGGGCGTATCCCTGGACTGGTTCGTGCACGTGCCTCGTCGAGGAACCATCAGGTAGGTGAATGTCGGGCGACTTTGTCTAGGCACGGCAGGTTGCTTGTAAGAACGCATGTTGATCACGACTACGATTCCGAAGCTTGGGCAGGTTTGTGTTAGGGAAACAGCGATAGTATCTGCAACGCCGTTAAAGAAAAAAGGGTATGTTCTTGATGTTGTCGCTGATGTTCTTGCATTGTCGCTGATTACTATTCTCATTAATAGCGTTTGCTATGTTTACTGTTGTTAGCATCCTTATTTTTTATGTTTTGTTCTTATTTATTTTCAGTCGTTAATATTGGTACCTATTTTGCTCTTGCCCTTATAATTCCTAGTATTATCCATACAATATTATCCGTATTGATATTCTTACTCTAAGTATTGTTGTTCCTAATGTTGTTCCTTGTTCTCGTCCTCGTTCCTGTTCCTGACATTTTCATTTATAATGATCTTGTTCTTAGTATCTCTCTAGTTGTGTTTATTGTTCTTGTTTTTTGTTCTTGTTATCTTCCTTGTTTTTGTTTTTGTTCGTATTTTTTTTTGTTCTTGTTATTTTCCTTGTTTTTGTTTTTGTTTTTGTTGGTCTTTTTTTTGTTCTTGTTCTTGTTCTTGTTCTTGTTCTTGTTCTCTTTCTTGTTCTTGTTCTTGTTCTTGTTCTTGTTCTTGTTCGTGTTCTCTTTCTTGTTCTTGTTCATGTTCTTGTTCTTGTTCTTTCTTGTTCTTGTTCATGTTCTTGTTCTTGTTCTTGTTTTTGTCCTTCTTTTTGCCAGTTCTCTTGTTATTGATATTGTTCGTGTTCTGGGTGTTGCTGTTGTTATTGATATTGTTTATTGTGCTTGTTCTTGCTCTTGTTTGGTTTTCCTAGACTCACTGCCGCAACCGTTGTCACCAAACGGCCGGCGCAAACAACTCTGGAGGCGAAAGACCGAAACCATACCAGCTGCCTGCGCAGAAACAACACTCAGACGAAATGTGGAGAAATTACTATCAATAGCAAACATCCCCCGTGAACACCGTATCTGCCCGACCGCGGCATATTTGCGACGCTTTTATTGGCATCATTGGCAAAAAACACACGTAGGAGATCCAGAAACGCAAGAAAACAAGAAAAAAAAAAAATCCGTAGGAGATCCAGAAACGCAAGAAAACAAGAAAAAAAAAAATTGCGTATCAGGGTTTTATTTCCAAGACATATACACGGCTTGAAGATATAACTGAACCACAGTAGATCGAACTGTACAAAACACACTACATGGTACCTGGTGCTCGTTCCTATCTGGTGTCTAGTATATCTGGGCTTCGCTCTGGAGTCAGGGGCGGTCGATTCGGGGCCTAATGCAGCTGTGCACCGTTCACGGATGATCGTATCAATAGTAAAGCAGGAATAGCCATGCTTCTATTAGGCCACCCTAGCTCTGAACTAAGCTGGCACGTTTTCGACGCTCCATGTCTTTTTTCTCTCCAATACAGAATGGACGTCGTTTCGACGGAGAGGCCGAGGCTGCCCGTGCGCCCAATGAGCGACGCGAGGTTCGAGGTTCTCAAGAACGTGCTCGGCGTGGACGATGAGATGCGCCAGGTACGCGCGGCAGTATGCACAGTAAGTAAGTGCTGTCGAACTCGCGTCCACAACAGTTTTAGCACCTCTGGCACAGCAGTGCTGCACAGTGGAGCACAGCAACAGCTGTAATTGTGGAGGTGTTGCCTACTGAGCTAGGGGGAATGGTGAAAGATCGACCAAGCACCCAGCCCAGGGTACGCCTCACACCATGTCATTGAGCGTAGACTGCCTCACGAAAAAACAAGGAAACACGATGTTTGCTTTGCCCACAATCAACTCAAACCATCACTTCGATATTAATTGGTTGAGCAATGGGAACGCTCAGCTTTCTAGGCTGTCAGAATGAAATACTCGGACGGGGGGGGTGGGGCTATAGGGCTACATACACTTGTGAACTCGATTCATCCAGAGGGTTCACGTATCGCCGAGCGCAGAAACACCTGCGAGTTGATTTTAGAACGTATATACCTGGTCGGTGGAAGGACTACCCACAACCCAAACGCCGTACCGTGATATCGACATTATCACGACGCGTCGGGAGAGCAGATCGACGGAATTGGGTATGAGGTGAACATGCTCTTTCCAGTACATTTCCTCGACTCCGACCCGAAGCGCGTCGGCCTATAGTATTCATTGTGGATACCAGCTACACACATTCACACAGCGGTGCGTACATACGTACTTCCCCAAGGGTAGCCCGGAAGTAATCGGCTTGTCGATTCGGCTGTCCTCGTCGTGTTTTCGCGATTCATTGGTGGTAAACGTAGTAGGTTTCTCGGCGACGAGGAGGGCGTACTGAATACGCCCGGCAGTTCGTCAGTGCAGTCTTCTCGACGAACTATTACGGGGGAACATAGTTAATAGGACCAAATATTGTTAGCAAAAAGAGGTAAATATATAGGTTTTTGTGTGTACCATAGGTCCTATTAACTATGGTCCCCCGTAATAGGGCCAAAGCCACCATTTTCGGTGTGCGTGTGTGTGTGCCCCCCACCTGGTTTGGAGAAAACCGGGCCCGAAATTCGTCCCTGGTAGTTCGATAAACAGGGTGGTTTTCGATATATATTACCCCGGTTGTGTTATACTTTCACGTCGCGTATGTTTGGTGGGGGACTGAGTACGCACCCCATGGACATGTTGGTTCGGTTTAAGCGAAAAAACGTCCACCCCGTAACCGGAAGCACGTTTCGGGTGAGATGTTGAGCTCCTCACGGCCCGGAGCGCAGAAAATTACGAACCACTGCCCCCGTACACCGAGGGATTGGTCCTCGGGTCAGAAACGTGGTTCCCCCGCCATAGCAGGAGCCTCGACCCTAACCACTCCACGTTTCCATTTGACCGAACCGAAACAAAACAAACAACATATTCTGCCGGACTCTCTATCAGCGCGCCCTTGACCAACCACAGCTCTGCCCTGAGCCCGCTTCTTCTGTAGGGCAACGCTCATACCTTCACGCTCTACCCTGACCCCCTGTCGGCTGCCTTTTCGCCCTGCGGAAAAACGAACAACCCGGAGGGTTTCAGATTAAGGAGGCATACGACGCCCTGGACCGCGCCAGAGTTCCACAAAAGGCCGACCGTTTGATTCCCCAACAGCAGAAGGCAAGACTAGGCTTGGGGGTTCCGCAGATCTCGCGTTACGCCCGACATGCTTGTTGTGCTAATATCGTAGATCTAGCCAAGTAGAGCCTCGTTTCGTTAGCCCCCCTACGTGGGGTTATCCCGCTCTCGTTTACGCCCCAAAATATGTGTTTCCTAACTGGCGGGGCAACTGACGGGATATCCCCTTCAGTTGAGGTACCATCTACCTATCCAAACTGTTTGCAGTGCCACCGTGTATATTTTTTCATTGTAATTACAATTTGAATTTTTTTATGTAAGACCAACCCAGTTTTTTTCTTCATCTTATCCTACCGAAAACGTGCTTCCCATACTCATTCCAAGTAGTTTTTTCTCTCGTGACAAGCCGATTTCAACATGGCCTTATCCACCCGGAAGTCTTCGACCGGGGGGGCTTAAAGTGGGTTCACCGCTGTGTCCGGACGTTGACTGTTGATGTGTGCGAAACAAGTTCTCTATCTACGAAATGGACTGTTTGGGCGATATAAGAGGTACAAACATAGGGCTCTCTCCGTGTTGGGAACTCGAGAATAAAACGGTTGGCCCGCACCGCAGTACGTGACCGCCCGCCTCTGACACTCGGCTGCGTTCAGGGCGGTGTCAGCAACAACAAACTACCCGGTGATGCAGCAGCAGCAGCAGCAGCAACACCAGCAGGAACAGAAGCAGCAGCTTCAGCGGCAATATCGAAAACCGCCAAGAGGTCTTCTCTTCTGTCTGCCACAGGCCAAGGTGGTGTGAAGACAGCTGCCGCCGCCGCCGCCCCCGCCGCCCCAACGAATGCGGCGGGCTCAGCCGTGGAGGGCGCGAGCGGTGGCGTAGGCTGCGAAGCCATACCGTCAAAAGGCTCGTCGGATCTGCTCTACCACTACGATGCATCGCGAGTCTTTAGGCATAAGGATGCAACCAAAGAGGCGGCAGTGCCTGCATTCGAGGTGACTGCACCGGGAGGGGGGAGCAGGGGGGAGGGGCGGGGTACACAGCGTATGTGCAAACTTCTGAATGCGTACACGCTGCAGTCGAGCGGGGAAAGGAGACGAAAATATGGGCGAAACGTTTTCCGGCTGTTGGGGGGGGCAGGGGGGGGTGGAGGAAACACCTGGCTACAGGGTAGCTGGCACATTATTGTTTTCCCCGAGTTTCTCGTTTCGTCAAAAACAATAATTACCTCAATCCTGCTATATGCGTGAAACGTTGAGCGGGGCATGAATCCACGCTGCCTCTGAATATACACGCTAAAAATAATCCAAGGACTTCACCCCTAATAATTTGAACCTGAACTACCGTCAACACACTTCTGCGTTGGATGCTAGATACGTATTTTGTTTAGCATGCGGCTCAACCCCTCTAATGTCTCCCGCATCCCAACCTGGACATGATCCGACCCGACCCGAGCGGATCCCACCCACCTCCTATCCCCCACCTCCAGTCTCAGCCGTTGCCCCGTGTGTCGAACGCCACGTCCGTCCTCCACCCCGTGCGAAGATCCCGGACTGCATAAGCGCCGCCCTCGTTATCGAGCAGTGGCATCATTACTCAGCCTCGAGCCATTTTTTCCTCGAGTACGTCGAAGCTCTCAAGCGCGCCATAGCAATGGGGGCGGGCGGGGGGGGTGGGGGTGGTGGGTCTTCGGCCTCTGTCGGGCATTCTTCTTCTTCCTCCTCCTCTGTCACGATGGCGGTGGGAGCGGGAGATGGAGGGGGGTCGGCTTCGGGGGTTGGAGGGGGAGGAGGCGGTGTTGGCGGGTCCGGAGGGACGGCGGCCAACGGCGGCGGCGGCAGCGGCGGCGCTGGAGGCATTGGTGGAGATGTAAGTCCATGACGTTGAGAGGGATTTCGGGTACATATGGGCGGGTCCTTGTGGTGTTGGTGGTCTTCGATCTGTTTATATTTTTTATTGTGTTTCTATTCCATGTGGTATGTGTACTGCTATGGGTCTCTCCTCAGCCCGTGCCCCCTTCGTGTGTGTTCTGTTCAAAACTGAAACCGCCACCTTGTATCATTACGACCCACGAGTTCCCCTCCCAAACCTTCGACACTTGCGAGCCCTCCCTACGTGAAAACCCAAACGAGAAAGCCACCTTCCGGGTACAACCATGGGCTTCCCCCAGACCTCACATCTAGAGCCGAACCGCCACGTTTTCAATTGGTATTATATTAGCTCGCGTTTTGTCTGGTATATCGTAGCCGGGAGACCCCAAGTCATCAGCGAACAGCACGAGAGTTCTCGGGGCCCCCCAGCCCATCGTCGTAAGTGGGTCTTAGTATGGGATGCACAGCTCTCCTGCCATGCGGCTCGCCCAACACCTCACGGATCTTCACGCTTGGTGCAAGCAATGTCTCGCCTGGTCCAGGCGAACCCCTGACGTGCTCCGTCCCGGAATTGTAGGGATGCGAGGGTCTTTGGTCATACGACTACGGGCGTGCATGATGTCGAGTACACTCCGCCTGATGCCTGATACTAATAGTAACAAAATATATTTTGTTGCTGTGCGATATCGAATCATCTACGAACAGCGAGAGAGGACTAGATACCTCTCGACCCCCCCCCCCCCCCTCCCCCCCCGCGTTATGTAGTCTCTAAAAGACGGCCGCTTTCGCCAGACAAATCTCCTTGTCGGCTGTGAACAGCAACGACCCTTAACCCCACCACGCCCGCCCCATTTGGCTATGGACTATAAAGCTACAATCGTGGGGAGATCTCCGGTATTATAAGGCCAGCGTGGGGCAGCTTGGTTCCCCCCTCCAAGATTGTTGTAAACCACAATGCCATGTATTCTAGGTGATTTGATGCCATCTATGACCAGCACTGGAGGCCTTGGTTCCCTTTAACTCTCCTCGCACCCCGTTATCGGTATATTCGAAAACAAACCGTGTTAACCTGGAGGCCCTCAGTAGGCTATGAACAGCACGGGGGGGCTTGGCCCTCCTCCTACCTCATCCCCCGTTCCCCTGTATCGACAAAGAACAAAACATGCCTCATTTTCAGCGAAACCTGAAGTATGCAATGAACAGCGCCGGAGGGTTTGCCCCCCACATACGACTACGGCCAATGTTTTGTACATCGACGACGCCGTTTCCCCCTCCCCCCCTAAATCGCTATAAACAAAAACGCTACGTTTATGAGGAGACCCGAAATCAGGTATGAACAGCACGGGGGGCTTGGCATCCAGAAAACAACTTCTCCCCTCCCCCCCCCCCCCCCCCCCCCCCCCCCCGCCTGCCCCTCTACATCGGTATAAACAAAACATGCTACGTTTTCAGGGAGACCTGAAGTCGGCTCTGAGAAACAACGCGGGGGGGCTTGGCGTCCCGACGAAGTTGTATCGATGGGTCTTTCACAGGTTGATGATCCTGCAGACCGCTGCTTGCGCGGCCTGGTACTCGTGTCGACAGGCCATGGAGCTTGCCAGCGCGTTCCCTTGGCAGGTGCAGTGTGCGACACACCTGACAAACAATTGAGGCAATGGAGATTACAGGTTCAGATCGGGTTGCATTGTAAAGAAGGGGCGGGTATCTGGGCACGTGTTTGTGCTCGGCTAGGAACGACACTGTGCCTCCTGTCGAGTCTTGCCTTCGAACGCCTGTGTTCAACGTTGACAGCCGAAGTAAGCGGCGAGTGCAAGGCGCGATACAAGGTTTGTTTAACTGCTGTGGCGTACGTACCGTACTATCCGTTCGTTTGAGTTGTTTTGTTTCGCTTTGCTTTGCTTTGCTTTGCTTTGCTTTGCTTTGATTTATTTTGGCTTGGTATCATTTGGTGTGGTGTGGTTTGCTTTGGTATGGTTTGGTTTGGTTTGGTTTGGGTTGGATTGGTTTGGTTTGGTTTGGTTTGGTTTGCTTTGGTTTGGTTCGGTTCGGTTCGGTTCGGTTTGGTTTGGTTTGGTTATATTTGATTCGGTTCGAGTCGGTTGGGCTTGGTTCGGTTCGGTTTGGCTTGGTTCGGATTGGTTCCGTTTGGCTTGGTTTCGTTTGGTTCGCCTTTGTGTTGTTTGCAGAAAAAGGTTATCGTGCGTGTGTTGATACACCATCCGGTCCTTTGCAACTCATCATCCCTAACACATACTCCGGCGTCCCGGGGCCTTTCAGGTATAGCTGATGCTTTTGCTGCCGTCGTATCAGACACTAGCCACCACCTCCCCCCCCGCCGCCGGCCTGGAGGTGTCTAGTTAGAAGTAGGAACGGGGCTCCGTCTCGAAAGGGATGGCGTGGCCAATGGTAAAATAAAACGGGCAGGCAACAAAATGAGTACGCGCCCCGCTCTATCATCCCGCCACAAACGGCGGAACATAATTTAACCGCCGAAGAATGTTTACCTGTTTCTTGCTTGACTTTTTCGTGTCTGTTCTTGTGTCTCCGAGCAGGATTTCGGACGAGTTCAGGCTCTGGTGGTAGTGTTCAGCCGCATCGTGGATGTGGAGATGTTCAGCGAAGTGGTTCTCAGCGTTGTTCGGGAGGAGGAAAAGCGGGAGCTGCAGCACCGCCTTGGCCTCCTGAACGTGCTCAACCCTGTCAGGGTACGTTCGTACGTGTTACTATTCCCACCACGCCGCTGCTCTCGAGGCCACAAACGAAAACGTGGGAGGGGCTTTGACTACTACTACTACCCCTTCTACTACTACCACTACTACTACTCCTACTACTACTACTCCTACTACTACTACTGCTACTACTACTGCTACTACTACTACTACTACAACTACTACTACTACTACGA
The DNA here is from genome assembly GCA_031213475.1 of Nereocystis luetkeana. Taxonomy (NCBI): domain Eukaryota; class Phaeophyceae; order Laminariales; family Laminariaceae; genus Nereocystis; species Nereocystis luetkeana. The sequence goes on along the minus strand of JARUPZ010000014.1, from coordinate 7,260,991 downwards.
CTACTACTACTACTACCACTACTACTACTACTACTACGACTCCTACGAATACTACTATGATTGTTGTACATACCCAGGTCGTATTGATAGTAACTAAAACGACCTTACTCGTAGCTGGACATGGTCGAAACAACAGCGGCCCTGCGATACGACAGATGTACTTACACGCCCGACTCGGTCTTCGAATGAGGTGCAGCAGTTATCAAAATCTCCGTCAACCCTTCTAGTGCCGCGGGCCCGCTGTAGGGACGAACCACTCAAATTTCAAGTAGTTTCCCCCAGAACGGGACTGCTTTTTGAAAAGGGTTAAAAGTGAGGAAGGAGTCTCAGAACAAAGAGGCGTTTTCATCTCCTCACCGTTTAGGTTGGAGCCCCTTACCGGAGGGGTGGCACCTGCCGGTGTTTGTTCGATGGAGCTCTCGCCGCTTCGGCTGGTCTATGATATCCGCAAGTCACCTAAACAGTTGGTATCCCAGACGTAGTGTTGGTGTATATTGCAGAACAACTTCGTAGCCTACAGTGGGTTTTTGTGCGAATGTTTCTCAACCGAGCACAGATAAATGTTTCCAAGCGATAGGGCATGCTTTATTGGGTAGTACAAGGCGTGCCGTATAGTGTAGTTCCTCGATCAAGGACGCCAGTCAGTCCCAGTCACAAACAACCAGTGGACTAAACGCTCTACGACCCTTGTTGTACGTAGCAAATCCCAGACACCCGCCGGCCAGAAAATGTATTGGACCTATTGATATGATTGTAATGTAGTAGCACGAGTCCTCTTCCTTGTTAGGGTTAGGGTCAGGGTTAGGGTTAGGGGTGGGCTTAACGTCAAGGTTAGGGTCAGGATCGGGGCTAATGTTTTCAGAGCAGGAGAAAACCGCACAAGGTTTTCGGGAGGGTGCGGAAAAAAATCCCACATTGCGGCTGTGAAAAAAAACGATAACTTAGCCACGCACGGTCGGCGTTGGAATTTGTTCGGTTATGCAGAAGGGATAGTGGGGTACCTGGCATATCGCTAGCCAGGGTTGGTGGTTTCGAGTAGAGCTTACAACAACGTTGTTTACTCGAAGCTGGGGTCCTAGGTAGGTTGCATAACCGTCTGCTTCCCTGAGCCAACGTGTATTATTGCCGGGCCGGGCCGTGGCCCGTGTCTCTAGCTGCGAATGTGTCCCTCTAGACGGCAAGCCAATGTTCGATGGGCAGGGAGCAGTTGCTCTCGGGCGGTGCTTTTATTAAAGGTTCCGCCTCCCGTGGTCACATACAATGATGGACAAAGAGACAAAGAGTCACCCAGGGGTGAGTGAGCCAATCGCTGTGTTCAACAGACGGCGCCGACGAGGAGCGCGTTCGGAGTGAATAGGTAGTGCGCGAGAGGGGGCTTTCGTACCTCGTAAGTGCTCCTTGTGTTGCGCAACCCGCCCCCCACCATCTCCCCCGTCTCACGTCCCCCTCCGTATTATACGTGGTGGTTCCGAATTTCTACATTTTTTTCATGGGTTTGCCGATCAAAAGCCCGACGGCCCTTACGTGCTGGACCTGAAGTGCTGGGAGGAGCGAGAGTGGGCAAAGGTAAGCCAACGAAATAACACGATTATCTCTGGCATCCGATAAGATCCCATCGTTAGGGTAGAAACTGTTTTTGGCTGGTATCTTGTTTTCCGCACTGATTAGTCGCGCGTGTGGCAACATTGGTCGAGTGTGCGCGAAAAACATCCTATTTTCGAGGTTTCTGTTTGGAGTTGTATGCTGAGCTCCTCGTCGTGTGATGATCTCAGCGAATAAGGCACCACCCCTCTGAAGCGTGCGTATTGCCATAGTAGCATCGTGATATAAGTCCTTGAAGGGGCGGGTGGCAATGTTGCGTGACAGATGGAGGGGGGCGGGGGTCCGCGGTGCTGTCTGAGATAGGGTGGCAGACGTGACGCTCTTGGGGCAACAAGAACTGCCGCGCGCTGCTGACCCTTGTCGCAGGGTTCTGAAAAAACACAAGTCCAAAAAGTAGACAAACGCCTGTGCCTGTGGACTACCCTTACGTAGTATAAAACAAGCCGCCAACTCTATGGTATTACGGGGGGGGGTATAGCAGTCTAAACCAGATGTTTTTTAACACCCCACATGGCTCAGATTACTAGTATTGCGGGGAGCCATGAATAAATAGGACCTACAGTGCATACTATTAAAAGGACCTGTATATTTACCAATATTTTACTGACAATACTTAGTCCCATTTACTATGGTGCCCCGTATTAGTTGCAAACGCTGTCTGTCCCCAAAAGAGAATGGTCACACCACCAGCAGAGACAACAACAGCAAGAAGCCACCGCGACAGCTTCTTCGCACCAGGAAACAAAAATGAAAAACAGTGAAATTAGTACCACCACCACCACCACCACCATCTTTGGCACGATCGCCACCAAGTTAACCAAAATACAATAAAACCAACGATACTATTACCACCATTAACGCCCTTTTTGACAATATTCCCCGCATGCAAATCTCTTCAAACCGAAACCGCCAGATACTGATCAAGCTGGCTGTGGAAGAACCTGGAGCGAACTGGGCCAACGAAACGTTCACCCACACAAGGGGCGCGTCGAACATATGGGGCTGGCTCCTGCCCGAGAACTGGACGCGCGAGGACGACGACATGGGCGGGGAGGGAGGTCCTAGGCGATCCGGCGTTCTCAGCCTTCGGTACATCACTGACCCGGTAATGCTCCCCTCCCAGCCCTCCACACCCCACTATCACCCCCCCCCTACCCCTGTTCACCCGATACCTTAAATAATGCGTCATCAAGTGGCGACCATTCTGCACCCTCCCGTTGCTTTTTTATTTTTTTGGCCGCCACCGCGGCTGGCGCTCAAGTTAGATCATTTTTGTGCGGGGAGAACCTTCCCTCCGCCCAAGGGGGGTAGTCGTATATCGTAGTGTGTATGTGGTAACTCACCCAAGAGGCAGTTGCACAGTAAAGCCATTGCTGTCTCTGGAGCTGGCCACACCAGCAAATAAATCAATTAGTTTGAGCTGTCCTCCGTATGCAAGAAAATCCGCCTCAAAAGCGGCCCTTACTAGGATGAAGCTTGCCCTTTATGCAACTCGCCCAAAACCTCACGGTGCTTCGCACTTGCTGCAAGTAATTTCTACCTGGTCGCTGAAAACCCGAATTGCTCCGTCTCCTGGCCTTGCAGGGATGCGAGGGTTTATGGCCATACGACTACGGCCATGCAAGCCCCCCCCCCCCCCGGTTGCGTCCTTTTCTCCGCCCGCCCCCCTCCCCTTTCCCGACATTCGCAGCAGGTATACTATATCGCCAAGCCAGTGGGATAGCTCTGGCCCCTCTCCCCCTCGTCTACCCCCCCCCCCCCCCCTCCCGTTCTTTATTCCCTCCCAACCCCCCCCCTCACGAAAATCATTTCTTCTTCGCTCCACCGTTGCCCCCAGCAGCAGATGAGGTATCTCGCCTGCAAGTATGGATGAGCATGACCCCGCGCGCACATTCTCCCCCCCCCCCCCCCCCCCCGCCCTCGCCCTCACCTCGAACATCTACAGCAACCGATCTGACGTCCGCGCTCTCCTCTCAGCCCCTCCCGTTGCTGTCAACAGCTGGAGGCGTCCTACGATAGAGGTGCACCCAAGATTTGTTGAGGCTCCTCGCTTACGGAGCTCCATACCTCAACCAAACACTGACCTCAGCAAAAATCAAAATGCATCGCGGCGAATAATCCCATGGCCCAAGTCTAAAACACGTTTTTTTATCGAAATTAAGATTGGGGTCAAGGAACGCCGTCTTTCAGAAACAAAATAGCGGAAATGTGCTATTACGGGGGACCATAGTTAACAGGACCAAATATTGTTAGTAAAAATTGATGAATATATAGGTTTTAAATGTATACCATAGGTCCTATTAACTATGGTCCCCCGTAATACCTCTATCGTAGAACGGGTTGCTGATAGAAGGCCTCGCCTGCAAGCGGAGATGAATATGACCCCCCCCCCCCCCCAGAAACATCTCCCCTCTCCCTCTCCCCCCCGGCCATCGTCCCCAATGGCTGATACATAGGAGAGGAAAAGAAATATATGGCCAATAATGTGACCCACCCTCCACCCCTCTCTGCCGCCTCCGTCGCCAATTCCAGCTGATAGGATGCATCGCCAAGTGGGAAGTTAGGAAGATGTTGCAGGCCAGGACGCTGGGGGGGGTGAAGAGGGAGCTATGATCAAGGGTGCCCCCCCCCCCCCTCGCTGGCTTTCACATGGTTTAGGTCGCGCGGGGGGAGGGCGAGTGGGGGGGGGTATCAGGGGACCAGCCCCCCCCTCCCGCCCTCCAGGGCGCGACGTCACACCCCCGGTAGTAGAGCCAACCCTTAGTTCGTATATGGTACGATATACTTGATACTCAGCCTATTTGATACTTGATACATGTGATGTTCGGTATATTTGATACTTGACATACTCGGTATTTGATACATGTGATACTTGGTATATTTGATACTTGAAACACTTGGTATTTGACACATACATGTGACATTTGGTGTGTTTGATGCTCGATATCCTTGGTATTTGGCACATACATGTGACGTTTGGTGCATTTGATACTTGGTGTCCTTGGTATTTGATACACGTGATATTTGGTACTACAAAGTGATATTTGATGCTACTTTCTACTTTTTCCTGGAATTTGGAATTTGCCACCCGGGTACCTCGTATGAGGTTTTGGTATTTATTTGAGTTATTATAGATACCTAGTAGATATTGTTTGATATTTGATGTTGGGTCGTTGATATTACATACCCTGGTATTTGATAGCTGATATTTTGATATTCGATATTTGAAATTTGATATTTGAAATTTGAAATTTGATATATTTGAAATTTGATATATCCGATACTCTCTACGAGTACGTATATGTTTGATATCTGGTACTTACAACCCGGGGTGCCGCATACTTTACGTAAATTTCCCGGTATGGGCAACTTGCATTTTGTTGATTGTTATGTATATTTGAAGTTGGAATTTGCTATATACAATACCTGGTATGTTGTTGTTTGTATTACGCAGTATGCTACCTGCTACCGAGGTATTTTTTCTATACGTGATGTAGGACATTTGGGGGCTGGCCTTACATATCGTACGTGAGGTACAGAGGAGACCCGTAAAGAAGAGGCCGCTCATACGGAGTACCATAATAACCAGGACCCGGCATTCACATAAAACCCATGTTTTACAGGAGTTTCACCGAGGACATTTGGTCCTGAGCGTTCCCCCGTGACACTGTCACCACCACCGTGGCAGGCGATGCTAACCGGACGCACCGTTTTGTGATAACGAGTCTGTGTGAGAAATCCGCGAGTCGGACACTACCCTACTACTACTCCGGAAGAAAATCATAATCTGGACCAATTGTGCCGAGTAAAAAATCAGGAATATAATATTATATATATATATATATGTTTTCGTGTGCCTGACGGATCCTGATTATTACGAGTTTAGTTCCCCTACTGTAGTAGTTGTGGGGGCCGATCTCGTTTTCACTGTGGCCGTTCTGGTGGAAACCCCGGTCATGGCGGGCAATGTGGCGCGGGAGTACAGGGTGCGTTCGTGAGCCATGTCGGTGGCCTAGTATTATATTTTTAAACCACTGCGTGTGGACTATGCGGGAGAAGGATGCGAGGTGTGGGGTCAGGTCCAGGTGTGAGCAGGGTGTGCCAAGTCAGAGCGGGGTCGGTAACAGCGTCGACCTGTAACATTTTCTGGCAGGCTCGCGTATAGAAGGTGCGTTCCTGTCGCATTTTGGTGTTGTTCGACCTGTTCCGCGAGCGTGGTTGTTTTTTTTCCACTGTGAAGTACCAGGCATACTCGTACACCGGCCCTGTTCTATATCCCATTAGCGACAACTCATAATTTAGTGTACTTGCTGTGCAGTCGTGTTTTTCAGGTAGGTATGTGGGTTATTAATAGCACGGGACGGACGGACAAGGGTAGTTCCAGATGCAGGCATGTATGTGTGTGTGTCAGTATGCGCCTTGTGAGTACACACGGCCACTCACGCTTGCCGACCGTTACACGAGGGCAGACTGACCGTCACTCCTACGAGTCTTCTGTATGCGTGTAATGTATACGAGCTAATTCAATGTACAAGACGGAAATCCCCCCCCCCCCCCCCCCTCCCACGAATGCCTCCAGCGGCACCTACTGGAATTGGACACATTTAGTATCATGTTAATCGCCGTGAGCAGTGCGGAACGATGACAGGTCCGGTTTCTCATTTAAGGCCTAGGGCTGGCTCTGGTGCGTTGCGAAAATGTGCCCAGACCGATGGCGGGTCTTAATACGGTCAGAATATGATTGCGTTTTATCCTGAACAGTCCGGTTCCGAGTTCTCCAAGACATGGCTATCCAAAGTTTCGCGCAAATCTTCGAACATCTGACGCAAGTTCAATAATATGAAGAAATACTTCGCGAATAAACGATCCTGTACTGAAAGCACAGCAAGTAATTACGAGGCAATGCCTAATTTCTTGAATGGTTCCGCACAAAACTCGCAATTCCCAAGCCTAGTTTTAGTCGTAGACCCAGGAACTTCGCACACATGTAATTAATCTCCTTGCCGCGAGCTAAACTGGTGATCGGGGGGAGGGTGCCTTTTTTTGTTTCGCCTACGACACGTGGTCTAAGGTGGTCCAAACATTCCAAAACCACTCCGAAAAGCAAAAAACAAAAGGCAAAACGAACAGTACGCCTCAAGCACAGCAAAACCGTTAAGTCCGGTATTCGTAAGGACTGATAGAAACGGTGCGCTACTGAAGTCTGACTCGAACAAAGAGCATGGGCTTCGGCCGGGGAATAAACTTCCGCGATTCAACAACTACTACGAAAACAACAACAAAACGTCTGTACGACAGCGGTACCTTAGCACGTTTTGGCCGAAATACGTCTGGCTGACGGGGTTCCTTAAGGGCACCGAAAGACTACTATTTTATATAGTCTAGCTCTGAGCGGAAATGTAGAGAACGTTCAGTCACTAAGCGGTCCTTGTGTTTGTGCCCTGAGTTATGTGGGATAGAGAAATAAAAAATGGGCGGTTTATGACAAATGAAGCGTGCGGCGGAGCTTGTTGCACTTGCATAGTATTTATTTGGGAGAGCAATACCTCTATTAATAATGCTGCTATTTCTGGGAATACTTGAAGCACTCTGAATAATTCGGGTGTTTGCACTGCTGGTGCATCCTGCTTGCAGTCGAGGCTCTGCACTGCTCACCATACATACCCGCATGAGCACAAAGGCGCGTCTGCCCGCATTAGGGTCACAACGCATGTTGTTTATAAAATTTGTTAAATAACAGCTGCGAGATTGAGGGTAAAGGTCAAAACTCATCTGTGCAAGCTGTGACACTTACTTCCATCGCGCCTCGTGCAGGAAACACCGGGGTTCTTTCCCAACGGCATGCGTGCGTGAGTATCGTACATCGAGTGCTTGCTTCTCAGTCTATCCTTAAAACGTTCCCCTTGTCCAATGTTTGCTCTAACAAAGCGTTGGTCAAGGAATATGTGCGCCGTGTAGCCGTTGTGCGATGCTGATATTCCCAGCAGCAATGGTCTCTACCGATAGTACTGGAGGGTATCACGCAAGATAGCACCAGGTTCCTGGACCCGGCTTCGAAACACTCAGTTGTTGGCGCTCCACACCCTATCCCCTCATCACATCAGCCATTTTCATGCCGAAAACAATCCTAGTAGGTCGGGGTAGGGAACTGCTATAGGGTATCGAAAAAAATAGAACATGATTCTTAGGAAGCAGCCAGGGATCTCTGGCCATCTATAAAAAAAATGTTCGCAAACACACACGGTTGTGTTCGTTGGGTTAAGCGCCCGTGTGTGTCTCGTGCACAGTATTTGGATGACTTGCTATTACGGGGGGCCATAGTTAACAGGACCAAATATTGTTAGTAAAAGTGGTTAAACATATAGGTTTTTATGTATATCATAGGTCCTGTTAACTATGGTCCCCCGTAATAGTAGTAGAAACCTTCATACGATGTCTACTGTATTGTAGCCCCCATGAACATAGAGTGCTGCCTACCGCCATAGACCACGTCTGAAACGGAACATCCGAGTGGGCTCGCTACGTATACTAGTGGGACCGCTAGGATTTTATTGGACGGTTCCTTCTCGGCAGAACAGTCCACAGTCCGGTTGGAAAGGTCGTTACACATCGGACAGATGACGACGTACAGCAACAGCATGATCATCTCTGATTATTCCAACCTGATACTATGTAACTGACATTCTCGTGCAAGGGCCTGCCTAATGCGGACAGATCTAACCCAGGAAACAGGTGGTAGACTACGTATGCAGATTCGTACAGCTTCCGCCCGGCAACGGTTGTACTGCAGTAGATCATACATCGGTCAGGGATACATATATCTGCTTTCTGAAAGATCTATAATAGATCGCGAATTTGGAGACCAGTGACTTTTCGTTTTGTCAAAGCTGGTATGGGTTTCGGCCCGAACGTACCCCCTACGTAGGTTGGCTCGATTAGCAATGGTTGCTGACGCGTGCTAAGACGTATGGGTGTAACACCTGTCGGCCGCCAGATTTCTGACTGACGGAGGAGCTCCTCACAGTAACGAAGTACCCGGTATTGCCCTGTGCATTTCCTTCAGTACCTTGTTATCGGGTTAAGCCTATCACCAGGTACATATTAGCTCAAAATGACAGTTTTGAGTTGAGGTATGGAGCATCCTCAAGCAAGGATCCTTTGAAATAGTCTGGTGCTCCCCTCATATCTTAGAATGCGTCACATTGGGCAGGCAGTTCCTCTAGGCCTGAGGAGCCCACGATCAGCCAGTAGCATTCGGACACAAAGATTCCTCCCCCTCCCTCCACCGCGACATGGCGTCGCGCTGGAGCTGAGAGGGTTCTATACGTCGCCGGGCTCGTCAAGGGCCGCCGCCTCCGGCCCGAAGCTCTCAAAGTCGTCGTCGCCATAGTATTCGTCCACCGACGCGCCGATACTGACTGATACAGGAGAGGGGGGGTTGCCATGTGCGGACGGTGGCGTAATATCACCAACAACAACAACACCAACATCAACACCAGCACCAATACCAACATCAACACCGCCAACGCTATCAACCCCACCACCAGCAACACCACCACCCCCACCACCGGAGGCAGCAAGAGGAGGATCAGGCGTGGTACTCTCCACCCCGCCAGATTGTGTTTCTTGTTCCCTCGGCACCGCTGAAGCTATCGTTTCTATAGCAAGAGCGGGTAATAGCACCGCGGTCTGGAGGTTGCTGACGTTAGCCCCCGGTAACGGCGAGGCTTCTGTAGACAGCGGCAGATGCGGCGGTTGGTGGCCGATGTTCACCGCAGCCCCGGCTCTGGTGGTTGTAGTGACCGTTGAACTCAAGGATAACGGTGCGTTCAAGAGCTCGTCCGTACCGCCGCTACTGACGGAGTTTGATTCCCCAAAAGCAGAACCCCGTGCACCTGGTGGCTTGACCGAGCCATTCTCACTCATGCCGCCGCCGTCGTCGTCGAGAAAGCTAAAGTCTAACCCGCCGCCATCGCTTGTCCCCGCCGACGGTGACGTATGTGACCCGCTTCCGCTATCAAGCGGAAACAGGAGATCGTGTATGTTGTCGAGCGTCCTCTCCCCCTTCTGAAAGCCAGTGCTGCCGCCGCCGACCCCCGATACTGCTGTTGTTTGGTCTTTCACCGCCGCCAGCACCGCTGCCGCTCCTGCTCTCTCTTTCGCACTCGAAACGGTTGAATCGGCTGGTGCTGATGCTGGTGGCGATGGTGATTCCTCCTTAGTCGCCATAGAGGAGCCACTTCGCGCAAGGCCAACACTTACACCCGCTGCTGCTGCTGCTGCTGCCGGTGCTGATGCTGATGCTGCTGCTGATGCTGATGATGCTGCTGATGCTGCTGTTGTCGTTGCTGTTGTTGTTGTTGTTGTGATTGCATCGATTTTATCACGGCCAGGACCGTCACCGGCGCTGCCGCCGCCTCTGCATACAAGAAGCCGTATCCCGAAGGTCGCGCGGCCACTCTTGACGGAACCTCGCCCCCCGCTGCTGCCACCGCCACTGAGAGCGCATGTCACCGGCAGCAACAGTCCCGGCGGAGATGTCGGGGAATACTGAACGTCAGCAGAGTCCTCGCTTGTCCCCACTGATGCATTCGAAGTCGACCGTAGTGCCTCCTGTAGGGTCGAGCGGGCCTCTTCCGGGGAGATGTTCCCGTTGGCTATCATCCACCCGAGGTCGTCCCATATTTCCACCTATTTCCGCGTTGGCAGGGGTCGCGATCACGATCGCGGGGTAGGGGTGGGGGTGAGGGTGGGAAAGGGTGTAGGTTGGTTGCGTGAGAGAGAACAGTGAGTAGTGGTGGTAGTGGTGGTCGTGGTGGTGGTCGTGGTGGCGGCGGCGATGGTGGTGGTGGCGGTGGTGGTGGTGGTGGTGGTGCGTCAGAAGAGTTTGCTGCTGGTCATGTATCCCACAACAGGTACCGAGGAAAATGGATCACCTCGTTTCGGGACCCCAGAGGGACAACGTGTCGACACTATAGAACAATTGCTAAATCGCATCTGCAACGTGAGACGCTATACGGGACGAGAGCATCACGGGCGATACTTGTACTTCTGCGTGTGCTTCCTATGGGTTCTGGACGATATCGCGCTCCCCTTCATGTGGTTGGACGTTATTCATGAGTCACACATTAACGATATCGCGTCTTAGAGCTTTCAACTTGGCTTCGAATTTGATCTGAGCCGTGCCGCCTCTTCTTTTCGTGTGCGTCGTCTTCGCGTTTCGACCTTACTTCGCCCCGTTGCGTGCACGTAATGCAATCGTTAGGACAACATACTCTACCAGCTAACTCTAGCAATAATGCTTTAACCACGACATACCTCAATGAAACACTTCGTATAACTCTATACCTCAACATTATAAAAAGCGTTAAATCAACGAAACGTTTCCAAGTGCCTAAACAAGAGTGTTTACCAGGTACTGGTACCTATTAGCACGCAAGACAACATGCGTGTAACTCGGATCCATTTCAAGACCGATTTCCTCAAAAACCGCAAGGGGGGGTGCACGAAACGATAACGGGGGGTATGGTGACTTTGTCGCCGACACCGATTCATAGGCGCGTCGCTCGGGTTTCAAACTATTTTTCCGTTGCCGAAATAACCAACCTGGACGAATTTCGGTGGGGGTTAGTTGTGGTATTGTGCTGCGTGCTGTATGGTACCGCAAAGTATCACAGCATTTACCTCGAAGCCCGTAGAGAGTAGGTCAACCTCTTCGATTTCCGTTATGGTGCAAGCTTGTCGCGGTGGCCACCGGCAGATCTCCCCAGGGCCGCCCGGTATGTCTGCGACGGGATCGGTTTTCGCGGTTCTTTTGGCCGCTCGGACGAGGAAGTAAGGGTCGGCCGTGCTCCCCTCCGCGGCAAACTCCACTCCCTGTCACAAGGACACCAAGAGTGCGCGACGTTTCAAAACGCACGCGTGGGTGAAAAAAGCACGAGTGTTAAAACCTATCGCGGTTCTGTACAGCAGCGCAGGTACATGGGGTGCAACTTTCACTCAGCTACACGATATGATAGTCTTGCCGTCGCTTTTTCTTTCTCAAAAAGATATTGTTCCGGGGCCTGTCTTGTAGCCATGAACTACGTGAAGTTGTGGCGATGAGGTCCCGCGAGAAGGACTAAACAACAACACATTGAGCGAAAACCTCCATTGTCGGCTGCTCGGAAATGGCAATGAGGATCGACGGTGCTCTCCGTTCCGGCAAACTTTCACCCCCTCGCAGCAGCAGCAGCAGCAGCGCGTAACGTTGGAAACCGGACACGCGCTCAAGCCCCCGATACAAACCGGACGCGACCCTCGGTACAAATCGGACGCGGTTCGACACCCGGTGCAAAGCAGACTCGGTGAGGCACCCGACACAAAGCGGGCGCGGGGCTGGGCTCCCGATACAGACCAGACGGGGTTTGGTAGTCCATACAAAGCGGACGTGGTTCGGAATACCGATTTTCGGCGCCCCGTTTCAAACCAGACGCGGTTTGACACCTCGGCACAAAGCCGGCGCCGCTCGGCACCAGATATGAATCAGACGCACAGTTGGGCACCCGGTACAATGCCGACGCGGGCCGGCATCCCTGTACAAGGTGGATGCCCTGTTCGACGCCAGGATTCAAAACGGACACAGTTCGGCACCCGCGATACCACGTGGGCGCGGTTCGGCACCCACGATTCAATGCGGACGCGCTGTTCGCCGCCCCGATAGTAACGCGGACGCGGTTCAGCCCTCCAATACAAAGCGGCCGCGCTGCTCGGCGTCAACATACAAAACGGACGCAGATCGCCAGTTCGCGACCCGCGATGTAAAGCGAACGAGCTGTCCGGCGTCCCGATACAAAGTGGGATCGGTTTGGAGCCCTACACAAAGCGGACGCGGTTCGGCACCCGATACAAAGCGAGCGCGGGCCCGCACCCGATAAAAAACGGACGCAGTTCGGCCCCCGAACGGACGCGGTTCGCCACCTGCGATACAACTCGGACCCTGTCCGGCAGGCGATACAAAGCAGACGCGGCTCGGCACCCGAAACAAAGCAACCGTGCGGTCAGACACCCACTACAAAACCCGGTTAAGCGGATTGGGGACTGATACCACCTGGATGTGGTTTGGCACCCGACACAAAGCCGGCGCGGTTCGGCACCCGGGATACAAAGCGAACGCACTGTACATAAACCCGACACAAAGCCAATGTGCTGCTCGGTGCCCCGATACTAAAGCGGACGCGGCTCGGCATCCTCTTACACGCCGGACGTGGTTAGGTACCCGATCCACAAGGCGGACGAGGTTCGGCACTGGCGATACAAAACAAACGTGCTGTTCGACACCTCGATAGCAAAGCGGACACGGTTCGGCACCCCGGTACAAAGCGGACGCGCTGCTCGGTGCCCTGATACAGAGCGGACGTGGATCTGCACTCGATACAGAACTGACGAGGTTTAAGACCCGACGCATATACATGAAACAATATATTAGTTGCAGTCATACCGATGTGATGTCGCGGGCGTTGATGCTGTCACACCAAACAGAAAAAAACAAACACGAATCAGCGGTGCTTCCCCCGCGGCGACGAATTCTGCTGCCTGCCACAACAAACATGACAGGAGACCCATAGCATGTTTTGTTGGGGCGTCGTCCGTGGCACCGTCAGACACCTCCTACCACTAAACTTAGAGTGCTGTAGTACACAGAGTGTACGCCCTCGTCGGTAACTGGTCTAGCATGCCCAAGCACAGCACGGTACGGCATAGCGCACACGTCACCCACCTCAACTGTGATGCCCTCCACGCTCAACGAGAACACCCCCGGCCTCGAGCATGGTTTCTCCGACGAACCACCGCCCACGCCCAGTCCCAGAGCTCCACCGTTGACCCTGCTCCCTCCGTGGCCCTCCGCCTGGTGAATCTCCGGAGAACCATTGCCCGTCGGGGCAACGCTGCGGCGGACATCAATTTCGCCTGTTTGTGAGGGAAGCGCTCCCAACACTACTGGACGAGTACCACCACCAACACCAACAACCCTACCAATACCGACACCGACACCAACACCAACACCGACACCACCACTACCACCACGACCGAGCTGTGCCGCCGCCCCCGCCCCCACCCTTGCCGCCGTCCCCACCCCCACCCCCGCCATCTCCACATTTGCTGACGTAATCTCTGACGAAGTAAGACCCGGCTCATTGCTGCCAAGGAAACTTCTAGATGGTAACAACGCTTGGCTCGGAGAGCTCGGAGAGGGTGGAGAGTTGGGTCCGTCTCTAAGCAGGGCACCCCAATCTCGGAGAGTTTTTACGAGTTTTTTTGCGACACCGTCGGGGTTGGGCCATTTGCCGGAACGGAGTTTGGAGGAGATGGTTTTAGAACGAATGATTCCGCCGGTTCGGGAGTTGGTAGCTACGCGTTGGGATCGCTGTCTCGCGTTGGTGTTGTTGTTTTCCCCGGCTTGGGCGAGCAGGCATGCTGTAACCTGTGATCGGGGAGGGGAAGAGGTAAGGGTTGTAAAACAGTGGGTGAGGGACCTGGTGGAAAATACTGCTATTTATTCCAAATGTTTAGGACACCAACAGCAACCACCAATAAACAGCAGCAACAATACCAAGAACCACGGAAACAAGACTGATGACGATGACAACAACAGCAACACAAACAGCAGCAACAGCAGCAGCAACGACAACAACAGCACAACAAAAACAGCAGCAACGACAACAACAACAGCAGCAACGACCTCAACCACAACAACAGCAACAGCAGCAACAACAACGACAAGAACAACAACAACAACACAACAACAACAACCACAACAACAGCAACAGCAGCAACAACAACAACAACGACAAGAACAACAACAACAACACAACAACAACGACAAGAACAACAACAACACAACAACACAACAACAACGACAATAACAACAACAACGACACAACAACAACAATAACAACAACAACGACAAGAACAACAACAACACAACAACACAACGACAACAACAACAGCACAACAACAGCACAACAACACAACAACACAACAACACAACAACAACAACAACAACAACAACAACAACAACAACAACAACAACAACAACAAATTAGTTCCACTACCCTTGGCATCACCCCCACCGCGGCTACCACACCGATGCCGGAAAAAAAAATAGTCGAAAACGCAACAACACACAACTCGAACTTAACCCCAAAAAACGTTTCTGAAGAAATGCAGACCACCACCAAATCGTCATCACGCCAACAGTCAAAGCTCCAGAACCATGACTTTTGAAGTGTGCGGGCGCGTACTAGGATAGAAGAAGCTCGTTCTTGGCTGAAACGTTGACTGAACAACCCGAAATCGTCGGAGTTCCGTCCTTGTGCTGCAATATTTGTTCGCTGTATAACAGGTACCTCTTATTAGGCCATGGGATAGTTCATCGGGTAGCGCTTGCACTTTTCTCCAAAATCAGTCATTTTAGGTGAGGAATCAGGCTCCTTAAGGTCATGTGAGGAACATTTCTCTGGAAAAAAAACATTGGTGCAACTCTACCGTAACTATGCGACTGCCCCTGACTCGAGGCAAAGCTATGTGTGTACCTGCACTTCAAACGCGCCGACTCGGCCGATCCCGCCGTCGGCTGCGCGTTCCGCTGTAGGCTTCGTCAAAACAAGCGACCTAGGTTGCCCCTCCTGACGACGGATCCCGCCGCTGGTTTGGCCATCTCCACCGCCCCCAGCAGCAGCAGCAGCAGCAGCAGCAGCAGCATACCTGCCGGACGGAGGCCGGCCCGCGGCCGCCAGGGCTCTCTCTACCGCTGTTCTTGTCGTCTCCGCCCGATGCCTTTCGTTGTGTAGATCAGCACAGGCATGTGGTCAAAAATTGTGAGTGGAAGGAACGTTTAATGAATATTACTCGAGATGAAGCAGAACGCGGTGAAAAACGAATGAACATCGAAACGAAACCAGACCCAGGGCCGGGGGGAGGCCAGTCCGCCCCTTCCAGGGCTCGCTCTACCTCGGTCCTCCTAGAGTCCGTCCGTTGCCGTCGTTTTTGAAAATAGGCGTCGATTGCATGGCGAATGAGGAACGGTGAAGAAGGGAAAGGGGTGACCAGGTTTTGGAAGGAGAGGATGGAAAGGGAACGGGAATTGAAGGAAATGAATGGAGCTGCATGATAATTGAAGGCCACGTGAGGGGTGAAACTTAATATCTCCAAATAAATTGCGCGTGAACCAAGTGGAACACTGGCTGAAAAACACTCCCAACGGAGGCCGGCCCGCCGCCGACCGGGCTCGCTCTATCGTGGTCATGGTGTGTTCCGCCCGTTGCCCTCAGTGCATAGGCATCGCATGAGGGTGTGTTCAAGAAGGAAGAGGTTTGGCAGTAGGTCAGGCAACACGAATGGGTGACAATTGACTGGAAAACGAATGAATCTTGGCTGATTGTTGAACGGATATTGAGTTCATCCAGAATGCAAATTCGAACGAAAACTGAATGGGAATTGAATAAAAGTTGAATGAGCGATAATATATATTTGAGCGATAATGCCATGAAATTCAGCGAGTTTTTTTTATGAAACTCGAACCGACAATGACATAAAAAGCGACCGAGAAGGAAAAATGACAATAACCTAAGGGTCGATCTTAACGAGGAGTGTTTTTCAGTTTTTTTCAGTATTTTCCCGGAATTTCGGTATTTTCCTATAGGAAAAACCCAAGAAATCCCGAAATTTCGGGAGAATACTAAAAAAAAACTGAAAAACAGCCCTCGTTAAGATCGACCCTAAAGTGACAGGAAGTTGACGAGCGTTGAAAAAGACTGGACGGAAGCTGAACGAAAAATGGAAGAAAGTTGAACGAAAGCTGACCAAAAAACTGGATGAAAGTCGAATGGCCTTTGAACAAAATCATTGAAGTAGGATTGAAAGAACCTTAAATGTACACTGAATGAAACTTGAATGAACATTGACTAGAAATTGAAGGACATATTGTTTCAAGCCGGCTGATAGTATACAATAAGAAACTCCTCCAAATTTCGTGGGCTAGACAGTCAAGAAAAGGGTGGACTGGTCAGAAACACTGCACAAACACTGAAACAGATAGAGTCCCCTAAATAATCAGCCAAGCGCACTATGTGGATCCCCTTTTTAGACCCATGCCAATGGAAATGCAACGTTCTCGTAAAAACTTTGAATTCCAAAGATGCCCGTCAGAATTTTTCAGGTACAGCTTGCTATGAGCATGTTTCTTGAAACGGAAGGCTCCAAAATTTTGAAAAAGCCCGAAAAAAAACAATTCTGGGGCCGATGTTGGGCCGAGATCGGCTTCAGAAAAACTCGGGCGGATGTTCGGTTCGAAGCGGCGAGATTCCGAGTCCTCGACAGACATCGATCGACAAAACCAACGACTGCGTCATGAATTCTGAACGGAGTGCGCTCATTAGGGGTTCCGACCCACCCTAGGGTCACCGTGTTCACACAATGGCCGGTGACATGTGACGGGCGCTGGCCAGACGTACGATGAAAACAATTAGCCGCTGGTGTGCACAAAGCAGACGACAAAATTTCTCGATCCGACTCGAATGGCGAAAAATAGGTAATTTTTTCCAGGTTTGGGAGGATACCGTGGAACGCCGCAGGCAAGCTCTCGCCTCCTAGACCACGGATCCACCTGATGTCTTCGACACCGTCATCTATGCTCGTTGGCCTCGCCCGTCACCAAGCGGGTTGGCTATGGGCTGAATGTATGTCGAGATTGAGCGTCTATTGTCGCACGAGCTGATTAGTATCAGCGTGTTGACAATTTGCAACCAGAAAAAACAAATTGCGCCGCCTGCAGCCGTCAGAAAAAAACAAAGATAAAAATCAAGCTATTTTCCCCTTTTTTCGCACAGCGGCGGTACGAGGGTATTTTCGGCTGTTTTTTTAAAGCAATCATTTTGAAAGAAAACTTTTTGACTTCGCGCTTCCATTGGCATAGGTCTTATGGTCCTATATTTCTCAGATTTATTTCAGGGCGGACCTGATTGTTTTATATAGACGTGTTTCATCAGTACTAGCATTCCACTCAACTTGCTACACAGCGCCTCTGGGATGTTCAGCGTTGGATGCACAGTCGCGTGTGGTACGCTTGGTCTAAATCCAAACGCATATTTTCCAACGCAACAGTATCGGTATAATGCCTACAAGTACCATGATTAAAACCGTGCTCTCGACAAAGCAGTCCACGTTGATCCGATTGGGTGGAAGATGTTACCAAAATCTACATACACAACAACATGGTATCCAGGTGGGTGTCGTCGCAGCGCTGGAATTCCGAGGCATCTTAGGGGGATCTTTTCCTTTTTCTTCTTCCTCCACCGCGCCCGCGCGCCTTGGCATCACCCGGGGGTGGGGCTACCCAGTGGCCTGCTCGAGGGCTCGTGCGCCTAGCGTCGGCGTAGAAACACGCCGACCCGTGAAAACGTCAGCATTGCTCATGCTCGCTCCAATGTGAAACGCTGTTTTCCTTTATAGGTGGTGTAGAGAACAACCTTATGCTGCTAGCAGTAGTGCGCCCGCATGTTGTTTGTTCTAGTAAAGACTTATTTCTGGCCAAAATCAGGTATACCTGGTTCGGTTTGGACCTAAAACAGGCACACACACAAAAAAAAACTTTGAAACACGCGCCTATTGGCCAGCCTCGCATCGTGCCCGTGTTAGGCTTGAAACTGGCCAGGTCCACCTAAATTTGTCTAATTTTAGTTTTTTGTTGTTTTCGTCTGATTTTGAGTCGACCAGAGGCTCTGCGTAATCCTGTGATCTCTCGTCGTATGCGGTCCCCGGCCCCCTCTCGTCGTATCCGGACATACATACATACATACATACATACATACATACATACATACATACATACATACATACATACATACATACATACATACATACATACATACATACATACATACATACATACATACATACATACATACATACATACATACATACATACATACATACATACATACATCTATACATACATACATACATACATACATACATACATACATACATACATACATACATACATACATACATACATACATACATACATACATACATACATACATACATACATACATACATACATACATACATACATACATACATACATACGTACTTACGCTAAATTAACTTTCCCTTCTCTGGGGTGTACGGCGTGCTTCAAGCATAAGGTGTACTGCTGTTGTTGAGATCGAACTAAAAAAATGTCGGGGGTTGTGGAGCGGGATATTATGCGTGAAAGGCACGTTTCGTAGGGGGGGGGTGTATATGAGCATGAGAGAGCGAGTCTGGTGGCGGCCGGGTCGCATTTTTCGGCGGTATGCGTTGTGCAAAGTCGAGTACAAATATGTAGCACAGCTGGTATGTGGCATGCTTCTGCCGCTCCTGCGGCTGCGCTGCGGCAGCTGCTGCCAACCTTCCGAGCAGTGTCTATCCCTTGGCGCAGTGCTGTCGCTTTCGTGGGCTCGACGTTTCTGTATTAAACCCATACTTACTACCAGGTAAACGGGCAAACGTGGAGCAGCGGCGGGTATCAGCGCGCCGCGGCGAAGACCCCCCAGTATAATATGTATTGTATTTATTCTCTCCTTCGCGAAATGTACTGACATCTCGTTTGCCTGGGTTTATTTTCGCCTCCCATCCCAGAGTTTTCGGAACGCGGAGAGATATTGGAACGCGGTCTACAGTAGATGTTTAGCCATGAGGCAACGCAACAACACCAGCAACGACCCCGGTGAGGCAACGAGGTGCCTGACGTCTAAAAATTGCACACCATGGTATCGGTACGTGATACACCCGCGAGGCAATACCGTGCAGCCCCAACATATCATGCGGAAGTACACGACAAGATGGGAAATAATGCGATCGATACAATGCGGTCGCAGTGTCGCGACATCTACAGTACCATGGCAGCCAGCCGCAATACACCCCGGGGAGGCGGAGGGAGGGGGTGGGGGGGGTACTCATTTGTTGCTTGCCTTAGTCATTTGATCATTGACCACGCATCCCTTTCGAGACGGAGCACCGAGGGGGGGGGCGGGGCTGGGGCGGGGGGGGGTTAGGAGAGATGCACTCGAGTGTGAGGGGTAGTCATTGTCATACATTAGCAGTATTATAGTCCTATGACCATAGACTCCTCGCATCCCTACAGCATCCCCACAGTGCCGAGAGGGAGCACGTCGGGGTTTCAGCGACCAGCGGGGAGGGGGGACTCATTACCATGCATGGCCGTAGTCGTATGGGGGGGGGGGGTGCAGTTGCAGGCCCTCACATATATGCGTCAGCGTTGTGGCTCAGCGACATGCGATGTCTCGCACACCCGGTACAGTGCTCCACAGTGACGACCACGTCTCCCGGCGCGAGGCCCGCCTCCTCGGGCCACCTGGTGCGTGCCGGCAGTTCCTCCAGCTTTCGACGTCCTTGTTGGGCCTTTCTCGACAGAACAAGGGAAGGGGGGGGGGGTGAGCACGCGCAAGTGAGCGATGCACAGCATATCGTGGCTCCTTCTCACGCATGCATAGAGGCTCATACGCGTCGGAGCGATGTAGATATACCGCAGATAGATCATCTACAGATGGATGGATCATCTAGCCCCTATAAGCCTACCGAATGTTTCATGATGTATGTGCAGGGTCAGTTTACATGGGACAGATCCAGCCAAAGAAACCTGCCCTGTAGACCGTGCAGGTTTCGGTGCGCCTCCCGAGCGGCAGCGTGGAGATAAAGGACAGGCCTTACCGCGCAAGATCTGCATCGTGAAGCGGGAATGATCTCTACTGTACATGATTCGCCCGAGCTGTGAAGCGAGACATGGCTATGTACGATGGAAGTGCACCTCTTTTTTTTTCTCGTGCTCTCTTCACCTGAAGAGCCCTATACTACTAACGGCTCTATTACGGGGGACCATGGTTAATAGGACCTATGGTATACATAAAAACCTATATATTTAACCATATTTACTATCAATATTTGGTCCTATTAACTATGGTCCCCCGTAATAGAAAGAAAGTGCAAACCCGATCGCTCAAGGTATGGCAGCGAATGACTTGTGAAAACGCAAATGGAGTTCCAACAATACCGGACAGGGTTCCTCGGGTAAGTCGCTCGGTCCCAGTACCGGTGACACTTACGCTTGGCCCGAAATTGCTGCATCTGTCTTAGCACGCGTCTAACAAAAACTGTTCAAAAAATGCTTAAAATGAGCAAAAAAAAAACAAATCCACATCTCTACAAAAAAAGGCAACAATCACCATACAAAACCAGTGGCACAGGAATTCCTGGCGAAGTTTCCGAAAAAACGGCTATATATCTACAATAGTGTTTTTTTCGCTACGTTTTTCTTCATGGACCCGCCCCCTGCCCCCCTGCCTGCCTGGGTCTCAAAATGGGTCTTACGGGGGACCATAGGAAATAGGACCAACTATTGTTAGTAAAATAGCAACATATATAGGTTTTTGTGTGTACCGCAGGTCCTATTTACTATGGTCCCTCGTGATAGTACTAAAGGCGGTGCCGCGTTTGTCTAGTTTACGTGCTGCCCAGTGGAGAAGACGCTCACGCCCGACGAACACACCCGCGCAGGCACAGCGAACGAACGCGCGCGCAAGCCACGAGCAGTGGCTTGTGCCCGTACCGGCATGGGAGGGCGCAGGCCGGTTTTTGGTTCCCGCACGCCGGGGAGGCCGTCCAGCGGAAGCTTGCCCTCCAGCAGCCGCGTCCGCTGCACCTGCGACCAGCGTTAGCTCTTCCGCGTCAGAAATATCAAGATGAGGCGATGTCAGATCATTCAGACCTTCATTCCATGATGTTCATATTTCGGGGGGGTATAGACGACAAACATCCCTGATTGGCAATACCCGTGCACCATGAGATTCATTGGTGAGCGGGTAAGAACTTTCTGTCTCCTAAAAACTTATTTCGTTTTTGGGGGTGAGAAACAGAGCTCCTCAACTTGGAGGGAACCAAATCCAGGAAAAAAACAGGGAGGGTAGTTATCTACATAACCAGTCATGTTAAGGCAACACATGTCAGCGGTACGTAACAAAAGGGAGATGGATAAGTACCAAAACTCTGATTTCCACCCCATTCACCGGTTAGACCTATGTCAATGGTACAGCGAAGTTCGAAAGTTTTTTTTCAAATATATGGCTTTGAAAAAAACAGCCGAAAAAAATCTTGTACAGCCGCTGTGGGAAAAAAAGAGAAAAAGTTTTCTTTTTAAATTTTTTTCCCCCCAACGGCTGCAGGCGGCGCAATTTGTTTTTTCTGGTTGGAAATTGTCAACACGGTGATAGAAACCAGCTCGTGCGACGATCGACGCTCGATCTCGACATAGACTCAGCCCACGGCCAACCCGCTCGGGATCTGGCAAGGCCAACGAATGTAGATGACGGCCTCGAAGATATCAGGTGGACCCATGGTCTAGGGGGCGAGAGCTTGCCGGCGGCGTCCTACGGTATCTTCCCAAACCTGAAAAAACTCTATTTTTTGCCATTCGAGACGGATGGAGAAGTTTTGTCTTCTGTTTTGGCAAACCAGCGGCCAAATGTTTTATTTTCATACGCCTGGTCAGCTCCCGCTACATGACACCGGCCATGGTGTGAAGACATTCACCCTAGGGTGGGTCGGAGCCCCTAACGAGCGCACTCCGTCAGAATTCATGACGCAATCGTTGGTTTTGTTGATCGATGTCTGTCGAGGACTCGGAATCTTGCCGCTTCGAACCAAAGATCGGCCTGAGTTTTTCTCAAGCCGATGTTGGGCCAACATCGGCCCCAGATTTGGTTTTTCCGGGCTTTCCCAAAAGTTAGGAACTTTTTTTTTTTTACGTGGCCCATAGGAGGCGTGTTCTGAAAAAAATTGGCGGGCATTTTTGAAATTCAAACTTTTTATTGAAACTTCGCTGTACCATTGGCATAGGTCTTAGGCAGCACCTTTTTTTATTCAGGTAACTATTACGGGGGACCATAGTAAATAGAATCACATCTTTGAGTAAAATTAGCGAATTATATAGATTTTTGTCTGTACCGTAGGTCCTATTTACTGTGGTCCCTTGTAATAGTACCCCTCGGAAAATGCTGGTGCATCCCCTCTCTACCGCAGCCTGCGCCTTTTGTCGGCTGTGGAACACCTTTCGGCTTTTTGTTGTTGGCGGTATTTAACACTCAGAGTGATGTTTAAGGCTCCTCCTTGTAACATTAACAGTACTTTGTGCGTACAGTATGGGGAACCGTCGAGAGTACATATCGTATGTTACGAGTGCCTATTATTGTTGGGTGTTTTTTCCATCCCATCTGTTATTTTCGCCGTTCTCGCTCCTCCTCCCTCCCACTCCTTACTCAGATCGAGGGTCACACAGCAGGTTCTTCCCGCCCCTCCTCTCCGCTACATTCGGTACGCGACTTGCATTCCTGTCGCGAGATGAGTTCAGCGCCGTCTTCCCTCGTCGACTAGGGTGTCGAATTTGCGCATTGCGACAGTTGCAACACCTCGTTTACCATGCACCATACCTCCTCGTGGAATCGCACGACCCCTCGCCTGACCGCCGCCGTGGGATACTCCAGGGGGTCGGTCGTGACCCCCGCTTCCCATACCCACCCCCGCCTGCTCTTCCGGCTGTCGACTGGGGAGGCCTCCAGGCCCCACGCGACTGCTTCCGGCATCTCGTCGCTGTCGTCGTCCTCGTTACCACCGTCCATGTTTTCGCTCACCGCCGGCGGTTTCTTCTGTAAAAAAGTGCGTGACGAGATAGAGATGGGGATGGGCGAACGGCGTGGAATCACGCCCCGAGAGATAGATAGATAGATACATAGATAGATAGATAGATAGGTAGATAGATATGTAGATAGATAGATAGATATATAGATAGATAGATAGATAGATAGGTAGATAGATATGTAGATAGATAGATAGATATATAGATAGATAGATAGATAGATAGATAGATAGATAGATAGATAGATAGATAGATAGATAGGTACATAGATAAATAGATAGATAGATAGATAGATATATAGGGGAGGGGGGGGGTGTACTCATTGTTATGCATGGCCGTAGTCGCATGGCCAGGAGGGGGGAGGGGCGTACTCATTTGTTGCTTTTATTAGTAATTTGGCCGTTGACCAAGCATCCCCTGCAAGGCGGAGCACAGGGGGGGGGTCTTCACAAAGTGCTACATATATACGCAACCCCTGTGTTTTCAAATTGTATACCCCACACGATTTGCGGGGGCAAACCTACCCTGGAGCTACTACCGTAGCAGGGTGAAAAAATCAGTTGGTAAGAACGCGCTCATACGTCGGGCAAGATCACTTTCAGAGGTACGTTTACCGTAGGCATTGACCTGCCCTTTTGAAACGCTGTGCAAGATCTGTGCGGTCTACTACGTAGATGCGAACCCAGGAAGCATGACCTTCTGTAGACTGTGCAAGTTATACACGACTCCCCCCGCCCAGAACAAAGAGCTTTTAGTTCATGAAGAGGTGGAGTATATACATATGCCCTGGAGTATCTATATCATGGGACGGGAACCAATTATATGCAAGCATCAAGAAACGTTCACGAGCAAGCATCATGGGACTCCGCCATGGGCAAGTCAGTACTACAGCGATCCTGGTAGAGCACGTCTAGCCGTAGAGCCGAGCGTGGTTGAGGGCGTACGTCGGCGCGCCCACCAAATCTCACAAACGATTTGCCGAGTGCCTGCTCATTGTTTGTCTCGTCCTCTTCGTCTTCGACCCAGAGAGAGAGAGAGACGCATTATCAACACCATGTTTTTTTTTCTGAGCGAAGCACACACGGGCACGCAAAAAAGCGGCGGCTCGAGCCAAAGCCTGTGGGACTAGCGGCGTCCCCCACAAAGGCCACATGCGCGGACACCTTCCGATACACACGCTCTACCCTTCTCCGCGAAGCGTGTCTCATGCGATCACCAAAAACCGTATTTGAGTAGCCTGAAACCTGTGCTTACCGTAGCTCCATGAGGTTGAAATCGTACTGCGCCCAGTTCTCTGGGTTTTCAAAAACGCGGGCGCAGCAGTAGTCTTAAGGGGGTTAGGTTCGTACCGTAGTAGTAGTAGTAGCAGTAGTCGTCGTAATAGTTTCGTCAGCGACGGTCGCCCCCCCGGTGAAACCCCTCGGGAGCTTCCTGCCCGAAAGCAGGTCCCACTTGCCCCGTGCCCCCCGGCGACGTCGGGGTCTGTTGCACTGGCTGCGCGTGGTGGGCAGGCAGCCGCGAGTGGACGCGGCGTAGTTGTAGTACCTTGTTTGGGGGCGCTGCGAGGCGGGCGGGCGGGTCGGCGGGCGGGCGGGCGGGCGGGCGGTGGATCGGAGTCGAAGGCGGTCCTACACAGTGCCCCGCGAGAATGCACCGCCCCCGACGGGTAAAGCTCCCTCGAATGTATACAAGGAAGAGGCGAGGCTTACTAAAACATTCAACATATTATACATACCACAGTCTGGGAAAAAAACGAAACAAGAAACAGTACTTACACGCAGTAGCGAGTAATAGGCATTTTCGGAAGTTTTAAGGTGCTTTTTTGGTTCACGAACAAAGTTTCGAGAGGACGTCGGGCCAGCCCAAACTTAATCCTTTCCCAAAGCTTAGTCTGAACTATTACGGCCCGAGCACGGCCGCGACGCAAGTATGCGTTTTTTTCCCAATATTTCCTGAAGCAAAATGTGCCTTAGTGCTAATATTGTTTTTGCATTTTTTTGCATTATTACTATTACGGGGGACCATAGTTAATAGGACCAAATATTCTTAGTAAAAGTGGTCAAATATATAGGTTTTTATGTACACCATAGGTCCTATTAACTATGGTCCCCCGAAATACCTGACAAGTGCACATATTTAGCACGTTGTTCAGTACTCGATCTGGTACGGCTGGTGGCCAGACCACGCATTCTAAAAGTTTTTTGTTCGATTGTCTGGGTTTACAGTATATTAGGTACCTGGTGTGTTTTGCTTCGCGCCGTGTAGGCTACCGAGGGTACGTCAACGGCGCATGAGCGCTCTCAATAAACGCTAGGTTGCGGAAGCGTGTTCGCTAACTCTCCCATACGCGCGGAGAGTGGGGGCGGGGGGCACTTATGTCATGCATGACCATAGTCGTATGATCATAGGCCCTCACATCCCTGCAATGCTGTGACGGAGCGCGTCGTGTTTTCAACGACCACGCCGACATTGCTTGCACCAAGCGCGAAGCGCCGAAAGGTGCTGCGCGAGTCGTATGAAAGATGAGCTGCATCCTACCGAAAACCGCTTGTGAGGTGGACTTGCAATGGATGATGGGTTTGAACGAGTTGCGGGGGGACGGGGGGGGTGCACTCGATATCATGCATTGCTGTAGTCGTATTGCCATGAGACCCTCGCATCCGAATGAATGCATGCCCTACAATGCCGGGACGGAGCGCGTCGGGTCTTCACCGACCAGACAGACATTGCTTGTACCAAGCGTGAAGCGCCGTGAGGTGTCCGGCAAGTCGTATGAAGGGTGAGCTGCGTCCTAGTAAAAACCGCTTGTGAGGCGGACTTGCATATGGATGAGAGCCTCAATCGTATAATTGAATTTCCGGTGTGGCGACTTCCAGAGACAGCAATGGGGGTACTATGTAACTGCCTCTTGGGTGCCTTACCACAAGCACTAACTCCCCTCGTGCAGAGTAGAGGGTCTCCATCCCGTACAAATGATATAACTCGATCACCAGCTGTCATTGACCGCCGAAATAAAATAAATTAAAAACGGCACTCTGGTTGTGTAGCTAAAGTAGTGAGCGGCATGCTTTGCAGGGTCGTTGCCACCTGACGCCAATCCAACCTATTTAAATATATAAAAAATTGGGGTTGCGGGGGCGGGTATGTTCACGTTGTTGAGATGGTCTTGTCGTCCCAGGCACACACCGCCCTCCTCCCGCTGGTGTTTATATCTCACCTGATGATGTTCGTGGCTGCGGCTGATGCTGCTGCCACCGCTGCTGCTGCTGCTGCTGCTGCTGCCAACACCGCTCCGCACACCGCTGCTATCGTCGGGACTGCAAACGATTTCCTCGATTCCATCACGCGGCTTTCTTTCAGCTGCTCCTTCTTCTCCTGAGCCCTGAAAACACGAACCATCACCGCGCCCCCCCCTTGACCGCCCTCGACCATTCCAATGGTCGCTATCGTCGCTTCGACCTTCTTCTTCGTTCAAGTCACCCGAGCTTAGCACTCCATCTTCCTCCTCGCCGGCCATGAACGGGCTGAACACTGAGCTGTTCGCGGCCCGACGGTCCCACCAGTCTGGCGCCACAGGGGTAAGCAGCAGCCTCGCCGGTGGGGCAGACTCGCCACGTGCCCGTAACGATGAAGCAGGAGCAGCAGCTCCGCGACCATCATCAGCGCTGCAGAGCTTCTTGTGCTGTCCGCCACTTGTTGGCAGCAGTGCGTCCCCAGCCTGCGGCGCGGAAAACGGGAAATTGGGATCGATATCGCGATCATCATCATCAACATCTGCTGCTGCTGTTGCGTTTCCTCGTTGCCTTGGTGTGGAGCACGAGGAACTGGTCTCAACACGCCAAACATTGGCTGCTGCTGCTGCTGCTGCTGCTGCTGCTGCTGCTGCTGCTGCTGCTGCTGCTGCTGTGGTAACTCTTACTTGCTGTCCCCCCGACACCTTCCTCCTGGATAGCGGTAGAAGTCGGTGGCGGTGCGCCTGCTGCGCCGCATTGCCACAGTTCGAGGCCGATCGCGCCCGGGGAAGAAGGCCTACGGACGATGCCAGTGCTGGTACCGATGACGATGCCGGGTTTGTTCCCAGCCCGATCCGACCGTGCGAAGGGCTCCGCAGGTACTTCCGCAACGGCAGCGGGAGGTCTGCACTGAAAATTCCTAGCTGTTCCACGCTAACCGCCCCGCCACTGTTAATAAAAGTGCTGTTGTGGTTGTTGTATCGTCGAGGTGCATTTCGGTGGCGTGACGGTGTAGGCGTGGGACTCGCGGAGGAGGGGCATCTTCTTGTCTGCTGCGATGATGTTGGCGCTCCGCGGTGGTGTCGTCGACGAGGGAATGGGTCTCCTTCGCCATGGTGGCCGACCTTCCTGGGGGTACGAGTACGAACTTCTTCCATCGGCGCCGAAGAAGTTGTTGCCAGCACCCTCGTTCTTTTGCTCCCCGGCCACCGAGAGGTGGGTTGTTGGACAGATCTGGTGCTGCTTGTACTACTACTCGTCGACACAGCAACGACAGCTCTCTTATCTTCTTCTACCTGTAGGATTGGTGGTGACGATATCATATCCTTTCTTTGCTCTGTCGGCCTGAGACCGGCTGCGGCTGCGACTGCGCCTCGACAGCTGCGAGCTCCATAGATGCGAAGCAAGTGGCGGAGCGCTGTTGCTGCACCTCCCCCGACATGGCTGGTGTGCCCTCTACGTTCGCAGTGTGTTCGCTCTGAGCTGCGATCGTTGCTTATATGTAGCCTGCTGAGCTGCTGAGTGCTGAGGCGGTGGATCTAACAACGCGTCGGCGCACCGAAACGGATATACGCGGCGTAATTAAAATGCTGTTTGCCATTTCAAGACTGAAAATCCGCAAGCCATTTGACGCAGACCGGCGAGGGAGAGAGGAGATAGGAGAGAGTGCCTGGCTGCTTGCTTACTTGCGTGCTCTTGACCCAAGTGGGTGCTCTTGACGATGAGACGAAGTCATCGCTTAACGATGATAAACGTGTCCCTTCTGCTGAGCATTGTGCGAGACGGGAACCACAAGGAGGGGGCATTACATGTAGAACCCCTACGCCAAGACAAGCTCTCCGACCACGTTGGAAACCCCATTTGCGTTATCATGTGTTCATGTGTTCGACCCTCTTGCACACGTCGTGTTTTTTTCTGTCAGCTCTGCGGCATGAGGCCTGCAGCCTGGGCCTTGCTGGTGGTGCAGCAGCAGCATGTGGGGCTGTCGTTCCACGTTAGTAGAAGGGTGCTGCCACCTCGGGTGGGCGTTCGCGACGGCGGCCCTTCGGGGCGGATAGGCCAGGTGATGCTCTGGGCAGTCGCAAGGTTCAAATAGCTGTTTTACCATATCCACCGCACCTCGATGTATGGGCCGTGCAGCTTGCAGCAGTAAAGCTCATACGAGTACAACCGGGCAGCAGCCAAACATAGCACTCCTGTCCTGTGTAGGGCCGCGAGGTCCTTGGGATTAATATATCTGATTCCCAGCGCCGAGGATGCATGTGTGGTGGTACTCGTACACGCCATCCATCGCAAGCGCTGCCCGTGCGCTCTTCTGGGTGGTGGTGTTCGGCATGGTGGGTGTGGCAAATCGGAGCTCCGCGAAACCACAGCCAGTGTGTGGTGTGTGGTTGCTGCGCCCAGTAGCACGTTTCGGGAACTAGCTATACCCCTGGTACTTGGTGCATACTGCTGTACTTGAAGCTAGAGCGGGGTGCTGTGAAAATTGGTCATCACGGCTATACTCGTGTACTTGCGGTGTACTTGTCGTGTACGATGTATAAATACGTGAGCGTGATTTAATTTAAATCACGACTACGGGGACATTTAGGGGCCATCCCCGGATTCTAGGCCTTGCGTTTCGGGTTGGGGTTCGGTCTGAGTTGGGGGTGTACGAAGCATGTATCAGGGGGTATACTTGGGGTTCGAGTTACGGTTGTACGTGAAGTTGGAGTCGGGTGCTCTGGCAACTGATAATCGTATGCCAAATGTGCACCAGATGTGTGCCAGGCGAGATTTACTGCTGTAGAGCACCACGAAGTATGATGCAAGTATAAATGACATGGGTATTCAGGCAGTACGAGTACTCGTAGTCGTACGGTGTACATGCTATTAATAGAGTTCACACCTCCTTCGACACGCACACACATGATTAACATTGATTTAAAAAAAGAGACGACGATGAGTGACTATTAGTATTAACCCTTATGCACTGGTCGATTGGGTTGGAGTTAGGGTTACTGATAGTGATACAGCAGTATTAATAGTGGGATAACCGACTCGACCCTTTTTAGACTGCAGTCCCGTTGTGGGGACAAACCGCTCAAATTCCAAGTAGAGTGTCCCCAAAACGGGACTGCGCTCCTAAAAACCCTTGGAACAGGCCAGTCTTACCTTTCTTATTCCCATAGCGCTCCTGTCCCAGATTGTGTCTCATACAGGCTTTATTCAGTATATAGGCGTGACAAGTCGAGACAAAACAAGCCGATTTTGACCGATTTCGGCTCCGTATTCTCCTGACTCGGAGGCTCTTCGATCAATCGGATAACCCCATTCCATTCGTATCGTACCTGCAGCACTGACCCTCGACCATGGTCGTCGAACAACCTCCTCATCCGCCCTGCACTCGTAGGAGCCATCCCCGGATCTGATGTTTTTTTGTGTGTGTTTTAGGGTCGGAGTTGGGATTACGGCACCACGGGGGTTGGGGTTAAGGTCACGTCTAGTTGCCGGTCTCGGTCTCCCTCCTAAACTTCTGTGTGATCAATCCCCATGCTCGGAAAACAAAACACCGTCTTTTTTTCGCAGCGGGCGGTTTCACGCCCCGCGAACGTTTTCGGAAAATTCCCGTGGACCGCGGCGGCGCCTGCTGCCTCAGAGGCGGCGACGGTGGCGGCGGCGGTGGCGGCGTCGGCGAGGGGCAAGAAGACGCGAGTCGGGCCCCTCCGGGTGTGGTCCGAGGACGATGACGGGTGGGATGGGTCGGGAGGGTCGGGGGGTTCTGAGGACTCCGAGTTTTCTTTCTTTTCCTCGCGGGGGGAAGACGAGGTGAGACTTTGTTATGTGTTAGGGGGGGGAGAGGGGGGGGGGAGGGGGGGCGGGGAGGAGTGGGAGGTGGGAGGGGGAGGGACGGAGGGGCGGGGGGACAGGCAGGGGGGTGGGAAAAGAAGGGGGCGCGCAGAGGGGAGGGGAGGGGAAGCGGGGAATGGTAGGGATTGGGGGAGGATGAAAATGAAGCGTGGTGGGAGGGGAGGGGGGTGTGCTCGATATCATGCATGGCCGTAGTCGTATGACCATGAGACCCTCGCGCATCCCTGAGATGCCGGGACGGGGCACGTGGGATTTTCATCGACCAGGCGGGGGGGTTGGGGGGGTTGGGGGGGTTGGGGATGGGGAGAATCGAGTGTGTCAGAGGGGGTGCAGGGGTTGCTGCTGCTGCTGTTGCTGTTATGAATAAGAATGTTTCACACCGCGCTTAACCCCTTTAGAACCGCAGTCCCGTTTTGGGGACAAACTACTTGAAATTCGAGTGGTTTGTCCCCAACTCGGGACTGCGGTTCTAAAACGAGAATATAATAACGATCACAAACACCTCGACCCTGCCCCCCCTCCCCCCTTCCCCCCTATTTTATACAGGTTGGGATGGCGTCGGTTGGCAACGATACTGTAAAACATGCCGCTCACTACGTGAGCTAGACAACCAGGGTACCGTTTTTTTTTGTTTTTTGGCGGTCGCCCACAGCTGGTTGTCAAGTTAGATTATTTGTGCGAGGTAAAGGACCTTTACTCCGCACCATTGGGAATGATCGTATCACGTAGTGTTCAAGGTAAGGTGCTTAAGAGGCAGTTACATAGTACTCCCATCGCTGTCTCTGGAAACGCCTACACCGGAAATTAAATCAACTCATTGAAGCTGTCGTCCATATGCAAGTCCGCCTCACAAGCGGTTCTTAGTATCAATAGGATGCAGCTCACCCTTCATGCGACTCGCCGGACACCTCACGGCGCTTCGCGCTTGGTGCAGGCAATGTCTTCCTGGTCGGTGAAAACCCGACATGCTCCGTCCCGGCATTGTAGGGATGCGAAGGTCGATGGTCATACGACTACGGCCATGCATGAGATCGAGTACATATCTCCTATCGAGTACACCCCCCCCCCCCCCTGCCCCCCCCCCAACCCCGCCTTTACGTTTTTCCGAACTCCGTAATTTAAGGACGGTGGAGAAGAAGACCACGACGACGACGTCGACGGGAACTACAACTTCGACGAACTCGGCCTATCCTCCGGAAGCAGCGCCGGTGGCAGTGGTGGGGTGGACGTGGAGGGTAGCTGGCTGCTCGGGGATCAACCGTCTTCCTTGGCGGACATCATCAGCGCTGACCGCGACGATGCCGTAGCGGCGCCGTTGGGCCTCGGGCCTATCGACTTGGGCTTGGGGGGGGGCGTCGAGGAGGGGGGGGCGGACGTTGACGGTGTTGACCTGGACCTCGACATGGAGGCGGATCTGGTCATCGATCCCTTCGCCTTGGCTGAGCTCGGACACGTGGTGAGCGTTGCCGTGCGGAGGGGGCGTGCCGAGGAAGGGTGTTGAGGGGGGGGGGAGGGGCTGGTGTTGGGGTGAATGTGTATGTTTTTTAGCTGTGTCGTGACGCGTACGGGGGAGGCGTGGGTGAGTTGGGAGGGGGGGGGGGGGGGTGGGGACTCATTTGTTGCTTGCCTTAGTCATGGTCATTGACCACGCATCGCATCCCTTTCGAGTTGGGAAAAGGGGCGTGGGGGGCGGGGGGGGGGGGGTTGGGGCTTGAGCAAGTGTAAGCTTTTTATCTGTATGACGAGGAGTAATGTGGTAGCGGTGTCCTCTTTTTTTTGTAACCCATGAGCGAATCTTGATTGACCCTCTGCCGGCTCGATCGCGTGTCTGTGAACGTCCCTGCTGGGGGGGTGGGGACTGGAACAACACCCATCCTATCGATGACGCCATCCCTAACTCTATCCCTGCCCCTGACCCCATCTCCAACCATAGCCCAAAGCTAGCCCTAACCCCACATATCCTTACCCTGACCATACTCGCTAAGGTCGACGCCGCCGAGGACGAGACCGACTGGGACCCGGTCGCCAGGGAGAAGGAAAAAAAAGCCGCCTCAACAGCCGCGGCTAACGCTAAGCGCGCGCTTAAAAAACGCGGCGGCGGCGCCGCCGCATCCTCCTCCTCCTCCTCCTCCTCCTCGAAAACAGCAACCAAAAGAAAAACAACAAAGAAATCGACGCAAGCCGCTGCTCCTGCTGCTGATAGTGCTTCTGCCGCCGCGGGTGGGGTGGCAGCGGCGGGTGCGACGGACGAATCAGAGCAGGGAGGCAAGAATGGGAGGGTGGGGGGTGCGCCGGCAGCAGCGAAGAGTAGGAAGGTCAAGAAGGAGGCGGCCACGACAGAGGTACAGGTAGAAGCGGCGGCGGCGGCGGCAGCGGAGGCGGAGGCGGAGGCGGCAGCGGTAGCGTTGGCGGCGGCGGCTGAGGAGGAGGAGGCCGAGGCCGAGGCTGGGGCGTCGAGGGCGGAGGCTGCTGCGTTTGCCAGGGTTGCCGCGGAGGAGAACAAGAAGCGGATGCTGCTGCTAGAGGAGGAGGAGGAGGAGGAGGAGCAGGGGGGGGAGGAAGAGGAGGAGGAGGAGGAGCAGGGAGAGGAAGAGGGGAAGGAGGAGGAGGAGGAAGAGGAAGAGGAAGAGGAATCACCATCCGCCGAGTTTAAGCTCGTCGCCGTGGAAGAAGATGAAGATTACGACGACAGCGGGTTGGAGGATGGAGATGAGGTGATGGCAGTAGTGATAGTGGCAGTAGGAGCGGTAAGAGGGTTCGGGGTGCAATGAGCTTGCTGGCGGCGAGTGGTGGAGGATAAGGGAGTGGGTGGGGTGGAGGGAAGGGAAGGTTAGACGGTGGGAGGGAGGGGGGAGGAGTGCTCATTGCAATACATGGCCGTAATCGTATGACCAATGACCATAGGCCCTCGCATCCTTACAATGCCGGGACAGAGACGTGGGGGTAGGGGGGGGTGCCAGGAAGGATATTTGGAGGTGGCGGCTTCATACGTTTTGTTTGAGTTTTTTATTTGTCACACACGTGATCTTGTTTCGGCGGGCCCGAGTGTTTCTTGTGTGTTTGTTGTCTTCTTTTATTTTCTACCGTGTTTCGTGTTTCACATCCTCCGGCAGAGATTATCCCCCTTCATGATCTAGATATTTCCAGGCAGATAGGTCGTCTGTATGATCTGTATGATCTCGTAGCTCATGCTTCCGGGCAGGACTGGCATTTTCCGCATGATCTAGGATAGCACACGTTTCTTATTCCACGTGATGCTAGCACGTGTTGCCTGGGTTGGAGATGTGCTCACAACGGCGGGAGGCGAGGAACTAAATGATCTACAGATAGATAGATCATGATCTATATGATCTGTGTCCGAGGTTTGAAAACGTTTTTCCTCCTTCGCTCACCACCTTGTCGCATTTTCCCCCATTGACATTCTCCCGTATCCTGCCACATTGAAAAATTCACTACCGTGCTCGAAAAACAGGGGATGGCCGCGGTAAATCCCCGACCTGTTGGTTCGGAGGAGGCGAGCGGAGGGCGGGGAGGGGGGGTGGGGGGGCTGGAGGGGCTGACGAAGGATGAGGTGAGCGCCTAGAAGAAAAAAATGCTGGATGAAGAGGGGAAAAGGGCAACAATTGTTGACGCGGTATGGTCCAATGGTGCAGTGCTGGTGCAGGTAGGCATCTTGAACTTTTTTGTCTTGAAGATTTGAGCTACTCTTTCAGGTACTAGCAGTAAGGCGTGATTATCTGAGATTCTTAGTCAAATATGCATCCGATTCGTCTCCCCTAAATCAGAAGATTGAATATTTACCCCCCACTTCCTATTACTCGGCTGTATTGTCCTCCGGACTCCCGAATTTCGTGTTTTTTATTCGATAATGCAGCACGCTATCTGAAACTCTGAGCCGACTACCTTGTATGCACCAATTCCGTCTCCCCGATTCCAGAAAACATATCAACCCCCCTCCCCCCCTGGTTACTATTACTCAGTTGTGTTTTTGTCCTACGGACTTCGAAATTTTCTATTTTTTATTTCTAGACATGCTCGGCAGTCATTTTTTGCTAAATGAAGTTTTTAAACATAGCGGGACATGAACGACCGGGGATGTGGTCTTGAAAAGCCGCATGCTCGAGTAGTTGGTTTTCACCGTGTGCACAACCGGGATCGGAGAGAGGTAGAAATAGTGGAGGTACTCGTGATGGACTGGTTGAGTATCAGGAAGGAAGGCGAGCAAAAGGAGTTATAAATCGGCAGGCGTTCTGTCGGAAAGAGGGGGTTTTCTGGTTAACAAAGTATTTCCTTTTTTTTTGCCTTTTTTTTTGTGAGGTTCTGGTTTTTGGCCACACGCTTAAGTAGTGGCCCCTTTCGTCATCGTAGTCGCGTAAACGCCTCCGACCGCCAGAAACTCCGATAGAAACGGAACTTTTAAGCCATATATAGGGGAGACCAGACCGTTTTCGCTGTGGAGGAACGAACGACAAGACAGGAACAACCGCCAATGCACTCATGTTGGCGACTGGAACAAATGTCCCCACGCGCGAATTTTCCCAGCGACAACTAACACTACACTTTATTTTATGGCGAAAGCCAAAAAAACGGTGTACGTGCTACTACGGTATGTATTTTTTATCCTCCATGTAGGCATACTATGTATTGCCCTCAGGGAGAGGGCTTCTTGGCCCTCCCTCTGATTGGCCGGCACCCGATCGCACCTATTACGGGGAACCATAGTAAATAGGACCAAGTATTGTTAGTGAAAATAGGTAAATATATAGTTTTTTGTGTGTACCGTAGGTCCTGTTTAATGTGGTCCCCCGTAATGGTGTCGGCTGAGAGTGTCAATCAAGGTGAACCTCTTTTGTGTCTACTCGAGTTGGGCTTCCATCTTCTTTTTTTTTCGGCATCAGTTCGTCGATATTTGATGGCGCGCACTCGACACTCCTTCCGGAGAAAACCGAACTGCGGTCACGTAGCCGTCGGAACTAGGTGGCCCGAGCTGCCTCGAATTAAAAAGAAGGGAAAAAAAAAAAACACGAGCAGATTGCCCAAACCACCTTCTTTTGGGGGTGGTGCATTGTTACACAGAACACCGCACACTCGTCGTGAGCCCGATAAGAAATTGGCCTGTTGGCTAGAAGAGTATTGTTCGCCCCAAAAATGCCCTTTGAATGCAAAAAGGTTGGGTCACTTATAGGTCACAATTGAAGCCAAATATGGTCGAGCCGAAACAGAGAGGTGCATCTGGAGCCTTTCAACCAACACCGTCGATGCGCTTGGGCGCCGGCCAATCAGAGGGAAGCCCGGGAAGTTTTTCCCCCGGTGCAAAATGTAGTGAACCTATAAATGGCTCTAAAGGCAGACTCATACGTAGGTACACCTATTATTGGCATTTGCCCTCATAGTTCGCATCTCTTTCTCCGATCTATATTAGATTGATGTTCTAGTATAATTATCTAATTGTGTTTGTATCCCCCTCCCCCCCTCCCCCCACGCGTTCCTGCCTTTTGCCTACACGGTTGGAAACCCCGTCTCGACGATCAGGTAGAACAAAAATTGATCAGCGCTGGTCTCCTGCGCCAGGACGGTGTTGAGCTCGAGGAAGACGAAGCTAGGGCGGGCGGAGGCGTGTTCAACGAGGTGGAGGTTTCCGATGGGGAAGAGGCGTGCGAGATCTTGATGGAGCGGCTCGGCTTCGACGAGGTCAGTTTTTTTTCACCTCCCCCTCCAGAGGCCCGAGGCCTTGACAAGGCTGATTGACTCGCCTGTGTTTTCTTGTTCGGTTGCTCTTTTTTTGGAGAGGGCGGGGGCGTATTTGGCTAAGTGGAGGCTTCCGGCGGGGAGGATGCGTGCGAGATCTTGGTAGAGCGGCTCAGCTTCGGTGGCGTACGTTTTTACCCGCCAGATCTTTGTTTTACGTGGGGGGGAAGGGGTTTCCCCTCCAGAGGCCGGAGGCGTTGATGATAAGTTTTCCGGGCCGAAATAATATGTTTTGCTCTTGTTGGTGTTACAGAGAAGGCGAAGGCGTGCTCAGCGATGGGAAGGAGGCGTGCGAAATGTTGATGCGGTGGCTTGACGTCGATGGGGACAGTTTTTCTCCACCGGATCTTTAGTTTTTTGTATTGTTTCTGCTGAATCTTCATCGGCTATGAGTTCGGCCAAACTGGTTGCTGCTTGGATCGTTGGTTGGTGGATGGTGGTGGTGGTGGTGGTGGTGGTGGCGGGGGTGATGTTGACAGTGGAGATGATGGTGGTGGCGGTGGTGTCGGTGCCATTTTTGGCGAATCCTTGAAATAGGAGAATTGCGGCGGCGGCGGCGGCAAGGCGGCGCTGCCTTCGGCAACTTTCTCTGGCGCGCGAGCGTGCAACGACCGATCTTCGACACCCACCTCTGACCCGCCCCCCCCTGCCCAAACTTGAACAACACCAACTTTGGTTGCTGGCATACACTCGGTACATTGGTCTCTCTCTCTCTCCCTCTCTCTCTCTCTCTCTCTCTCTCTCTCTCTCTCTCTCTCTCTCTCTCTCTCTCTCTCTCGTGTGTGCAACGGCCTATCTTCGACACGCACCCTCTCCCTCCCTCCCTCCCTCCCTCCCTCCCATCCGCCCCTTCCCCTCTTCCCCCCTCCCTCACCTCCTCTTGTCCCCTCCATACCCTTCCCTTCCTCCCTGCTATGAACCTCAGGAAGGCATTGCCCATCTGGTTGCGCACTACCCCCCCCTAAGGGGGGAGCTGTGGTACAGGAGGGAACCGACGCCGGCTTCGAAGATCGGAAAGAAAATTCTCGACGTTTACTTTTTGGAGGACACCCTCCCGGACCTTCTTGACTTGCTGCTGGGGAAGGAGGACGAGGGAGGGGTCGGCCTCAGGCCCGAGCAGGTAAAGGGGGAGGAAGTAGACAGGGTTGGGGGGGTGGGGTGGGGTGGGAGGGGTGTACTCATTTTCATGCATGGCTGTGGTCGTGTGACCATAGACCCTCGCATTCCCACAATGCCGGGACGGAGCACCTCGGGTTTTCACCGACCAGGCAGACATTGCGTGCTTGCTTGCTTGCTTGCTTGCTTGCTTGCTTGCTTTCTTGCTTGCTTGCTTGCTTGCTTGCTTGCTTGCTTGCTTGCTTGCTTGCTTGCTTGCTTGCTTGCTTGCTTGCTTGCTTGCTTGCTTGCTTGCTTGCTTGCTTGCTTGCTTGCTTGCTTGCTTGCTTGCTTGCTTGCTTGCTTGCTTGCTTGCTTGCTTGCTTGCTTGCTTGCTTGCTTGCTTGCTTGCTTGCTTGCTTGCTTGCTTGCTTGCTTGCTTGCTTGCTTGCTTGCTTGCTTGCTTGCTTGCTTGCTTGCTTGCTTGCTTGCTTGCTTGCTTGCTTGCTTGCTTGCTTGCTTGCTTGCTTGCTTGCTTGCTTGCTTGCTTGCTTGCTTGCTTGCTTGCTTGCTTGCTTGCTTGCTTGCTTGCTTGCTTGCTTGCTTGCTTGCTTGCTTGCTTGCTTGCTTGCTTGCTTGCTTGCTTGCTTGCTTGCTTGCTTGCTTGCTTGCTTGCTTGCGTGCTTGCCGGCTTGCTTGCTTGCCGGCTTGCTTGCTTGCTTGCTTGCTTGCGTGCTTGCCGGCTTGCTTGCTTGCTTGCTTGCTTGCTTGCTTGCTTGCTTGCTTGCTTGCTTGCTTGCTTGCTTGCTTGCTTGCTTGCTTGCTTGCTTGCTTGCTTGCTTGCTTGCTTGCTTGCTTGCCGGCTTGCTTGCTTGCTTGCTTGCTTGCTTGCACCAAGCGCGAAGCGAAACGTGAAGTGTCTGTGCTAGTCGCATGAAGGGCGAGCTGCATCCTACTAAGAACCGCTTTATGTGGAAATTGCTGACGTATGGATGACAGCATCGATGAGGGCCGGGCAAGAGCCTGCTATTTGACATTGATTGCCACTAGGGAGGAAGCAGGAAAAGTAAGGGAAAATCTGATAAATGGATGGAAGATATTAAATTGTATGTGGTACGCCAGCTCTAAATACCCCCGCTCACCAAGCCTACCCTCCGTAGAACATACCCCCCCCCCCCCCTTGCCGTTGCTGTCATTCTGAAAGGAAATTTACTCAATGAAGCTGTCACCCATATGCAAGTCCGCCTCACAAGCTGTTCTTATTACGGGGGGGCATATTAAATAGGACCTACGGTACACACAAAAAACTATATATTTAACTATTTTTACCAACAGCATTTGGCCCTATTTACTATGGTCCCCCGTAAGAGTAGGATGCAGCTCACCCTTCATGCGACTCGCCGGACACCTCACGTCGCTTCGCGCTTGGTGCAAGCAAGCAATGTGTGCCTGGTCGGTGAAAACCCGACATGCTCCGTCCCGGTATTGTGGGGATGCGAGAGTCTATGGCCATACGACTACGGCCATACATGAGATCGAGTACATCTCTCCTATCGAGTACACCCCCCCCCCCCCCCCCCCGACCCCCCTTCCGCCTACGCTTCTGTTTGATTTGTTTGTTTTGATGTTGTGTAGACCATACGCCGGGTGCGTTAATGGCACGCATTTTTGTTTTTATGCGGAGCGCAACAGCAGCAGAACGTGAGTGTTTTTTTTTCCTTTTTTTCTCTGCCTATTTTTAATTTCTTGGTTTACTTTCAACCGAAATTTCAATCCAGCTGTTTTGCAATGAGGACTAAGGGTAGCAACTGATTTTAGCATGCGTTAATGATATATGTCTTTGTTTTTACTAATTATTTTCTTTTTTTTTCATCATGTTTCACTTTAGCATCATCTTCTTGTAATTGTCATGTGTTGTCGAATTCGCTCCTTCGTTCTCGTTGCTGCTGTTTTCTTCCTTCTTCTTCCGTGCAAAGGTGCGGACCATGCTCACGTGTACGCCGTCGCTCGCGGGCGTGGAGGCGGGCGATGCGAGAGAAGTCACCGGCTATTTGCGGTCCCAACTCGGACTGGACGGGGGCGGGCAGCTTGCGTCTACCCTCGAGGCATGCCCGCCTATGCTGATGTACCACGCTTGGGATAACCTCAGAAAAAAGGTAGGAGAAGGGGCGGGGTGGTCGGTCGGTCGGTCGTTGGGGGGTCTGGATGGGGTGGAGTGAGGGTGGGTTTATTGTTGCTCTTGTTGTTGGTGCTGCTTCTCTTGTCGTCGTTGTTATTGTTGTTGTTGTTGCTGTTGCTGCCGCTGCTGCTGCGGCTGCTGTAGTTGTTGTTGTTGTTGTTGTTGCTGTTGCTGCTGCTGCTGCTGCGGCTGCTGTTGTTGCTGTTGTCGTATCTATCGTCGCTGCTGTTGCTGGGTGGCTGCTGTTGGTGTTGTTTGTTATTGTTGTGGGCGCCGCTGCTGCTGCTGCTGCTGCTGCTGCTGCTGCTGCTGCTGCTGATTGTTCATTCTTACTTTCCATTCTTGTTTTTATGTGGGGATACAGGTGCGCTACTATTGCGAGACGCTGGACTGGTCAAACGAAGACGTCTGCTCGATGCTCACCGCATTCCCCAACTTCCTGTCCATCAAGATGGAAAACGACGTCATCGAAGTCATCGAGTATCTCAGGTAAATTTTATCGGGAGCAAGGTGGCGGGAGGTTGAGGAATTAGGGGGAGCATTGGAAGGCAAACCTGACAGGGTCGGGAGGAATATAGGCATAGAGGAGAAGGCGTAAGCGGGGGGGGGGGCTTGCTCCTTTGTTGTTTCCCTTGATTATCCGCTCGTTGACCACGGAGCGAGGGGGGGGGGGGGCGGGGGAGGAGTACTCGATAGGAGAGATGTACTCGATCTCATGCGTTGGCCGTAGTCGTATGACCATAGACCCTCGCATCCCTACAATGCCGGGACGGAGCATGTCGGGTTTTCACCGACCAGGCAGACATTGCTTGCACCAAGCGCGAAGCGACGTGAGGTGTCCGGCGAGTCGCGTGAACGGTGAGCTGCATCCTACCTAAGAACCGCTTGTGAGGCGGACTTGCATATGGATGACAGCCTAATGAGTTGATTTAATTTCTCCGGTGTAGCCGCTCCCAGAGACAGCCATAGGACTACTATATAACTGCCTCGTGGGTGTCTTACCTTGAACACTACGTGATTCGATCAACTCGCTTGTGCGGAGTAAATATCATTTACCTCGCACAAATGATCTAACTCGACGACCAGGTGTGGGCGACCGCCAAAAAAACAAAAGACGGTACCCTGGTTGTCTAGCTCACGTAGTGATCGGCATGTTTTGCAGTGTCGTTGCCAACCGACACCAACCCAACCTATATATAATAGGGGGGGGGGGGCGTACTCATTTGTTGCTTGCTTTGGTAATTCGACCATTGACCACGCATCCCTTTCCAGACGAGGGGGGGGGGGGGGGCGTACTCATTTGTTGCGTGCCTTAGTCATATCACCATCTACCACTCACCCCTTTCGAGACGGAGCACCGTTCCTACTCCTAATAGAGACACCTCCGACAATTGGGCGCTCATTACCTTGTTTCCGTAAATTAGATAGAAACGCTTTGCTCTAGTCTCGACCCCTTCCTGTTCGGCCGCCCGTGGCCACCATCTATCTCCTAGGATAGCGATCGTTCTCTCGCTGCTATCCAGTGTAACAAACTCCTCCAATGCCACATTCGTCTATTTCCGACATCTCCTCTTCTAATGCATCCCGTTCCTCCTTGTGTATTTCACTTTCTCCTACTCTGTGAGTTCTACCCTCTATCGCTTTGCTACACAGGCGCACATGTGCCTCTATCCCCTCCTCCTCCTGAGACGGGGTGCGACGGAAGCTAGGATAGTCGAGGTTCCTCACACATCGGCGCTGCATAACCGCTGCATCACCCCAAAAACGATTTTTTAAGGGGAAAAAAAAAAATGCGCTCAAAACTGGACGAGCAGTTAATCCCCTTGGCCTTAACCCCTTTAGAACCGCAGTCCCGTTTTGGGGACAAACTACTTGAAATTTGAGTGGTTTGTCCCCCAATTGGGACTGCGGTTCTAAAAGGGTTAAGGCTTCCATCGAGAACTACTATTGAAAAAAAAGCAAACGATGGCCTTGAGGCTATTCGTTAGTTGCTCAGGCGAGAAGCCCCTCACCAGGCAGAGACAATTTGCCCTGCAAGGCAAAAAGTGCTATACACC
Organism: Nereocystis luetkeana; assembly: GCA_031213475.1. NCBI lineage: Eukaryota > Phaeophyceae > Laminariales > Laminariaceae > Nereocystis > Nereocystis luetkeana. Next base: position 7,219,495 of record JARUPZ010000014.1, on the reverse strand, counting down.
CCTCTATCTTAGCAACCATGGTTGAAAAAGTGCTGCTAATCGAGGGGCAGAGTGATTCAGAGGGAGGGAATGCGGAGGAGCAGGAGGGGGGGGGGGGTGGGGGGGGGGGGGTTACTCACGCCGTGCATGGCCTTAATCCTACGACCACATAGACCCTCGCATCCCTAAGATAAGAGGGTGGGGGGGGGAGGGAGGGAGGGAAGGAGAGAGGGAGGGAGGGAGGGAGGGAGGGAGGGGAGGGGGAGCAGTTGCGAGTGAAGCGAACGAGGCAGCGTTTTCACGGCTCGGGGGAAAGGTGGGCTTGAACAGCCTAGACTGGCCTGCCCTCCTTACCATGCTTCGAACAATGACACAAAGAGATAGGCGCACCCGTATATAACGCTTGAAAACGTTGTGCTACGCAGAAGTTTGTGATTCGAGAAAATCCCCCACCCCTCCCCCCCCCCCCCCCTCTCCTCCCTGGTAGGTGGAAACCTGTTACGTTCTCCGTCCCGGAATTGTAGGGATGCGAGGGTCGATGTTCATACGGCTACGACCATGCATGACATAAGTACACCTCCCCCAGCACACACCCCAACACTGTTGTGCTCCGCTGCGCTTGCATCGTATTTTCTTTCTTTTTGCCGCAGTGGGATTGATGTGCGTCCTTTCGTTTTCTGAACGCGAATGGGAGGTCGGTCGGTTTGTGGTTGGGGGTTGTGCTTTGTTTTCGTTATAGGCTCGTTTTTTTAAATCTTCAAGATGCGCTCGGTGGTACTGTGGGGCGTCTCGGTAGTGCCTTGATGACTGAGTCGTTGCCTCGCGCCTCCTCCTCCTCCTCCTCCTCCTCCCGTTCGTTTCCGTCGTGGTTTTCCTCTGGCGTGTTGGGTATCGTTTCGAACGTTTCTATCCATCGAAGTACTGTGTCGATTTGTCGGTATTTCGTATGTAGCGTCCGCGTGTTTTTTTTTCGACGTGGTACCAATCAAGTACCGAAACCTGGTGTATCGATCATGTGTTCTTAGTATCGAATACTGAAACCGTATAAAGCGACCATGTGTTTTCAATATCAACCATCGAAACCGTATAAATCGACTATGTGTTTTCAATATCAACCGTCGAAACTGTATTTAAATCGACCATGTGTTTTCAATATCAACCATCGAAACCGTATTTAAATCGGTCATATGCTTTTTATATCAACTATCGAAACCGTATAAATCGACCATGCGTTTTCTATATCAACTTTCGAAACCGTCTGAATCGATCATGCGTTTTTTATATCAACTTTCGAAACCGTATAAAGCGACCATGCGTTTTCTGTATCGAATATCGAAAACCGTATGAATCGACCATGCGTTTTCTAATATCAACTTTCGAAACCGTATTTAAATCGATCATATGTTTTCAGTATCTAATATCGAAACCGTGTGTAGATCGATCGTGTGCTTTTTATATCAACTTTCGAAAACCGTATGAATCGTTCCCATGTCTTTAGTATCTAATATCGAAAACCGTGTGTAGATCGATCATGTGTTTTTTGTATCTTATATCGATCATCTGGCTTTTGGCATCAAATATCGAGACCTGTATCGATCGTGTGTTTTTGGTTTATCGGTATGGTGTCGAACTCTATTCTCGTTCGACATATCCAACGCCATTACTCTCGCCTCCCCCCGCTTGCGGCTGCTGCTGCTGCTTCTGTTGCTGTTGCTGCTGCTGCTGCTGCTGCTGCTGATTGTTTCGTCTCTCTGTGTTCTATTCCCAGGGGCGAGGTGGGCCTTAAGCCGGCCATGGTCAGCGGCATGATCCGAGAATTTCCGCAGCTCTTGGAGGTCCGGCCGAAACGCCTTAAGGCCGTCGTCCGGTACCTGTGGAAGGTGAGACCGACCGCTATTACGGGGGGGACCATAGTTAATAGGACCTATGGTGTGCATAAAAACCTACCTGGTGTATATGGAACGATTTTTACTGACACTATTTGGTCCTACTAACTATGGTCCCCCGTCGTAGGAAGCGAAAGGAAAGAAAAGAAATGGGCTCCAGGAACTGATTTTATAGAAAATTGCTACAAGTGCGTCTGCCGCGAGTAGGACCGATTGAATGGTTGATATATGTTAATAGGCCCAATACCCAATACACATATATACCCGTTTTACTCGGCTGGACAGTGAAAAAAAAAGGCGATACACTCCTCTAGAAGCATGCGGTAGAATTCCGGACAGAAAATCTACAGGTCACCCACAGATCACCTACGGGTCATGATCTAGATCCGCTGTGTGATCCTGCATGATCTATCTAGCACATATTTCCTGGGTTTGATCTGGCCTATAAGATAGGTCCTGCACATCCCCTCGCTACGGCAGGTAAAGAACTAGATGATCTCCAGCAGTAGATAGATAGATCATGATCTGTATGATATGTAGATGATATGTATGATATGCGGATGGTCTGTATGATATGTAGACGGTCTGGCCGAGGTTGTGGGAAGCTGTCCGTTTTTCTGGGGTCCCAGGTTTATTTTTCGGCGCCGGCCTAAGGTCTGGTTGTTCTCATCATCACTGAGGGGCTCGAAATAAGACGATTTTCGCTTGTTTTACTGTTGATAATCTTGCAGATCATGTACAGATCGTCTACAGATCATATACAGACCCTTCAAGTCAGATAGATAAGTCAGATAGATAGATGTGTAGATCTATTCCCGATCTTGTATGATCTGTATGATCTGGCTCATGTTCCGGGGTCGATTCCTGTCTAAATACGAAAAATAATTATGCTCGGCTCACGTCGGCCGTAGCGACGGCTACGAGGGACCACCACGGCTACGCATCTCCATCTATCTATCTATCTATCTATCTATCTATATATATATATATATATATATATGTATATATAGATCTATATATTCAAATACCTGCCTATCCCTCACCCTCCCCTTGACGTAGTTTTTGTTTGTACCAGGTATGTCTTTTCAGAGCATTTTCTCGCCGTAACCCCGTTCCCGATGCATGTTCTTTTTTTACAACGTTTCCAAGGTGCTCGAGATCCCTCGAAACGGAGTGGCTGTTCTCTTGAGCGAGCACCCCAGAGCCTGCACCCTAGAGGCCGAGGCTAATCTCGCCCCCCTCCGACAGTTCTTCGAGAGGGAGCTCTTCGTCGAGGTAAGAGTATGCACGTCACAGCTGCACGCCGCCAGAAAAGTCCTGGATATACCCACCCGGTGGGTACCCGCCGGGTGGGTAACCGACGGGTGGGTACCCGCGGGGTAGGTATCCGCGGGGTATGAATCTTGCTCTCGATGGATGTTTAGGTATTATTTTGCCTGTATAGCCCGGGTGTCTTCGGTACGAGAGTGCGCTGCGACGGCTCACCCTTCAGGCGGAGGCTAAACCCACCGGGTAACACGCCTGGTATGAGGCTTACTCCGCGAGTGGATATGTAGTTACCGTAGTGTTTTTTTTCTTGTATAGTCCGGTGGGTGTATTTTTTGCGCCAGTGCGCCGCGACGGGTCGCCCTTGGAGGCGGAGGTTCAACGTTTTGTTCCCCCCCCCTTCCGACACTTCTTCGAGATGGAGCTCTTCGCGGAGTTGAGCAGCTGCGTATTAGAGCTGCACCTCGCCAGAGAATACTCTGGTATAATACCCACCGCGTTCCCACCGGGTTCCCATCGAGTACCCACCGAGTATCCACCGAGTACCCACCGAGTACCCACCGAGTACCCACCGCGTTCCCACCGGGTTCCCATCGAGTACCCATCGAATACCCACCGAGTACCCATCTTGTTCCCACCGAATACCCACCAGGTACACACCGGGGGTACCCATTGAGTTCTCACCGAGTTCCCACCGGGTTTGCGCCCGCAAAGAGGGTTGAGCTCGCTCTGTTTTTGTTCGGCAACGATGGCCCCAAATATAAGGACATTTTCGACTGAATATTTATATGCTAACTGTCCCTATGTTTCGGGTCAGACTGGCTATATGGAATCGATTGCTATGGTGTTGGAAGCGGAAGGCTCTCTTCTTTCCTCTCTCTCTCTCTCTCTCTCTCTCTCTCTCTCTCTCTCTAGATATATACTATATATATATATATATATATATATATATATATATATATATATATATATATATCTTTCGATCAGATGTTTCCTGAAATAATACAAACAAAGCGCTGTTCCCGTGTTGGCAACCATCCCGTTCGGGACAAATTAAGCGCTGAAGAACGAAAATGCGTTATGTCTGTACCGTACGAAGCAATCGTTCGGGACATCCCGCGCTAGGAACAGGGAGCTCTTAGGCCCCTTGTCTAGGGCCCACTTAGAACTAAGGTATATATTTATATATTGGCAATCCCTTTTCGTGTTGTAAGCAATCCCGTTGTTCGTATCACCAATAGTTGCAACCCATTTTTCGTGTTATTTGCAATCCCACTCTCGTGTTTGTTTGTTTTTTTTTCGATCGCCCCATTTTTTTGTGTCCCTCGTTTTGCAGTCCCATTTTTTTTCGTGTTACTTTTTTTTTCAATCCCATTTTCATGTGTGTGTGTGTTTGTGTGTGTGTTTGTGCGTGTGTGTGTGTGTGTGTTTTTTTTTCTTTCTTTCGCAATCCCCCTCTCCAGTTGGCCATTTTTCTCCAGGTCGAGTGTTGACTGCTGACTGCTGAGTGAGGTGTTGACTTCCTTCTGACTGTAGGAACCTGCGGAATGCGAGTGCCCCTACCCCCACACACTACCATACGGGTGCGAGAGTCTCTTATGGTCATACGACTACGGCCATGCATTGGAATGAGCACAGCCCCCCCCCCACTCCCACGTTTCTCCGCACATGTGCGCCTGTTTGCAGGACACCGCTAGGATAGGTCGGCTGGTGTACAAGTTCCCCCAGCTCCTGTTCCAGGATGTCGAGACCCAGCTCGCGCCGCGAGCCGAGGGTTTCCGGAAGGTAAATAAAACAAAACGCTACCGCTCAATGGAAATAGGCGGAAATATAAACACCTTGTACGCGTCAGTAGAAGTTACACACCTCGAATCACGTAACCGATTCCCACTAGACGATCTAGGTCCTCTCACGGCAGGTATGCATCTGATCTGTATTGTTGCCGGGTGGGAGGCGTAACCTCAGCATGATCCACAGCGGGTAGCACATGTTTCCTGGGTTAGACCTGCCCTGTAAGGCAGATCCTGCGCAGCCCCTCACAGCGGCAGGCGAGGAACTACATGATCTGCAGATATATAGAGCACGATCTATCCGAGGTGTTGAAACACTTTCGCCAACATCGTGTTGTTCGTTTTGTTCGCCTTTCGTTTTTCTTTTCTTTTTCGATTTGTTTTTTTCTCAAACTTTAAGGCCCCCTCAAGCGGGCTAATAATGGTTAGGGTTGGTTCCTCGTCGGTTTGATTGAGTGTGCGTGCATTTTTTCTTCTTCTTGGTTCTTCGGTTTTATATAGAGCGCCTCGATTTAGTTAGCCGTAACCGTCGTCAACATGACCTTTGCCTGAGGCGCTCAATGTAGCGATATGACTGTCACTGCCACCATCAGCAGGGCCACCGACGCCACCACCGACGCCACCACCCCCACTATCACTGCCGCCAATAGTATTGCTACCGCCCCTACTGCTACCACAGCTACCACTACCACCACCATCCCTACCCCACCATCAGCATGCGCATCATCTCTTGGTTGATATGGTAAACTGGAACCCACGATGAAAGTGTTAGGACCGTTAACTCTTCGTTGTTATGTAGAAACGGCCACAGATTTGTCCACCCAGGATGGTATGTGCTTCTGACTGCTAGTGTTCTCTTCTCGGACGAAACAGCGGCTTCAGTGTCACAGCTCTGTTTTTTACTCGCTCGCGCTTCAAGTTTCCCCTCGCTGGTGCTCCCTTTTCCCACAGCCCCCAACGGTCCCTCAACGGCTCTCAACGGCCCTCCCTACGTGTGTGATGTACCCCCCCCCCCCCCCCCCCCCTCTTTTTTCTCTGACGTTGAGCCGAACCAACCCCTCCCTTCTCGTCCTGCCTCCTCTTTCTCTGTATTGCATCGCTATCTCGCAATCGGTCCGTCGATGGGTCTACTGGTACTACTATACACTATTACTGCTGCTTATTACTGCTGCTACTACTACTACTACTACTACTACTACTACTACTACTCCTACTACTACTACTGCTACTGCTACTACTACTACTACTACTACTACTGCTACTACTACTACTACTTCTACTACTACTCCTACTACTACTACTGCTACTACTACTGCGACTACTGCGACTACTACTACAATTACTACTAATCCTACTACTACTAATCCTACTACTACCACTGCTACTACTACTACTACTACTACTACAACTACTACTACTACTACTACTACTACTACTACTACTGCTACTACTACTACTTCTACTACTACTCCTACTACTACTACTGCTACTACTACTACTACTACTACTACTGCGACTACTACTACAATTACTACTAATCCTACTACTACTACGACCACCACTACCGCCGACACCCCCACAACAAAGGCGATGGGGCTGGAAGGACTGGAACCGCTCCCCCCAAGAGTCCGCAACAGACCGAAGCGCGTCAACTACTCCCACGAGGACAACGGGGGACGAAGAGGAGGAGGAGGAGGAGGAGGAGGAGGAAGAGGGGGAGGGAGGGGGGGCGACAGAAGACGAGGGTCCAGCAGCGGCTCAGGCAGACCCAGAGGCGCCAATAGTGGCTGGGGAGAGGGGGGTAGAGGAGGGAGGGGGAGGGGGGGGGGGGAGAGGAAGAGACGGAGGAAGGGGAGACGGGGGAGGTGGAGGGTGGGGAGGAGGCGGGGGCGGAAGGGGGGGAGGAGGGGGGGGCAGGGGGGCTGGGAGCGGATCTGGTAGACCGAGGAGTGCTAATGCCGGGTGGGGGGATGCGGGAGGGCGGGGGGGGGGCGGGGAGGGAGGACGAGCGGTAGAGGAGGTCGAGGGAGTTCCAGCGGTAGAGGCGGAAGAGGAGGAGGAGAAGGAGGGGGTCGTGCAAGCGAGTACTAAGAGTAGCGGTTGTGGTTCTAGTCTTTGATAAGAGCTCCGCGTTGCTGGCGGATATTTGTATCCGTCGTCGCTACTGCTGAGCGCACAGGTTGGAGAGGCAGTAAAAACGAAAGAAAACGTTTTGTTTCTTTTTTGTATGTTGACTGTTTTGATCCCCTCTGTGGTCTTATATACGACTACGACCATGCATGATAGTGAGTACCGCCCCCCACCCCCCCCCCCTCCCCCCCCCCCCCCCCGGAGCTATTCGGTCCGAAACAGGCGCCAAGTCTCCGTCTTCACTTTTACTACCTTCAAACGAGGAGTAGGGCTTCCCGCTTTTAACCCACATACGCAGCTGTAAACAGTGGGCCCTGTGTTTTTAGCGGCCGTGGGGGGGAAAAATAAACAGCAGAGCTTGCTTCGCTCGAAAATTATTCACGGATCACAAGACAGATCATCGACTTTCCGCGTTGCACATGATCCATAGATAGATCATCCACAGATCACAAAGACAGATCATCCACAGATCACAAAAACAGATCATCCACAGATCACAAGATAGGCCCCTCACAAGGCAAGATAGACTATAACTCAGTTCACAGGTTGGGAGGCGTGATTATATTCATGGCATAGTCGTAGAGGGCCATGTTTTCCTTGATTTGGTATGTGCGGTACAGAGCTTGCATGTCTATATCAATAGGAATGAAGGGCCCGCACGGGCAACGCTGGTTGTGCTGGATGGTCGACGGGTACGTAGAAAGAACGGCTCGATGTGAAGAACACAGGCGTTCTACGTACGATAGAGGTTCACCCTAGATTTCCCGAGGCTCTCAAGTCCCCCCCAAGGAACAAATGTATGAATACGACTGATTATTGTCATGTTTGGGGCGCGCACCTTCCGTGATCACGGATATCCCCACACGAACAGTGCAACTTTTGTGCTCATCCTCCAACTGGCGCCCGGTAATGATGTGATACACAAAGAGAGATGAACCGAGCGCAACATACCGCAAGCAAGAGCAGGTTGAAGGATCTAGATCATCTAATAGGTCATCTATCTCTATTTCATCTACTGTGATAGACCATCTTTCCAACGTGCGTGTACGTAAAAATATCGGCTGAAGCCTCCTCCTTCTCCTCCTCCTCCTCCTCCTCCTCCTCCTCCTCCTCCTCCTCCTCCTCCTCCTCCTCTTGCCCTGGCGGATGCCTGGGACGACCTCCCGCGCCAAGTGCGCGTGAGCGCTCAACGATATCATCACCCTGCATTTTTTCTTACGGTTTTAGCTTCCCCAAAGTGTTGAGAAGACGTACCACCCTACCTTTATTGAGGGTTTTAGCTTTCCTCAATCGTTGGATTGAGAAAAAAAAATCCCACCCCTGTTTTTTTTTCTCCTATTATAAGAGTAGCCGTAGCTCAGACCCTGAAGGGTCACACGGTAGCCCCCCCCCCCCCCCCCCCTCCCCCCTTGCTAGTAGGATGCAGCCCACCCTTCATGCGACTCGCGCGAACACCTCACCTTTCGCTTCGCGCTTGACGGCAAGCAATCAATGTCTACCTGGTCGGTGAAAGCCCGTCCCGGCATTGCAGAGATGCGACCACCTGTGATGGTCATACGACTACGACCATGCACGATATCGAGTACATATATCCTATCGAGAACACCCCCGCCCTCCCCTAGGCCCATGCCTTCCATCTCTTTTATCGCGGCAAGTGTCCAGCACCTTTATTTTCCCCTCTCAGATCCTCGCGTCTTCGGCCTGTTTCCCCCCCCCCAAAAAAGGTCATACTATTACGGGGGACCATAGTTAATGGGGCCTATGGTATACATAACACCTTATGTATTTAATCATGTTTTGCTAACAATATTTGGTCCTATTAACTATGGTCCCCCGTAGTACGATGTATTGTCGGACCGAAAATGCTGGAAACCAAAAAGTTCGCCCCAAGGGCGTGCAAGGACTTGCGCCGATTTTGTGCTGGCCAAAAACTACGTCTGGCCGGCCGGGCTTCTCATCATCCCATTATCCTTGGAGCACCATTTTGTTTTTATAAAATAAATGGTGAAAAACGTCAGCTGTGAGTTCGACTGATTACATACTGGTAGTTGATACTCAACTTTGCAAGCTGCGTGATGTGTCTCGTCTATATCCCATTGTTTTGCGATATGTTTCGTGCTTTTACCTTTTGCGGGTGGGCATACAGTAGTAATCAGGACCAAATATGCTCACTAAGAATACTGGAAACAGGTACGTAGGTTTTGTGTGTATGATGGGCCCTGATTATATACTAGGTAGGGTCCTCTGCAATAGGCTTGACCCTTCTAAGTAAGGCAAATTTTAGTCCTGTTTCGGGGATAAAACACTCAAAATTCTTAGGTTTCAGTTTGTCCCCCAAAACCAAACTGCAGTCCTCACATGGTGTTATGGGGATTGTTTCCTGGGTTGCTCATTGAATCAGCTTTTTTGGGGTGCTGCTGGAGATACACTGCGGGCATTTTGAGGTATCGAGCTCCTATACTATACCCAAGTCAGTAGCCTAAAAACAAATGGGTTCTGCCCCCTGCTACTGTAAGCGTCCGTAGCCCTGGCTCTGGAAATCGAGATACATAGATGATCTACAGATAGATCATCTACAGATATATCATCTTGTCGTAGATTCTGACCTGCCTAAATGATATGTGATGCAGGGGATCTGAATATGTGTATATAGTACATTTTCCAAACGGGGAAGCCTGTGCTGTTCATTTGTGTAGACCTTGCAGGCAGATGGCTCGCATCCCATCCCCGGCATCATGGCGTAGATCATACACATCATACAGATCATACATATCATAACATGATATATCTGCCCTGACAGATCTAGTTAATGCAATAATGAAGCAGGGGGACCGGTGGTCTGCCCGACGAGTTGCCCGATCTTCCTGCTGGGAGCCTGGCCTAACTGTAGAAAGCAAAGTTGATATACAAACTAAACATCTCAAAGCAGCGATACAAACCGGCGAGCAGTGGGAGCGTAGTGCTGGGAAGCTGCATGTACGTTTTAAAATGAAGGCAAGCACGGGGGGGGGGTGGGGTACTCAGTTGTTGCTTGCCTTCCTGTAAAGTCCTGTGGCCATTGAACACGCCTTCCTTTCGAGACGGAGTATCCCCGAGGAGGGGGGGGGGGGGGGGGGAGAAACCGCGAGACCTGTGACTCCGGTCGTTTGTTCAGAACTCGTACGCCTGTGGGCGGATGTCAAATAAAAGCTCGCTCGCGAGTTGAGCGCCGAGAAGGGAAAATGTTATGGCGGAAACAGCGCAAGAAAGAGAACAGGGTCCAATCACACAGCCCGATGACAACACACGTTTCTCGTCATTCATGCAGAGCTTCTCTATGGGGATCCTGCTAAAAGCAGAGCCCCCGAAAAATAATACCCTTTAGGAACCCAAGGCATTCCGCCTAAGATAATTTAAGGCTTACCTTGGAGGGGGAAACGCGTCGAAGGCTTGCATTGAAGGTTTCCCTAAGGCCACGTTAGCACCCGGGCGCCCCCCGGTCCCCGGGTTTCCAGTGACGATTCTAGAGTTTAAGGCATGCCTAAAGGGAGTTCAAGGCAATCCTGAAGATTACTCAAGGCTTGCCTCTCAAAGAGAAACGCTTCGAAGGCTTGCAACGTGCTTTCGCGTATTACGGAAACAAACAGACAAAATATGTGCTGCTGACGGGAAATTGCCGCGAAACAGGGGACGTTTGATGGACGTCCCCGCTAGGGCCGAAATGCACATCCAAAAGAGTGGAATTGCTTCTTTTTTCCTTATTTCTTATCGGGGGGCGGGGGAGGGGTTAAACCCAACAGCTGTATCATTTTGATTTGTGCCCTATCACGGGGGATCATATTAAATAGGACCTACGGTACCCACAATAACCTATATATTGCGATATTTTTACTCACAATATTTGGTCCTATTTACTATGGCCCCCCGTAATAGCACTGTAGCGCCGTTCGGCACGGAAAATGCAGGGGTTTCATAGAGAAGTGCATGGGCTTTATTACTAGGGAACATCGGGCGCCATGTCAATACGCCGGCCCAAGACCAGTTCCTCGCGGCTCAAACCGCTCAGCACGTAACTACTCAACCCGGCATTAGGTATACGTAGACCGTTCCCACCACGGCTGTTGCTGCTGCTCAAGCCGTGAGTGGTCTCGTACGTACAGTACGTATTCCCTGGTATTCACTCAGTTATTTTTACTCGCCATCGTGTAGAAGGACGTTTCCTCCCCAACAAATAGCACGGACTTCTTGCTGCTCAGAATAACTCTCCTACTGCTGCTGTAACGCCGCTTACTAAACCTCGCCGGCTGTCCTTATATCCTCTGCTATCCCAGCTCCTACTGAAGCTACGAAAATCCAAACGACTTCTTGTCATCCGGTTCGTGGGAGTCTCCCAACAAATGACGGAGCTATTGCTGCTGCTGCTGCTGCTGCTGCTGCTGCTGCCGCCGCCGCCGCAAAACAGCCCTCCACTACTTCAACGCGGTCCGCAGCGTCCCGTCATCCACCGAACTAACCGGGTTAAAGTCCGCGGGCCGCGCCCCCCCTCGAAACTTCAGGTACGCCGCGTCATACTGCGCTCGGTCTCTCGCCGACAGCGACGGTCTCGTCGACAGAAACGCCTCCCACACGTTGTCGGCCGAAACCTCCACTCCTTGCTGCCGCTGCCGCTGCTGCTGCTGCTGCTGCTGCTGCTGCTGCTGCTGTCGCTCCTTCCCCGAGGCCGTGGCGACACTCGCAGCCGCGTCATGCCCAGCCGAGATGACGTTCTGAGCCACCCCATTCGGACTCCCGACACTCGGAACCGCGGCATCCGGAGCCGCCAAGTTCGGAGCAGCGCCGTTCGGAGTCCCGACACCAGCAGCCGCGCCCGCGCCCCCACCCCCGCCCCCGCAATCTTCAGTCCGTCGTTCTGAGGAGGGTTTAAAAAGCCCCCGGGCCACTCCTGTACCACCGCAACCCCGGCTACCCCCGCTGTCGCCGGTATCAACACCGCCACTACCAACAGCAACGCCAACCCTACCACCAGCCCTACCACCAACCCTACCCCCAACGCCTCTAACACCAACATCACCAACACCAACAACACCACTATCGCTGACACCAACACCACCAGCGCGAACGCTGCTATCACCAGCTTCTCCGACACCGTCATCCGGGTTGAGCGCCTAGACGGTACGCCGCGCGCGTGAACACGAGGAGAAGGAGGCCGGGGGCGGAGGGGGGGGGGGGGGGGGGGGGGGGGGGGGCACGAGGGAGTTCGGCGTTATACAGGGGGCATGTCGTTGGGGGGGGGGAAGGGAGTTATTGTGGGGAATGTAGACTAAAAGTGTTACGTAACAAACGATACTCGAATTTAAGGCTTATAAACTCGATTTCCACCGTATTCTCCCTCACTAAACCTGACTTATCTCTGCGTATCCAAGTTTGTAAGTCCAAAGTTTCGATGCCGGACTCAGTATGCAATGATCGCGTTGCTCTCATCGTTCCTTCCTGGGTATTTTCTAAGTCAGTGAGTTTTACAGGTTCTTCCACATGAGATTCCTCTCTTTTTCCTTTTTTTTTCGGGGGATGAAGGCGAGAATCGAACCACGGACCTCGCTCTTCATAATCTCACACCCTGCCTTCGACGCCATCGCAGTGAATGTAGACTAAAAAATGTTACGTAACAAACGCTTCTCGAATTAAAGGGTTTATAAACTCGCTTTCCACCACATAACTAAAACGGGGTCTCGCCTTATAGGGGGCATACCGGTCGAGGAGTGGTGGGATGAAGGGAGATCTGCGATACGTAGGCAACATATCGTTCCAGGATGTCGGGGTCAGGGGGTAATAGAGGGCAAGAACACAGCAAAAACGAACACACGCATATCACAAAAAAAAACATTCAAAGAACACACAAAAAAAAACACACACACACACACACACGAAAAAAAAAAACTTGAGAAAGAAAAACGTTATAACTCGTACTTCGTAGTATACTTAACACTTGATATATACAACATGTAACAGCCGTCTATCGTTTCGCACCTCAAGGTAACGGTGGATCGCGGCCAGCTGGGCCGTGTCCACAACCGCCTGCAGATCGGCCCCCGTAAACGCCGCGGCCCTAGGAGACCCCGCCACCTTGGCCAAGGCCACCTCTCGGGCCTCGTCGGACATGGGTGTCTTTCGACTCACCTGGGGTCGGAGGGAGGGGGGAAAAAAAAAGAAAAAAAAAGAAGAAGAAAAAAAAAAAAAGAGAAAACCAAAAACAAAATGAAACACGATGAGTCACGCCGCTTGAAAAAATGGGGTATTAATCAGCCGTTGAAACGGTCTAATATCACCAAGTACGGTTGATTTTCTCTCAGAAACAAGAAACAGGGCGATCAAAACGATAAACGGTGGCTTTGGCAGAAAGAAGGCCTCATCGAGATGTGTCACCATAGACATGAAAGACGCATCGGTCGGGCGCCTGCACTTTGTTGGGCGTACCGTTGTCCGAGGGGTTGGCCGTTCACTGGCGGTAAGCGAAGGTGTGTACACATGGGCGTGCACCGAAAACAAACCTCAAACTACCTGCCCCCCCCCCCCCCCCCGCCTGGTCGGTGAAAACTCGACGTGCTCCGTCCCGGCATTGTAGGGATGCGAGGGTCTATGGCCATACTACTACGGCCACGCATGAGCCCGAGTACATCTTTCCTATCGAGTACACCCCACCCTCCTCCCCTCCCCTCCCCTCCCTCCCCCGTGCCAAAAGAGACAGACTCACCGCGCGCAAAATATCTTCCCGCTCCAGCTCGTCGGGGAAGCCGCAGTACAGCTGCCTGTCCAAGCGACCGGGCCTGAGCAAAGCCTGCCACAAATTAGAATATAACAGTTCCGACCGCCCCGCACCGCCCCGCAGGGAGAGGAGGGGGGAGAGGAGGGGGCAGGGCGGAACAGAGGCCGGGGGGTCGGGTAGGAGGGAGGAGTTGGTAGCGGGAGCGAGAGAAA